>JARFJB010001699.1:1497500-1985000 GCA_036346205.1 Vesta saturnalis
AATCGCTTAGCATGCGCTCTACGTATATTCGTGGTAATGATCATATTGTTCCAGAAAATCTCTCGATGCAGAGGTATTGAAATAGAATCGGTCGTAGTCGCTACATGTTCTTCTTCCACTTGGTGCAATATCTCCAGTTCTCTTGTAAACGACATTTCTTTTCAAAATACGAAAGTCGAGCGAACTAACATCTACTAAAGAAGATGATCTTCGTTTGTTAATTCCTCACAGATAAGGTATTGATGGCGTGGTACTATACTGTTGAATTGACCTGTTTTGATAGGGGACGAATGACGTTTTGGTGACGGTTTCACGAATACCTCCTCCGGCTCCGTCTTCGTTCGATCTTAGTAACGTTCAATTTTCTTTTCGATTTTTGTAAGTGGTTCAATGAGTGGTTTGTAAGCTTTAATGAAATCTGTCTCTTTAGTAAATCGATCCTTCTTAAGATGATCATATTTTTGCTGTATAGCTCGAACTTCAACGCTAATCTCGTTATCCATCGTTGCAGATCAACAACAGATAAACAGGTCTAACAGGTAAATAAACAGCTCTGTTTAAAACAGGTCTGTTATTTAGCTGTTTGCTTGTAAGTTTGATTCAAATGATATTATAACGACACCGCTAGGGTATTATATACTGATCGAAGCCTTTCCTAAGACGACCGTTTTGTACTTCAGCGTCCTTATTTATTACCATGAATCGTATCGATTTCTTCTCCTTAAGATGATCATATTTTGCTGTATAGCTTTACGAACTTGAATTATACGTTTCGTCAACGCTAATCTCTTGTTATTCATCGGTGCAGATCAACAATAAAACAGATAAACAGGTCTATAAAATAAACAGCTCTGTTTAAAACAGGTCTTTAAAACAGGTCTTAAAACAGGTCTGTTTAAAACAGGTCTGCTTAAAACAGGTCTGTTATTTATGCTGTTTGCTTGTAGGCTGTTTTGATTCCAAATGATATTATAACGACACCGCTAGGGTATTATATACTGATCGAAGCCTTTCCTAAAACGACCGTTTTGTACGTCAGCATCCTTATTTATTACCATGAATCCGTATCGATTTCGCCAAGTCTCTGAGCACATGTCACGAAACAATTTCATGCTGACTATTGGGGCGACATAGTCTTCATATATGTGACGCAAATTCAAATCATGCTGTTCGAAAAGCACTATCAAATTGGCGTTGTCTCTAATCAACTGTTTGGGGATTTTAGTAGAGGTTTGACCCAAGTAGAAACAGTCAATGTTATTCTGACGACCCATTGAAAAGTACGCTCTAATATGATTCTGTTTTCGCAAGCGATATCGTCAAAGATAAACACTGAATTGGGTTTTGCCACTCTCGGTTCCATAATATCAGCATTATCGCTGAAGCAATAATAACCAATATCTTTCATGGGATCTAGAATTTCACCCAAGAGTCGATATTTTCCTGATTCAACGATTTCGAATAGACATACACGTGTTTGAAACGAAGACCGTTAGGTTCACTTAGACTGAGCATGGTGTTTGCCCACAACTGGAAGGACCACAAATTATACCGCGTACGCTGTTTGGAAGTAACTTCCCATGCCGTTGTATCTCCTTTTCCAGCTCGGGTCAAATCATCGAGATTTGCAATGGGTAGTTTTTTTAGTTTGAACCACTACTCATGTTGCTGTTGTTGTAGCAGTCAATTAAAACTGCACAACTTGTCAATATGGTTCTTTATTTATACAACTAATATTACAAGAAATTGTTATAACATATTACAGTTTCTTCACTTCTCCTGTCAGTGGATTGTATTGCACCATGGCATCGTGTAGTATGAGGCAATAGGCAACGATGCCGGCTTCAAACCAAAGCTTCCATTTCAAGTTTACATCTACCGTCAGTGTTTTAGCGATTCATTTTGTTTTGAACAGTCCATTACGAATATTGGACATGTCTTGAATTGCGAATAGTCGAACAATGCAACCTGATGTTCATGAGTGCTGTTGGTATAATAGTCTCTTCGAAAATTTAAATAGTTTTGGTAGGCCGTTATGTACTTGTTGACATTGAAATCCAGATGCATCGCTTCGTATGGGTAACTTTCTGAGTTGAGGTGTAACTTTAGATTCCGAATATTCACATTATCGAAATCTGCCGCTCTTTCCGTCGTTGAAAACTTTTTCCCCTTTTGAAAAGCCACAAACCATTGGAGGCTTCTAATTGAGTGGAAGTTTTAATTGGCCATATATCCGACTGTGTTTGCTTTAAAGCTGGCAATTCGTATAGTTCCCATTGACGAAACGGAATTGTAATGGTTGTATTTTTATTGATTTGTTGGAACAGAGTTAGTTTGGCACTGTCGCTTAGCATCACATGCGGAATCTTGCATTGAATTTTGTTTAGGATTATTTTAGCACCGTTTGCGGTGCCTTATAGCAATCAGCATCGCTTCTCGAACGTAAGACCAACTCCTGTATTCACGATAACTTGTCGATAATCTTCCATACTTCCGAATATGTGTTTTAGAGGTATACAGACGGTAAATGTGTTTTTGTTGCTTTTAGCGTTCTACTTGTAACGGCTCCTCGTTTTCGACGACCATCCAAATGCTGTAGACCTTTGCTCTCATTCGATGATACATATCCTTTGAGTGCGGATGTTATACCGGGATTTCTGCATGTATCCACTTTCTGTCCTCCTAACTGTAGCGAATTTCTTCGAAAAGGAATGATGCAAAATTGTTTGTTAGGCTCCCCACTATGTTACATTAGTGCAGATATGAACCATGCAATTGATTACCGCACAAATCTGGTTACGCGCTATTCTAATAATAACACGCATCAGCTATTTTTTTTATTATGGTTCTGTCAGTATATTTTTTAGATAAGACGCGAACCGACTATTTTTAGCTATGACGCGACCACCTTTTAGTGAGGACATAAACCGGCTATTTTTAGCTATGATACAACCACCTTTTAGCGAGGACGCGAACCAGATGTGTGTCTAGCACAGACACCAACCACACATATCTGGTTATTTCCCTTTGTGACATATTTGCATAGCAGAGATTCAAACCACACATGTGTTTGGTTACCTACTATTTTTTAGTAACGACTCGCACCAGCTATTTTTAATGATGGTGCTGTCACTATAATTTTTAGCTAAGACGCGAACCGACTATTTTCTAGCTATGACGCGACCACCTTTTACTGCAGGTGAGCACCGACTGTTTTTAGCTATGATACACCACATTCTAGCGAGGACGCGAACCAGCTATCATCTGACCCCCAAGGTGGCCTTGCAAATCTAGTTACTTTTCTAGTGACTTTTTTCGAATCTAGTAACTTTTCTAGTGACTTTTTGGGTTAGGATCGGCCTTGTATAACTACTATAATTTGATCATCAATGCCCATAACTAATAGATCGTTAATTTATAGGTTCACATAGATAGTACTCTTAGACCATTAGTTTTCTGGATTAGGACTCCAGTATAGTTTTAATGTATATGCTTAACTTACTAAGTACTTATCGAAAGTGTGAATGTTTCGAGCATGTTTAACTATACTTCAAAATACATCAATCCTTTTCAGCAAGAAATTCTTCAAGTTGTGTTTCATGTGAGTCCTAAACCAAAAAGCGATTTCTTTACCAAGTTAATGTAGAACCACGCGTATCTATTTTAGAATATTTCATACTCAGAACAATTGAATGGAGTAATAAGGTTTCAGAGTTTCGTACAATTAATGAATTGTGAGAAATGTTAATCGAGCATTTCTTAGAGTGTATACGTTTTAAATGAAAAGTGTGTACTAACGTAATTAACTTAAGGTAACATTTTTAGACAGAAAGTTTATAAAACGTTACAACAAATATATCAATTTCATACAGAGAATATATTGTTACGTTTGGCACAGCTAATTAAAAATTCAATGGCAAAACATGCTTTAGGGCAACAACATTTTATATGTAAGGTTTTAGACTGAGTTTGTTACTCATAATGTTAAAATCAATGTTTGGAATGTGTCGATCAAAACATGTTTTTTTTTTGCTTTATTGAGTTGCTGCCAATAGTATATTGAAGATATATTTTCTTTATAAATCTCAAATGTTATAGAGGCATATTAATTTATAGACAAGGGTATTATATTATATATTATTTAAAACTATGTCGTTATGCTTCAACGACTTAAGATATCAAAAAGAGGCTCCTTGTGTGAGATCAACTCCTGAAATATATAAAATCAACATGAACTTTTCACGTACTCTTCAAATTATATCTCCAATCCTGCCAGAAAGTTACTTTACTTTTACAATACCTAGAGAAGTCCTTCTCTAGTTACCGTTCTGTGTATGCAACAAAGTATCTTGCAAAATTAAAATAAGTTAAAACTAAACCCGTGACATGTGTACAAAAACTATCTCAAAAAAGTTGAGAAAGGAGTAATTCTGTTGTTATGGTTGGAACACATCAAATGTAATAGTGTTATGTTGTTAGATACCATTTTGAATGCCATATTTTGAAAAAAATTGTTTGTTGACAACTGGATTCAATCAATGGCAAAATAGTAGTAAGTAGTTCATTAAAGCGAACCATCTCATATATAGCAAGGTACCACTGAAAAGGTATACGTACCTACTTAGAACAGATTACCTTTAGCTAGGCTTATTATTGTAAACTGGTTATCGAAAGTGTAGCTGATTTCATACTCGTTCATGTTATTCGAGAAATACATAATGACCGGCGGATATCAATGTACGTACCAAGGACGCTCATAAAAAAATTGGTTCTTCCAGTGTTGAAGCATTTTATGGGAATTAAAACCTTGTTAATTTTAAACTTATATTGTTCTGTTATTAATAGAAACGCTAAAATGCCATACGCAACGTTCATCAATGTTACAAATAATTATGCAAATTTGTATAGCTTTTCTTAGAATTATTAATTGAATGCAATTTAAATTTGATATGTTGTACATTATTATAGGATTATCATTTACTCAAATCAATTTTTCAGTTAAATGTGTGACAAAATAATGTGGGTAATTACTAATAGCTGTAACTACCTAGTTACTTTCTAATTGTAAACATGTATGATCTTTAATTTATACAGGGTTTTATTATTTATCTCTTTATAATAGACTTGATCCATCAGTATAGTGTTTATATTGAAAGGAACTGCTAGGGCTAGTATCCACACCACCCAAGGATTGCATAATACTGTGTTAGATACTCTGAAAATAGGCATCTTCAAGCAGCATCATCATTCTTATCGACCACTTTGACTCTTTTTGCTCAGACATACGGACAAAAACAACCCTGGCATCGCGCAAAAATGCCATAAGGAACAAAAAAATCAATTAATTAAAATAAATATTTCCAAATCATCTGAGCTTAAAATTTATGTCTTGCATGTATCACTTGAATTGCAGGCAGCAAGCACATACATAATGCGCCAGTTTTTCAGTGGCAGAGGCACCATGTACTTAAGAAAGATGAGCTGTTGCGATGTACAAGATTTTAGATGACGACAAGGCAGCTTTTGGAAAGAAAGATTCATTTATGACCTTATGGTGTTTAGTTTCGTTGCCATATTTTCTGAACCTTGGAACAAAATCAGTGTCACTAAATACATCGATGTAACCACCTACAATTCTAGTTTTTTGGGACCATTTATTGCATTTTGAGAAGTACCACTTTGTAATTGCGCGGATCTTGTTTCTGTCATTTTCCATTTTTCCCATACACCGCAACCAAAGTATTATAGTTGTAATTTTTATTTGTAGTACTGGCGTAATAACTGCGTCCTCTTCAGATGCATCGCTAGAACAAGTAAATATCGATGGCAAATGTGATTATTATTAATAAGTAAGCACTTTGGTCCTGATAAAGGTGTTCCAGACTTTCCAAGATCTCGGTATTTATAAAGCCATTCTTACTAAAACAATCTGCGTCTGAAGTGGAAATTCATTCAGAAATCTTGGGTTCGCTTTGTTCAAAGGAAGCATGGGGGTCAAATGAATACATTTTTGAAGAGCAGAGCAGAAACAAGAAATATACTACGCCAGTAGTGATTCACTTCCCACATTTTAGGTTTTTAGCACGCAGATGCTATTAAAACAGATACAGGTGCTAAATTCTACAAGTAAACAACAATACAAATTTCAATACTTTTATAACTGTTCGAAATATTAAGTTTTATGGAATACTTAATCTTATACAAAATGCTAATTATTAGTAGGTAGGTAATATCAATTTAGTAATTATATTTTTTTAATTGAAAGACATTTAAAAGAAAGTTACACAAGTGCCCCACTTTTTGTTTTGAACAGAAAAGTAATAGCGCCCTTCTTAGCAGTGGGCGTGGTACCATAAACTATTTTTATGTTAAAAAGTCCAAAACTGGAACCTTTTTATATAAATTTTATCCAACCTCTACTTAACTACTACTCTACTTAACCTCTAAACCATCTGATCGGTCTTAATAAAGTTCCAGTAATACATAAACAGTATTCATAATCTACTTCATTAATAAATTTACAGAAACATGAGTTTCGTTTACTAAAAGGGATAACACACACATCTTAGTGTGCACTTCCAAACAAAATTCCAAATGCCTCCTAAGACAGTAATTTTATCGAATTCATTCAAAAGTATCTTTTTGTTAGTAAAATGTTTAGGAAATTTATTTTCTCTTTTTGGTAGGTACTTTGGACTGTTAAGCCTTGTACAAAATCCGTCTGATGACTCCGTAAACTATTTTAGAATTACTTGAAATGCTTAGAGAAACTGAATACTTTTATTTAGACGTCTTGAACGGATGAATCTACTGATGTCATGAGACATTCCAGACAGTTACTATTTAAGCGATTAACGATTTATCTAAACATAACAATCGTTGTAACGTATCAATTTTTTGGAATGTCTCATTAATTAAGTTTGGTGTAATATACTGATATCTTTTCAGTGGCATTAATTAAATTGTGTGTATTTCGTAAGGCCTTTTTGGAGCGCATGGTATACTTATATTTTCCCGTTGCCTGTAACTGATCGCATGCAGTTATCGTTTTCTGCGCAGATTAATAATCTGAGCACAATATACAATTATTTATTAAACATAGATGTTTTTTCATCAGACACTCCATATTTCAGCACTTCATTTCTTCTCCTTTATGAAGATACTTTTAAATTTCCCACCACTAAACTTCACTCTAAGTTAGTACTTCTATCCTTTTCTATTTGATAACTTTCCTTATCATAACACATTTGTCACATTTAAATTCAAAAAGCACGTTTCGTGCGTTTTCCATCTTGTCCAATTTTATAATAAATGTAAGTTTTTCTATTTGCAATATTTTAATTACTCAAATTTATATTAATTTTAGCATATCCAGTTAGGATTTATTTTATCTTTTAACTCAGTTGGTCATTCAATACATATTATGTTCCATATTACATTTTCACACCTTTTTTTTAAAATTGTAAGTTTCTAGACTTTTAGCTATTTATATACCTGACTTCAATAATATCCTAAGTTTAGTCCTGATGAAGAAATACATTTATTTCGAAATATTGACTATAATAATGGAATTTTAAATTTTTTAATTTATTAGTCCAGTTTCAAATTTTCTCTTCTCTCTCTCTCTCTCTCTCTCTCTCTATATATATATATATATATATATATATATATATATATAATTCGTTGATATCAACTAATGTCTCCAATTTCATACAAATTGAGGTACGGTGGCAATGTCCGTGAATGGATAAACGGTCAAACCTTTTGCAAATTGGTTTTGGCTAATTCTAATTAAAGGTGTTAACCTCCTATTATGACCTCCATTGGGTAACCCTTGCTAGGTGAATGATCTAGGTTAACATTGAATATACTGTATAGCAGTATGGAAAGCATTTTTTGAGAAGATATTTTATTGCCCTTTACTCATTACCACTCGTCACAAAATATCAAAGTAACAAACTCGAGACTTCAACCTCGACAACCAGCAAATGATTTAACGATTTCGCTTAACATGTCTAAATGGTTATCTATACCGTTCGTTCTTCAATTGACAATTTTTAATATACATAGAAAAATCGTAAGACATATTCATCCCTTTTCTGCAAACTGTTTACCTTCTTGACATGACTTGTAAAAGGTTTATGCGCTTCGCAAACTTCTATCCAACACTTGATTTCTAATGATGATGGCCCATTCTGTACCCATTTTTATAGTTAACGTAAATATAATTAAATAGAAAAAAACATTCCTATTCCTTTCTACTTCTTATGTTAAAACCGAGCTAGTTGGAGCTGCGGTAACACAGTCTGCTTAGCATTCGGGAGGTAATGGGTTCGATCTCCGTTACTGTCTACCTTGTATGAGGTTTTTTCAGGGAGTTTTACTCATACACATATAGCGGCATGATCACGTCGTTTGAGGCTATTTAGGCAAATTCTGTGTAAGTGTCTTCCTTCTTAGAACCTTAACTTCATTTCTTCCGATCCTATCCTGACCGCTCCATCCTTAATCCCACTAGGCAGTAAGCGTGCTTAAAGATGGTATTTATCCTGGCCATTGGTCTCCCGTTACTATCCGATAAAGTTAAATTATGTTTAGTACAGTTAGGCATCACCCAACTTACCGAAAAAGATTGAACTTTCCCTTGGATAAAGATTGCGAAGGTTTCTCATCTGCGTATTCTAAAAGAAAGATTAAGTAACGGGGAAACAATTCCAAGAGTTTGTCTAGTCTATTGCATTAAAAGATTTAGTTTTTATTGCAAAATATTTAAAACCTATCCTAGTGCCTTTGTTGAAGGGTATACCGATTGCAGGCATTTACCTCAAGCTATAGAGCATCATGAAAAATCTAAAGTCATATTTGTAACACAAATTCTTGGGTTGATTTAAATAAATCGATCCAATCTCAAACCACTACTGATTCGCTAAACGAGGAATTGATAAGTCAGGAAAGAGATAGATGGGTATCCATGTTAATAAATTTATACTGTTAAATTTTTTGGTGGTCAAAATTCAAGTTTTAGAGGCCCAAATAATAAGTTGTACGAGCAACAAAATGGAAATTTTTTTAAAATTAATTATAATTATAACAATTGCACAGTTGAATGATGCTATATCAGATCATACCTCTAGAATTAACAGAAATCCAACATTATTATGCCTCATTATTTGGGTGTTCATATTCAAAATGAACATTTTTTCCTTTTGGGGTAGAAGATAAGGCACGAAATAATAAAACTACTAAAAAATAGTAAATATTATTCCATTATTTTAGATTCTCCACGCCTGATATAAGTCACCAGGACCAATTTACCGTTGTGGTAAGATTTGTTCTGTTAAGTAGTGAATCAAAGCAAATTGCAATTAGGGAGCACTTTTTAGGATTTATTTCAATATCTGATTCAACAGGACAGGGTATAACTAATGTAATAGATTTTTTCAAGATTCACAACATTTGTTTAGGTGTTCTAAGGGGGCAGTGTTACGATAATGGTGCAAACATGAAGGGTCGCAATAATGGAATGCAAAAGAAATCCTTGATTTAAGCCCTAGAGCTTTCTGTGTGCTTTCAGTTTAAATTTAGTCGTTAATGATGCTGCTAAAGCCTGTTTAGAAATCACAAGTTTTCTTGCAGTTGTACAGAGCTATACGTTTTCTTCTCTGCATCGACTAAACGCTGGCAGGTATTAAAAGATAAAATCCCTACTGTAACATTAAAATCCCTTTCGGATACTACGTGGGAAAGCAGAATCGATTTACTAAAAGTTCTTAGGCACAATTTAGATAAAATATTGATGCGTTATATACGCTCTATTCCGATAATACAAGAGATTCTGATACAAGAAATGTTGTAAATTCTTTACTGTTAAACATTAAATCTTTTAAGTTCGTATCTTCCATAGTAATATGGTATAACGTTTTAGTCAAAATCAACGTCCTAAGCAAAACAATACAGGAAACAGGTACTGTTTTATCAAATATTATGTTATCACTGCATCAAAGTAAGGCATGTTTACATGATATTAAATCAGATAAAGGATCTAATAATATTTTAGAAGAAGCAAAAAATGTTGCCGAGAATATTGATTGCGACCCTTCATTCCCATCATTAAATACTATTAGACCTCCAACGAAAAAACGATCACTTGATTATGAGAGCAAGGGCGAGACTCCAAAAAATCCACAGGATTTATTTAAAATTAATTTTTATTTTGTGATATTGGATACTGCATTAAAAGAAATTGAAGAAAGGTTCGACCAAATAAAAAATCATCACACAATTTTTGATTTTCTGAACGATTTAAGTAATTTCCTTAAAATAGGTCTTTAAAATGTAAATGAGAACATATTATTTGATCCATCTAAAACTGAAAAAGATATTATTGAGATTTATGCGATGAAAGAAACATTGCATCGTACATCTCCCTTGAAATGAATGCATTAAACGTTATTCAATATCTATTTACGAATAATCTTATCTATTTGTTTCCAAATTTAGTAATTGCTACGAGATTCTTTTTAACATTACCAGTGACATTTGCTAGTGGCGAGAGGCGTTTTTCGAAACTTAAAATAATAAAAAAACATTTGCGTTTAACAATGGATCCAGAAAGGTTATCAGGCTTATCTATTATTAGTATAATAAAGACAATTTCTGAATATATAAATGTATCCGATATTATTTCAGAATTTGTAAGGAAAGTGAAATTTATTTAAATTTTTCATAATAAGAATATATTAATAAATATATAAATTTCCATTCATGTTAATTTATCAATCAAACTTTATTCCAACTTTTTGGTATGTATCCATCAATAGGTATAAATATCTATTCATGTTAATTTATAAAGTTCCTACTGACTTATTTTTTCGAAATATAATTAACTTTTTTTCCACTTCCTGTGTTATGTTTAAGATAAAATTACTTCCAATAAATTATGGTTAGAAGTTAGAGGCCGGAAAAATTATTTTTGCACACGGTCGTCAGATACCTTAGGAACGAACCTGGTACAATTTAACAGTTCATCAAATTTTAATCTAATATGAAGTGCCGTTTAATATTTTAATTAAATAAAATAATTGAATTAAATCACAATTTGACAAATTAATTCATCCTTTAATCAGGAAAGCAACGTGTTTCATTCCCTGTCGGAAGGGGAGGGCGGGATACTCGAGCTTTCTACACTCCGTCAGCCACAGCGATGCATTCCCAGCATTTGTTCTTGGCCACAGACTCCACTGTTTCAGGATTTGCCTCTTCGTCATTGTGATCTCGTGATGTAAACTTTGTGGCCTCTTCCGACTTTTCTGAGATTAAACATTTTCTCAGTGAGCCAGCTGCCTTTTTGGCTAACTCTTCTTTTTCGAGCTTTCCTTTTCTGTATTGAGCCCCAGAAAGCTTTTTCTGATTATCAGGCATCTATTTAAAATTAAATTAAGTATGGCATAAGGTGTCAACACACTTATCGTAATGTAAGAGTTAAAATGTTTGGAAACATTTCGATAAAGATAAATCTTTGCAAAACAATGCTCTAATGTTTCGACACGTTGACTTGGATTTAATATTTTACCAAAGAGCGATTTTATTTTAATTTGTCCAGTTGATAAATCAAAGTTTATGCCTATCGCGCTTTTTTAATTAACGTTGTACTTTCAAGCATTTACAAAATATCTACGTTTTTTTTACAAAAATCTGTGATTATTTATATAAATTTACCCTATTAGTTATGTAATATACAATACGGTGTACTTATGTTTAATAAATGTTCAGCCGCGGTAACACAATGTTAATCACAAAATCGAACACAAAAATTAAGCACCAAGGAACAATATTTTAATCTTGTTGAAACTAGTATGTTCGGAATCTAAATGACAATTTTCAACTCGGTGCGCGTATGTATAAGGTCTAGTTTTAAACGAGTTATTTCCTGAAAAATGCTGCACGGAGCTGAAAAACTAACGTCGTTGCGATAAAAAAAAAACACAGGTTCCAAGTTACGAAGTAAGAAGTAACATTACGGTTTATAACAAACGTAGACTTCTTTACAGTAATTTCAATTATATTGAATATTTTGTTATATAAGGAATAAATATGTATGATTATCACAATTTTATATTAAAGAGACAAATACAGTGAAAGAATGGTAAGATTTTAAACGATGGAAATACGGCATATGATTTCCCGCGAATAGTCAAAGCAGTTGATATTATTTCTTAATTAAGTTCAAAGTATGCAAGATTCATAATTAAGAAGTAAAGTGAATCATTTCTAAAGGAGTTCCTCAAGCAGGTAGGTGGGGTTCTCAGTTATGTTACATATCATTTATGTAAAGGATATAATAATATTAATATTAGATCGAATAAAAACTTCATAATTCGCTGACGATATAGGTTTACACGCAACAGTAACTACTCCAAAAAATAGTAAAACAGAATTAGTGCAAGCAATAAATGATATTCATATAAGTTGAAGAAGCAGTGGGCAGTGAGCTAGTCGCACAAAAAATTACTTTGAGATTAATTTAATTAAATTGATTGCTGGCATTACAGGGGGGCTAGATCTTTTATAGAACACGGCATAAGTGCCTATTACCTAAAAAATAAAGGACTATTTAGAGATTTCAATACGCTGCGCTTAGACAAAACCTAGGACATAGATGAAGCACTCCGGTGACTAACATTACCTTAAGCGAATCTAAATGTCTCACTTTAATTGATCAAGCTAATTTTTTATTTTTGTATGCTTAGGTTTCGAAATATATGTACTACATGCATGTTATTTTTGTTTCATAGTTATTTACAATTTGTCGCTTTTCGAATTTTTCTGTAACCGGGTGTCTACCGTGGCCTCCTCGGCTTGCCGCGGCTTGCCGCCCGTGTGCCCCGCATTGGAACGGCCCTGAATTGTACACTTTCATAATCGTTGTATCTGTCGTTTTTCGGGTTCTCCTGTAAATAAACGTTATTAGTATGTCGTTGGGAGGATTTTATTTATGAATAATTTTCATATTACGATCACGATACGATCAATGACATTACTTTTAGGCAACGACTAGTTTAACAAGTTTGTAGTATTAAACTAAATTTTACAGCTCGCCTTAATAAATTTTAACAACTGAAAATTAGCAAAATTGGGAAAGTTTCCGGATTTTAGGCATAATTAAAAAATAGCTTACTTTATGTTATAATTAAAGCTTTCACTACTTTAGGAAAACAGCTCAAGTGGTTAATTCACTTTGAATTTAAACACCTTTTAAATTTGTTGACATTAATATTTGTTAACACATTTTTTTCCTATTTATTAATGGCGATAGCTATTAAAATTTTCAAAGATTATGCAATATAAAAATAAATAGATATATGATATTTTAACTCAGAAACTGAAAACAATTGTGTAGATTGCCGTCTGTATACTGCTGTTCTATTGTTCAGTAAAGCGATTGCAGTTATATACTACATTCATCGCTATTTTAAGTCTTCTTTCTATATATGTAACTTAAATATAACAAATATACTCATTTAATCTTTCAGTGAAACAAGAGATCATTCAGCTACACGGAATGAATTAAAATGAATTGTAATAATAAGTTTAACTTTTAAAGAAATTAGTTAATCGGTTATCAGTTTTCTAATTAAAAAAAGGTCGCAAAGCTTACACTGGATTAAGCTTCATATTACATTGGTTTACTCATATTAATTTCTTTCACTTTTAAACAAAACAAAAATATCAGTTTGATGTGGAAAAAGGAAGTTACTTCCTTTGTACTTTAATGCTGAAGCCTGGAAAAGACAGTTATTTGAAATAGTAAACAGGGAATACACAAAAAATTCTTTTCCTGTTAACGATATAATGTTAAATGGATGAAGATGAAATGGGCAGCTTTTCACACACCCTGAAAACAATAGTAGCATGCATTGAAGCCAAACAACAGAAATTCTTGTTGATTAAAGCAGATACACCTGTACGTAAATAAGTGGTAAGCATTTCAGAATAATATACTACAGGCAAATAATGCATATAAATGCTTTCTATTTTGCATGTGTTTTTGGAATAACCATAACACAATGTTAATCTGCAAAAAAGTACTTAAAGTTAACAGTCAATATTATATGCAACATTTGCGATTACAATATAGTTGTCTGGTACAAAATTTTATATATATTTTTTTAATTAACTATGTCCAAAAATTGCTTTAGGAGCGATTCCAATCTACTGAGAGGTAGTATTGTGGAAAAACAAGCTACTGGATCAATAACTTAGCAGTTCCTTCGTGTGATAATTTTGTTAATAATTGATAAACGAGAAACACCAGTTCTTATACGATAATATGTGCGTCTTGTTGCATATGTGGGGTAAGAACATGTGCCTTTGGACATTTGAAGAAAACAATATGTTGAGATTTTTTTTAGGTAATTGTGAGAATGAGAAACTAAAAACAGATTTTTTAGCTAGATACTTTTAAATACGAGGATCGTTTTTTAAGTAAGAACCGTTTTGTAGTGGAGTAAGAGAAACTTTATTTATGAACGTAAATTGTATCAGAAACTAAAATAGTACCTTTTTTTTTACTTTTCAACATAGTCACCCTTAATATCTAAACATTTGTTAAGTTGTGGCACCAGTTTTTGAATCCCCTCATCAAAAAACTCTACCGTCAGATAGTTAAACCAGTTAGTAACAATTTGATAAACTACTGAACTTGAAACGTGGAAATTTCTGATGAAGTTCGTTAATAGTGAAGTGCCTGTTTTGGCGAACTTTTTGTGTTAAATCTTCATTCATGACAGCAGGCCGGCCAGATTGTTCTTGATAATGAACATTTGTCCTTCCTTCACTAAAAAGCCTACGCCATTTACGCACATTTCCGTCATTCATTACACCTTCACCATAAACTTCAACAAGCTGCCGATTAATTTCATCAGGATGGACTTTTTTCGTTTAAAAGCCGAATAACAGAGCGCGCTTCACAATCGGCGGGATTATTGATCAGCATGGTAACAAACAAAGCAGTATAACTACACAACCAATACCAGCAGAGACATGAAACGTAATGGTGGCGTAGAGGGGGACTAACCAAGAGTAACTAACCTTGAACGGACTTCACGTGATAGCCAGCGCAGCCGCGATGCGCAATCGGTCCTTACTTTCAAAACGACCCTCGTATTAAATTTTATATTATTGTAAACCACAACATGAATATAGTGCAGTATTTTATTTTACAAAAAGTATGCATTTTATCCAAAGGTACATGATCTAATTGTATGTAACTGTGGGCAATGTAGTTTGTACCTTTGGACGAATATTATACCTTTGAACGGAAGTAGTTACAACAAAAAAATTAAATTATTTTTCAACTTCTGAATAAAGAAATATATTTGGTTACAACACGGAACACATATATCCAGATATCCATTATCACATAAAATTAGGACATGCTGTGGTCATCGAAAGATACGCAAAAGACAATGAGCCATCATTCTTGCTGAACCTCCCACAGATGAAGGACTAGGTAATTTTAATATATCGTTGGTATCAACATCATATGGTTATTCTTTTCCTTTTAGACAATAATGTCCTTGTCTCTTTTCATAAAATTTAACAGAATAAGTACTATTACTATTTTTTTCTAAAACTTTAGCTACATAATGCTTTACAGCACGAAGTCTCCGTTTTCTATTGTGTTTAACGTATTCGGTAAAGTAAGGTAATGAGAGTCTTCAGTCTCGATAATAAAGTCGTCATCCGATGTGTAAACAAAAGATATATGACCGTCATTTTAGTCCTCAGATGATGAATCACGTAATTGATTCCGTAGTTTTTTCTTTTTCCTTAACTTCACTTTCTCTTCTTTTTTGTTCTTGCTTTTGCTCATTCTCGCAAGACTCTCTTCCAACAGCTCATTTTTTTTGTGGGGTATCTGTCAATATACGGGTCTTTCCTTTCTTTCTACCTCCTCTAGAGTCACCTGTTCTGGCACTTGCTTTTGGAAATGGCACTACAGGTTCAAGAGATACGGAAGAGGGTGCAAGCACAGGCACACAGTTTGAAGAAGAAGCTGGAGCTAACGAACCTTCTAAAGATGTTAGGCCTAGAGCTGGCTCCGTATCTAAAGATAAACCTGCTACCCTTATTTCTTACTGTACACTGTCAAATGCTGTAGAGGTGTAAGTTCTGGCCTGTCTGTTACGTATGATTGGAGATATTCCTCTTCAGTACATATATTGGAATTAAGCAGCCAGATACCGGTGACTTTAAAGCCTTTTATAATGTTTAGAGATATAAATTCTTGAAGGTAAGCTTTTCCAGCAATATCATATTGAGATTGGTTTTTCAGGATTGCTCAACGTCCACTCTTCAGCAGTTTTGTTATGAAATATTTTGTAAGGCCCAAAAACTGATCGATCAAACGGTTGCATCTTATGTGAAGTATGTGTGCAATGTTAGCAACACTGTACCATTATTTCTGGCTTTGTCAATAATCGAAATCGAAATATAGGTTCCTTGATTATCCATTAGCAGCAAAATAGATAGACTTGTCTTTGGTGGGTTTGGCAACAGCTATAATGTGTTCAAAAGATTGAAGAAAAATAACTTCTCTAGACCACCCAGATGGATGTGCTGCTCCAATGCTTCCTCGTGGTGTCCCTTTTAACATGTGGTGCTTAAAGTGCACACGAGGGAATACAAATAATGGTGGTATTGTTTGTCCGGCCGCGTTTACACAAGCTAGCATTGTTTGTGTACTGTAAAGTTAGCCGTTTCACCCATGTTATAAACGTTCTCATGACCAAATTGTATCTCGTTAAAACTTCTTGAAATTTTTAAAACATTGTTGGAGGTTTTTTTTGTTGAAGCTTGTGGTTCTGACCAAACTGGTTGCCTCAGGTTTTCTTAGCGACAAAATTGGTCAGCGTTTTCTAAATTGTACCAACCATTCTCATCCCGCTTTTTCCAAATGTTTGACTAGTTCCTGTTCTTCAGCAGAATTAAAAACTTTATGGATTGCATAGTTAGGAATAGGAACCACCAGATTATTTGTAGAAATGTTTATAACTTGCCTTTTTGGGTAGTTGTGTAAGGTGGATTCCGATTCCACTTTTTTACCACGCCTCGTATAGATCCGAGTCCTTCTAAAACTTCCAGTATCGCTTCTTTAATATGTTCACGTTCTTTTCCAACTTTGCTTCGTGGCACTGAAAAAAACGATTCACATTGATGTGATTGTTGTTAAAAATAGTACATGTACCTTTGGACATGTACTTGTACTTTTGGACATGTGCAGAGGTACATGCGTGTCTGTGTCCAAAGATTCAAGAAATGTCAAGTTAAAAACAAATGTCAACTAAACTTTCGCAGGTTATAAATTTAAACAAACTATTGTGAATAAATCATACTTTAATAAATATCGTTTCCAAATATATTTATAGTTAGCGAAAATGTACTGTAATTTTTGACGATTAAATTAGATTAACTATATGAAAAAACTTGTAGGTAGCTGACCGCGAAAATGTTATTATTGTAATAAACGTTTGTCAAATCGCATTGTTACCACGATAGAAAAGATAATTAGTGGATTTAATGTTTTCAAAATATTTTTATTTATATATTTTTATCTAAGGAATGTGGGATTGCTTGTAACTAATATATATGTAAACACGTGTTGGGGGGTGAGTGGCAGGTTCACGCTTAAAAATACTTTTCTGAAGGGGCGTAACGAATCATTGGAATTTTTCTTGTGCGCGCCCTTTATGTAAAAATGTCATTGCTCTATGATTGATTACGGCTGGGCAGACCGCGATCAAAAGATATCTTTGTTTGTTACTTGGAAACTCGAGAGACGTAAATATAAGGTTGTTACAGACGAATGCATATTTTTAAAATTAAGATGTCATGCAATAATTATGAAACTGTGCCAACATAAATTAATGTTTCTTGTTTTTTTATTACTTTTGAAAGACGGGGGTGGATTTTTGCGGAGTAGACTTAGTTAGTTTGAAATCGGGGGAAGGGCAGTTACAGTTAGCGTGTCAATCGAGCCAGATCGATTTTTTGGTTAATTAAATGCCTTCATTGTAAACAGTTTGTCTTTAAAATAATTCTTGCGTGTACATTTTTCTTTTGAATTCGTCAACACTAAGTTGTCCTTTTTTTCGGGGTTGAACAGCGTATATTAACGATTTGTGTGTGTGATCAATTAAGGGAATATTTATTCCAGTATAAGTATGTATTTTGTGCAAGCTCGCAGCCGATCATTTTACCATCCTATGTAACGTATTAAAAGGATCAAACATTGCCTTGCAAAAGGTATCTTGTTCGTACGCGGACTCATTAAGCTGAAATCTGCTAAAATAAAAAGACAGTACAGGGCCCTCTCACTCTGATATTTGTGCGAATTAGCATTGTTGGTTGTTGGTTATATTTATAATTGTGTTGAGGTGGCTGGTGAATGGGTATAGGATACCGCTGGTTATTAATTGTAAAAGGCAATTGCCAGTTGGTACACAATCCCAAGCCAGACCATTAAACACCTCGAATTTTTATTTGTTGTATAGATGAGTGGGTAACCGGAGAAGGGAGCACGGTATTTTTCTAACGCACTCAAACTTATATATCGATCACGATGTTAGTCATCTATTTATAACTTACCCTTGTAAGGCTTTGTTTTAATGAGTTTTTTTGTCAGTACGTTTAAGTAGCATTATTGGCTTGCGAGCTGATTTTTCTTTGTATGTGTTTTATTGTAATTTGATTTAAGTATTCTGCGCTTTAGAGGCTACTAAACAATTGGTTACGTGCAAATTCCTTGTCTATTTTCTTTTGTCCTTGCCTTTACCTTATTATCTGTGAAATTTTACTGTTATTGTATTTTATATGTACCGTAATTTGCTTTATTGTTTTATGTGCTTATTTACTTAAAGGCCGGCATGGTTGATTTTAAAAAGGCCACATGTTTGGTGTTACGATTTCTATTATGATTTTCTATTTTAATTATTTATGACCCAATTGTGCGTGTGACTACATGTGTTTTTTTATTTTTGTGTTTCTGTGTAACTAAACTGCTTTTTATTCATGTTCTCTTAATGTTATAATTTTGTACGCACTTTAAGCTGATTTAATGGTGGCTTGTTATCTATTTAACCCTTTCATTTGTTTTTTTTGTTATTTGATTTATTAATGTACTTGTGCAATTGCTTATTTATGAATAAAGTGGGTTTTATTGGTGGTTCTTTTCCACAAGAGTAGATTAACGGGCTGAACCACCGCTGCGCAAAGTTCGTTGAATTTAATTTGAGTAGTTTCATTTTTTTTACCTGCCCCTCATGATGAAACACGGACCTAACACTTCGTTTGATCAGATTTGAGGTTTGCGAGTAATCAAACACCAGACTTGTAAATAAATTCTAATGTTTTAATTATTACCCGAAAAGTCAAAGTAAGGTAGGCAATTCATTTGAGTAATAGTGACATTATTGTCAGTCAAGCCAAGGTAAATCACTTAGCGATTGTTTTGTTCTTGAAGTTGCATTATTGCAAATAAGTTCAAATTACGCTTTTCAAGATAGGGTACCTGTGGGACGCTCACAAACTTATTTTTAGTTGTAAAATTTTTTGAAGGTGGTTTGGTAACACTCGCATCAACTAAATGACAGACGCACACTGACAGTGTTGCCGGTTGTAATAAACCTAGTGAAAATGCGTTCTGGATTATTTTACCCATGCGCAGTGTTCTGTTGTTTGTAGTGTCCAAAGGTACAAACGTCTAAAGGTAGACGTCGTTCCCCTACGTCTCTTTAAAGTAGCAAAAAAATCTATGCCATTTAAACTATTTATTTCAGATAATAAACGCTAAGATATAAACTAATTCGAGCCACAAGTCTCCGAGATTGGTGTAAAGTATTTACTACAACTTTAACCGTTAACTATACATTTCAATGCAAAACCGATAAACACGTACAACTTACAGCTATGCATTATTTTCATAAAAAAAAAATATATAATTCAAACATTAACATGAATTTTGGGAACTCTTTTTTTTCTTAGTATGATCATGCTAATGTTAGTTACTAATGCTTATGGTTGTTTCTTTGTTATGAACGGTTCAGAAACCTTCTTCCCCTTCAACTTCTGTTGGTGTGGCGTTTATGCTATGGCATTAATTACAAACACGAGTTTTAATTATTTTTCGTATTAAAAAAAAAAGAAAGTAAGACCGTTTTTTTTTAATTGAATTATAGTATGAGGAGTGTTTTAAAAGTAGGCGTATGTGGTTATTTCATCGTCTTAGCCTTGGTCGTCATTAAATAGACGTGGGAATGCAGAGTGCATAGGGAGTATTACCAAGAGATTCTTCTATCTCCTGGGGGAGGTCGTTAAGCAGTTGGGTCATGATGGATGGAGAATGTTTAAACTTGCGTTTAGGTTTTTCTTGCGTGAATATAGAGGAAAGTATTTGTAGTAAGGTATGGCAAGTATTTCCTTGGCAGAAACAGTGTCGCCAAAGACCCTTCAGTGTGCAAAGTTTATTTGTATTCTGTCTGTTATGGTAGGTGATTTCCTGTGATATTAGTGCACAAGTTATTTTGTCCAGTGTTTTTTATACGTCGGGGAGCCAGTTTAGAGGTTTATTGAACAGGATTCTCAGGTATGCCGCTTTTTGTTGGGGGTCATAGTCGTTCGTTGTTGAGGTAAATTGTAATACTCTGCTCAGCGTATGGTCGAGTTGGAAGTTTAGATAGTGGAAGAGGATTACTTGGGTTTTTGGTTGTGTTAACGGAGACTATGCACCTGTTAGCCCAGTTGGCGAAGAGGTTTTTGACGGGAGGCTTTTGCTCTGTTCTGATGGACTGCCCAGAAACCAGTGTCATTCGTAAGACTCCGGGTTTTGAAACACAGTGGAAATGTCATAAACAAATATAGAGAATAGGGAATAAGTAAAAAGCTTGCGGTACACCTCCTGTGGGATGAAAAAGTCCGAAAATACCTACAGCCCGGTTAGTCAAGTATGATAGGAGTTTGGATTTTGTCGATAAGCAAGCTTGGTCTTCCCAAATGCTTGCTTAATGTCCATAAAAATTGCTAGAGTGCATTGTTTGTAATTGAACGCTCTGGTTATCTCTGTAAGCAGATTATATAAGGGGTCGTGGCACGTTTGGTGGGGTCTAAAGCCATATTGTCTATCAGCAAGAACATTGTGGGTTTCAAGGTACCCTCCAAGTCGTCTTGCTGCAATCTCCTCAAAACATTTTTCAAGACAACTTCTGAGGAACCTGAGTCCATAGGAATAGGGAGTGGTTATCTCGGAATGTGGTTTGGTAAGCATGACGTGAAATCAGATGTATTTGTTGCGTATGTTGGTTACTGAGTTTATGGTTTCATCTGGTAGGTGTCGCAGGTTTTTGGGGCTGAGTTAGCTCCTTTTTTAAAGTATGGGGTAACTTGAATAGCCGTGATTAGAGTATAAAAGGGATTTCTGTTGTCCAATTGAACTTCGGGAAGGTTCAGGTTGTAATTGTTCGAGGCAACCTTTTAGAAGCTCTAGAAGGACATTGTCGAAACATTGGACGATCTAAAGACGGTTTGCAGATGAAGGCCAAACACGTCGCTTTGGGGATCAATGAGATGTAATTTGAGAGTTGCTTTCTCCTGGTCAGTCTATTGAACTGTCACCAGAACAGCTTACCGTTTTTTGTAATTCTGTTATAATGTAGCTTGCGACCACGATTCTTCCGTGTGTGTATTGTTTTCTCGCTGATTAAGGCGTTGTGGCGATTACATTTCGTCGTGAGAACCGGACATCTCAACGCTAGAATTGCCGGTAGATTCGTATTTTTTTTGTGATACAGTTAACAATATGTTGTGGGAAAGGTTTACGGGATAGATCTACTGTTTTGAACGGGACTGCGGTCTAGACCTCTCTCCTTATAACGGAAGTTATGCCGATAATGACTCTCTCAACATCTTGGGGTGTTAGAAAGTCAGGTGAGGGGATATATATGGGAATGTGTTCGGAGAACGCATTTCAGTCTGGATTTAAAATCTTTAATTGTGGGACGGGTTGGAGGTGCTGGATAAAACGCCAGCAGAGGTAGGTGATCGGATGTGATAGTGGTGCCTATGTCACATACTTAGAAAAAGTGAGCTATGTGTGTTCAGCCATCAGACATCGAAACGCCGGGGTGTTCGTAAAGTGTGGTTTCGGTGTTCCTGATACATGTTAGAGACAAGTTCAGTAAGGTTGATGGAAGATTAATCCCGTTTCTATTGATTGCTGCGTAACCGAATTGGGTATGGCAGGCATTAAAGTCGCCTGGGATTACGAATTGAGTAGGCTCCGTAGTACTCTAAAAGGTCATCAGTACGTGTAGAAAGTAAAAATCAGTTCCGCCCCTGCCGCTAACGGTCTCTACTTTGATATCTATAATAAAGAATTGGACATGTAGATAAGAAAAACGGTTGTTTGATATGCAAGCATAGTTTTGCCGTTGGAAATGTTTCTTGGAGGTGAGGATTAGGATGCGGTTAACGTGCCATTTTTTCTCAAAAAAGAGCGAGAAGAGGACCTAGATAAGGCTTTCAAAGAAGGTTTTGACGGTGAGAGGTTCGGTATCTGGTTGGCGATTGGAAATTTCGGCTTCGGAATCGCATTCGGTAGAATAGAGGAGTGGTTTTTTGATTGCAATCTTTTAAGGGGAACTAGAAGTTTCCCGACGGTTCCGTCACAGCAACGGATAAGATGGGTGTACACTGTGATTCATTGGACGATTTGCAAGTGTGACTTTCGCCACAGTTCGCGCAGCGGATTAAGCAACATTTAGTTACTCTACTTGTCTTTGTCACTTTGTGATTGGCAATTCCATTCCGTTTATTCTCGGCTTGGATATCCATATATACGTGATGAATCACGCCAGAACAGTATGGAGATCTAGGAGTGGTGATGGCTGCATAGTGTGAGTAAAACAGAAGAATCCCCAAAGTGATGCCGTAGCGTCACTTGAATTTGCGCGGGAAGTGGAGTAAACGTAACAAGGAGGCAAGTGGTTGAACGTGATGTTGAACACTATGTAAAGTAATTGATTTAGAAATATTGCGATGCAAAATCCAGGGGAGGTGGTTGGAGCTTGGCGGATTTTGTTGTTTTCTCGAGAGTTTATGAAATCGAGAAGCAATATTACCGGGTCGTCGCGAGGTTCAACCTCAAACCTGAAGAAAAAAGACTTTTTTAGGAAACTAATGAAACTAGACACATTTATACTATAACCAACACCTATGTGGATTGGACGAATTTGGATAAATACGAATTTCTTGAACATTTGTTTTTATCTTCTTTCTCACATCATGCATATAATAAATTACTGCATATCTTGTCTTTTTAGATCGTTGTCCTTAGACCACAACCTTTTTTTTATGCATTACTCTTGTACATCAAATTTGATAACATTGCTCTAGACTTACTAAAATTATTTGTTAGATCGAATAAACACTGGCACGTATGAACTTTTATAGTCGCTTCATAAAAAAAGTGATGGAAGTGTGCCTGAAGGATCTATTTCATACTTTGTGCTCGTCTCTTTTTGGCTATGTACTTCACATATAGCTAATTTAGCTATTTTTAATTTAATTCATATTAATTAATTAGAACAAACAGGTAAAGTTGTAAATTTCACAAAATCTTTCGCAATGATCTTTCTCAGTAATATCATTCAACTAGCGCATTGGGTTATTTACCGTACTATACCATGCCAAAAACAACATGCCCTTAGACGGTATTGATTATTGAATACAATTTTAAACCATAAAATATTTTACATATCAAAACATTTCGAAATTATAACTTATATATCATATATCACACATACGTTGCTGTAAAGAAAACTGAATCTGCATCCAAATCAAATTTTTGTCACCTCAACTTTAATACCCTTTAAAATGTCACTTTCTCACTTTCTTTAGGTTTCATAGTTTTGAAACCATCGTGTAGACAAGACATTCTTGAGAGGTTAATGTAGTACTTAATTAAATATTAGTCAGGTGACCGCTTTACCAGCAGTAATGCCACTGCTACATAAACACTCACTCACAATAAATCCTTCTTGCCAACACCTTCCAAATCTACTGTCTCTCAATCTACTTGTCTTCAACTACTAAAACCCCCTTTTTTCATACCTACCTGAAGGACATTCCGGATTCGAAAATCTTTAAAACTTGTGCCTTTGCCAGATACCCAAAACCTCACGAACAAACAATTTCTATAAAGTCTCACCTATGGTCTTTTCTAGCTTTTCCCTGACGAACATGTAATCATTAACCATACTACTGAGGTTACCCGCCAGTAACACTTCTATCGCCATATGTAGAATTGTATAGCATGTCTGCGTTACCCGCATTCACAATTTTTATATCCTTCAACAACATCTAGAATGCGTTACTATAATGGTGCACATTCTCTCCCATTATAACCACTTGGAATTAATACCATTTGTGATCTCCTAGATTACGTGTCTAGCTTTTTCAACTCAGTAATCCCAGGTGATTTGAATAAATGCCACACACAAATGTTTTCGAAAACAATTGTACCTTAATTGCCGATGGCATCCTTTGCTCAGGGTTAATGGTATATGATTTTGACCCAGGAAACTTTACGTATACATAAATTTTAAAAGTAAATGGTCACAAGTAGAAACTTGTGACCATTTACGACTCTTGATTAAAATGTTTCGAATGTTTTTACCAATTAGTACTCTTTTCCCTTTAGGTGGGAAGGTTAAAAAATCAAAGAGTGAGTTACACATTTTTGGTTGGGGAAACTAAGAGTTGGTCATATTTAAAAGACTCATTTTGATCGAAGCATTTTAACAAAAAATATGAAATTATGAAAATAAAAAGTTTTACAAGTATTCATAATAAATGAATAACTATAGTAACCAAATTTGTAGTTCTCATTGTTTGTTCTTTAGAATTTTCACTCTTACCCTTCTTCAATGATTTTTGGCATAGTTCTACACACACTGTTAGTTACTAATCTTGGCCATTATATATTATACAGTACTGTTCAGAAGTATTAGCCGTACGTCAGATTACGCTATCTAGACCGATTGTCACAAGAATTTGATCAAACAGGTCACTTCGTCACTCTAAATTCATTAACAATTTACGGCTTTAGAAATGCACTTGCAGAACATTTAAGATCTTACCTAGTAGGTAGCTTACATTTCGTTACGTATAATAGAGACGACTCTCACTTGTTAATACATTTGAAGTATCTGAAGGATTTAACTTTGATCATGTCTTCTTTGTAATGTTCATCAACGGTCTGCCCCAAAAAAACTATTGTATGCTGATGGCTTGACTAACTTTACCTAAATAATTACAATAAATGACTGTAAAATATTTAAAATATACGCCTGGTGTGACAGTAACAAAGTATAAGTAATATTTGTGGAATTGCTTAATGTAAAATTTTGTCACGTGCTTCCATAAAAATAGTGTTAGAATGTAATTATTCCATTAACGATAGTAGAGTAGTGGTGACACGATCTGCTTAGTACTCTGGAGGTAATGTGTTCGATTCCCGTTACCCTCTACTCTGTATGATGTTTTTTCAGGGGGTTTTCCTCATACACATGTAGCGGCATGGTCACTACGTGTACACACACCATGTGCGGCTACTTAGGCGAATGCTGGGGTTGTATTTTCCCCCTTAGAACCCTAACTCCGTTCCTTCCAATTCTATCCTGACCACAACTATCCTTAATCCCATCATGCATATATACGTAATGTATGTACGTACGCTGAGAATCCATGATTGTAGATAAAAGAGCTTGGAAAGCTCAAGCAGCCCGCCCTCCCCCTTGTGGAGGCAATGAACTACGTGGATTTTTCCTTTTTCTTCCATTAACTACACTGCTTTAACAAGAACCACATCAATATCAGTAAAGGTGTGCTTTTTCATAACATTTTTCCCAAATATCCACAACACATCCCTCTACATACATGCATTGGATATGTCTCATAAAAGTGTGACGACACTTTACAACAATATTTTCTCGAATATGTGAGTAGCATTCAGAAAACGGTTATATTCAAGACATGCTGTTAAATTCTGTTTAAACTAGAAGAAAACATGGATTTATTTCGCAAACGGTAAAATTGAGTGCATCACGCTTCTCAAGAAACTAATTAGAATGTCACTACTACAATTATCTTCTAAATGTGTAAAAATAATATGTTGAACAATTCGTCAGTTTACATAAGATGCTACCAGTGGCGGATCTAAGGAGGGCGTAACTTATTAGGTCAGAGTCATGTCATTAGTAAAAATTAATTTCCGTAATTCATATATGTTTAAAGATTTTTTATATTTTACCGCAGTCTCTGTTGTAACTACAGAACTTAATTGCTCTACTCTACGAATTCTAAAAAGATATCTCCGCTCTACAATTGCCCAAAATTGACATACTGTGCATCGAGAAGTAAAGGTCGATGTACGACGAGGATCATATATTGTTCGGCGAACAAAAGGAAAGTATTTTGTTCTTTAAAATTTAGGCTTAATTGTTTATGGAACATTCTGTCAAATACCTCAGGAGTAGAGTAGTTTATTTAGTGGGAAATTAGATTTTTGAACTATCATTTTGTAAATTTTGTTTTACAAATTTTAGTTTTACTTATACCTATTATCGTTGTATAATATACAGATAAGAAATCTTGAAATTGGTGTTGTTAAAGTTATCTAGCAATTAAAAATTACATAAATATTTTATTTATTTTTCTGCACCTCCCATTGAGAAAATCCTCGATCCGCTATGTTAAGTAGTAAAATAAACATTTTCGTACTGACTTTTGGACCACGACTCACAGAAGGCGTAATGGTTGTATGCAATTTTAAAGTATATAATTGCCCATAAGACAAATATATCCACACAGGTGTATTCCTCAACTATAACATTTTCTATACTCGGAGGTTCAGTAGCGATTTGGTGTTCAACAACTTCAAGTGCGCATGCCATCTGTACGCTGTTAACCTACTTATAATGTATGTGTAATGGTACTAGTTTAAAATGGTTAGTAACGGAAATCCCTTAGTAGGGTTCCTTTAATTGTCTTAATTATGCATAATTGATTTCATTTAATTCAACGTAACTTTGTGCACATACTTATCCTATTTTGCACTTCCTAATTGCAAACTCATATAATATATCCATAATTTTCCTGAAGTGACTATAAATCGTTTCGACAATAAATAGTATTATTACTATTTTTCGTCCCGGGGCAGGGGGAAGGATTGGGTGCATAGACTGCACAGATAGAGATACACATTCAAATCTGGAGGCTGTTTAGACGTCCAGCCACGAATGAACCTATCAACGATTTGCTTAGCTTTATTGGTACCTTAACAGTTAACAGATAACAATGCAACATGCCGGCGACCATTATTACTATTGTATTAACAATTTACATTTATAATCTAAAGTTATTTGAAAACGTTATGCAGACTCACCCAAAGATCTTTTAGTTTTGATCCATACCGCATACTTACTTTACGTCACTGCAGATATCTTGAATGATGTATCATCAATCTTCATGTATTCTATTATTTACACTTACTGTAATCTTGTATTATTTCAAATTTTTCATTTAAAAAACACAAGATATGTATGACCATTTGGGTATGTATATTATGTCGTGCGTATTCAATGTTAAGACACCAACTTTTAAACGCTACTATACCTCTCAATATAAAAAACGTTATAGTAGAGGTACACCTTCGGATAATTTAGCCATACAGTCAATTATTAAATTTAATGTTTATATAATTTTGGCGGTGTAACGAATTCATTTTTATACGGATCTAGTATTAGGATCTCAATTTTATTTATTTCGTTTTTATAAATGTGGAGGGTAGATTAGTTTAGAGTGCTGCTTGTTATTAGCGATATGATTAAAATAAAATCACCAAATGAGAAAGAAAATCCCTAAATTAAAAAGAAATGTATCGGTATGTAGAAAATGTAGAATTTAAAACAGTGCTTTGTTTATACCTTATACTTTCTTCTAAAACAGGCCTTGTCAATTACACAAAATATAAAAACATGTGTGCGCTATATTATGAGTAAATGATTTTTAGTGGTATCAATAACGTTTGTTACTAAATAATTATAAGATAGATAAAACTTCATTATTTGATGTTGCGAGAGTTCCATAATCCACACTACTCAAAGTTACAACACCTTACGAATGATGATGGTACTTTGTATATATTCGTTGAATTAACGTAACAGTCATAACTGGTAAAGTATACTAGTAATATACCACTCTGTACAATTTTGATAAAGTTTATTTATGTGGTCAAATTAGGTAAATTATCAAGTTGCATTGCAGCACGGATATAGAAGGAATTAATCTTCTGAAGCCTCCTTCCATAAGTAGAACTGCTACATCTCTTCCTTACAACCTTTGTGATTTTGCAGTGTGCCTTGATTTGATTTGCTCTATAAGACGAGCATATGTAAATGTTGACTTGAGAATATGAAGCACTGGAACTGAGGCGGGAATCTGTAACACAAAAAATAAATCCAAGTACCACGCAAATATAATAATAGAGAACAAATGGGTTTCAATAGCTAAACTATCATTATCACTGACTAACCAGGACGAAGTAAGGAAAACTACAAATATGCACGATCATCGAGTAACGTTTCGTTGCTACTCTGAGCAAACATCCTTGATCACCAGTATTCATTGCAGCATGTTTGTTTATCAAGACTTCTAAACTTTTAATGTAATAAAGGTTTCGCTGATTATTAGCATGTTCAGCTAAGAATACATTAGCAAATACATAATTGTTTTCAAGCTTATATAGGGCAAAATATACATAAACGAAGTTACCCAAAAAGGAATGAAAGGCATTGGTTTCCTATCTCCACTTCCTAAAGCTAGCAAAAAGTATACTTGGGCTTCCAACGCCACATGCCAATCCATGCCTCGCAGAATGTATCAGAGTTTACGAAAAGTAGAAGAAAAAAAGAAATAAACTGTGTAAGTATGCCGCCGAATGATTTCATGCGTACGGTTATATGGGTGCCATCCTCGTGCTACCGCAGCTTTTAATGTACTTACACTTATCAGAAAAGGTAATTTGGTGCAGGTTTAAACATTTTTTAACCAACAACAAATATAAAGACCAAATTGCCAAAATTATTTTCTTGTGGCATTGAATGTAAATAAAATACAATTGTTTTATGAATAAGGCAATTTTAATTTGTCTGAAAGGAAGGGTTGAAAAATTTGCAAAACAGTAGCATACAAAACAATCTTCTCCAGTGTCCTCTTGCAGTCTCGCTGCACAATACAGTAAAGGGATACCAATTAATGTATATATACAGAATTAAGTGTACGTTTTATACATTTTGACAGCAATTACAGTGTTCGCGTCAATAAAAAGAGAAACGTTATGAAACATGAAAACGCAAAGAATAATTACATGTATTTGAGCATTGAAAAAGCATATTAACTATAGTTAATATGCTTTTTCATCGAGTGAAAAATCCAAATGGAAAAAAAAATGTTGGTACCAAAAATAAAACATTCAATAATAAGCTTCCAAACTGATTTAATTATTACATTTTATTACTATATTATATTATTATTTTGTTCAGCAGTTATAACAAGGTCGAAGTTACCCCTATCAGAAGACGCAATATTTTCTGCTAAGTATGACGATGAACATACTTCATAAGTATCAGTATCGGAGAACTGTAACGGTACCTGATCGTCCTGATCAACAGCATCAGGGGAGCAGGTAGTTTCTGCATTACTGCCAGTATCAACCACTGTTGACAGACCGTAGTTTAGTATGACACTGGTATCGGAGAACTGTAACGGTACCTGATCGTCCTAATCAACAGCATCAGGGGAGCAGGTTTTTTTCCACATTACTGCCAGTATCAGCCACTGTTGACGGACCGGAGTTTTGTATGACACTGGTACTGGGTCCAGGGATCTCCTCAACGTTGCTCTCTTTTCTTGAAGTACGGCATTGATCTTGCACAGGTACTTTAGTAAAATATGATCAAAGCGTTTCATTGTTTGTAATAACTTTTCTTCTGCTATGTCCTTTTCGCGTTTCCGTTTGCAGAATTCAGCGCCACTCAGTTTTTTAGACATTTTGCTAGATCAAACAAATATTTTTATGTGAAAAATAAAATATAATATTGGTTAAACGATTAATAATAATTCCATTCACTCTCACGTTGATTTAACTCGTACCTACCCATTAACTTTATAAGTCTTTTAAAGATAACTAAAGCTTCAAACAATAAAACAAAACACAAGCAACCACTAACTACATATAAAAAAGCGTCTAAGTATTCAAAATAGGCGTTAACTTGATAATAGTCATTCTGTCATTCTGCAAAGTAAAAAGGAAATACAAGTGCATTGTTCTGTGCCTATCTGGCCGTAATAATAAAACATGAATTCTGAATAATTCTTTTTAATCCTTTAAGATAACATGTTTAGTCAACTCTGTGTAGGTGTAGACGTGTAGACAAATTACAATCACAGCTAAAGCCAAAAAACGTGTGTACGTATCATATCATATGTATATGTATATCGGATATCCTCTTTCGCAGCACTCGTAATATACTTTATGTATTTATCAGAGATTATAACAAAAAAATGAAACTAAAGTTTGTAATTGTAAGTAAGAACCATAAATATATTGAATATTAACCAACTTTCCTAAGATCTACAACAGCGAGCTTGATTCGTTTTTATAGAACTGTTAATAAATTACTGTAGTAAAGGGCAGGTAATTAAAATTTTATTTACAAAACTTTAATGAAAGAACCAAAAAAACATGCAAAATCACCAATTATCGTAAAAAATGTGCAAGTGTAAGTTTTAAATGCATATTCCTAAAATTACTTATCCTTTAAATCGGCAGTTAGGATTTATGATATTGTTTGTAAACTCCACCCGGACCATGTGATCTATGGACAGATTTATTGTTTGTTGACCCTTCTACTAAGACAATTATTAAGCTTACAAGTTTTTGTTTATCTCTTTATTGTAAATTTTTCAAAATCTAAGACACTTAATATTGTATTATTTCAAGTGGATGCCTGTTTTTTTACAAGAAAAGCTGGTTGTAGTAGGTAATTCATGATTTCACATTTTTGCGCCCCTTTGGAATTAGCGCCCTGGAGCGGCTGCTCCAATTGTTCCACGGTAGTTACGCCACTTCAGATGAAGTAGTTACGAATATAACTGGGAAACAAAGGATAACTATTATAAATGTAAAACTTCGAAGTATTAGACCACGGTCTGTTTACACTACGGTTGCCTCATCGGCTGAGAACCCTCTTATAGGTCAACACCGTGTGACGTCGGTCAGCGACTTTTAAGCTAGGCGTTAGAGCACTGTTATGGGAATAACAATAACCAGTATATAAATTATCACTGCGTTAATGTAAAAGCAACTTAGTAATAATTAATTAATTAAAAGAACAAGCAATATTTGTCTTAACTAAATGTAGCAGTTCCGTAATTCATATGTTATTATGGTAAACAGAGGTATGCTGTTTTCAAACGAAAATGACACAATAAAGCAAACCATTATTATTATTAAGGACATACGTAAGTATATTACAAACAACAACGCAGATTAATAATAAATGTTATTTAACCGTATTAATTAAAAATGTACATTTTTAAAAATTAAGTAGTTCATTATTCAATTTCAATTTATCTGCTTAGCAGCAACGCAAAAGATACTAAAAATGAATTTTTGAATTTCGTTTGGTTTGAATTACTACTACTTTTTAATTTGTATTAGACTGGAATTACAATTGACATTTGTAATGTTGTGACTTCTGAATTACAAATTTGAATTGAAATGTCAGAACTCGTTTAAATTCCCTATGTTTCTGTACTATTTGTTTAGCTAAGAAGTTATTTAACAATTTTTCTTAGTTTGCGTTGCACTTTGTCGGTAATTAAATCATCACTTCTTTTTCGGCTAATCATGCTAACCTTCTTTTTATGATTTAAATATTTCATTCGAATATAGGTGCGCTGCTGAAAAAAACATTTAATTACTTCTTCTGGTATATCTGTGTTGAGTTCTTCTTGGTAAGATTTTAAATTTTTCTAAAAGTTTCACCATTAACTTTTTTATAATATCCATCTAAATATTTACACTGACGTAACCACTTATTTGAAGGCTCTGTTAGGCCACCAAAGGACAAATGCTGTAACCACGATGGAAAATTGGCTGTTATTGTTTCAGTACTATCTTTGGTGTAATTTCCCAAATTTGAGAATTTGTTTTTAAATTTCCTGGCGATCCAACCAGCTAAATATTTGAGACCATCCTCCTCAGTTTTCGGCATTAATTGCAGGGATGGTTGACTTGACGATGCAGTTGATGAGATGCTTTCTAAATCTGAAGCGTCCGACTGATTCTCAAAAGTTTCAATCAGTTCAGAATTACTATTTGTGTCAGAATTATTCACAGTTACGTGAACTTGCGACGTTGTTAAAACTTTTGCTAATACATATTCATCTTGAGAAATATCTCTAGTATTTAAATTAGTTTGTACCATGCCTGGATTTTTACCTAATGTAATCATTCGAATCCTATATATAGCGTTTAGTGGTGATGGATGATCATGAAGTCCGCCTCGTGTTCGAATTTGAGAGAAAAAATTTTCCAGGCGATCTTGATTTAGACGGTGTGTTAATACATAATTAGCATTGTGTGTCGCTTTCATGTCCGCAAAGAGGGCTTTTAAAGAGTTGATAGATAACAAAATACCTTTTTGAAAAACTTGTAGATCTACTTTTGATGTACACCTCATATTAAGAAACATTTCATAAACTTCATCTAAGATTTGATTTTGTTTTCCAATGTCCAATCCATAGGGCTGCTTGGAAGGCAACAAAGAGCCGGTGGAGTACGTATTCATTAAATCGAACCAAGTATTCACTATTTCAATGAACGTTCCTAAATCAGTTGCACATTTACTTAAATTACCAAAATCATAATGTTTTAAGGCCGTAGCAGTTGTGTGAGACAGTAACTGGGCAGCTAATTGTACATTTTGTCTTTGGGTTTTTTGACAATCCACATGATCCTGCCTTAATTTATAACAAGAGTTAATTTCAGTGTTAGGCCCAGCAACTAAAATATTTAAAGATTATTTATTTTGGTTATACCGTCCTCTAAGGGGAAACCTGTGCCTAAAAGCCAATTCCTGGTTAATTTTAGTAAATAAGGCGCATCGGCAAAGAAATAAACATTTTTGTTAGTTACGGGGTGGGCAAAATATGTTTTATTTATTGATATACCCATTTGCTTCCAAAGTCCCTGATTACCGCCACCACAGTCCGAAACACATGCGGACACATTGTAATTAATTTCATTTAATTTCTGAATTACATCAAATAATATGTCATTTTTTGATCAAAATTTATGAAAATTGGCTGCTTCCATTTTGAAAATAAGCCTCGCGCCATTATCACTTGCATCTGTTCATGTGGTCCGGCGACTTCATCATTCATTTTATCATATTCGTATACGGAACATATTTTCATTTCATTTCATTTCAATATCGTTTCTCTTTCAAAAGTGGTCATATACTTGGCAGCAATGCTCATTATTCGGAGTACATCCCGAAGTAAACCCTGTCGAAGATTAATTTTTGAAGACCACCTCTGTAGTGATGAAATAGAAGGCAATGGATACTTTAAAGATGTTCGTAAGTACACATAGCATCGCTTACTAAAGTACCTAATTGTAAATGCCATTGAAATTTCATCTGAATTCCAAACAACCTGTTTTTTCTTCTTCAACAGTAAACTGATTTGATTGCTAGTAAAAAATCCTTTTAAACAATCTTCTCTTTCCTGCAACTCTTTGTTTTGTACCTTCTGCAATAGTTGCGATTTCTTTATCGTTTTATTCAATAAGAACATCTCTGTTGCTAAGTATTTTATATTCTGTTGCAGCCGAGTTATCACTTCATCTTTTTCAAATAACGTCGTTTCGTGTTCTGCTAATAACTTGTTGTACTTGGTTTCCAGTTTAACGTACTCATTGCAATGTGTTTGTCTAGATTTTTCAATGTATTTATTAATGGGTTGTTGTTGTCCAGATGTTTATAATAGTTCACGAACTACAGCTTTATCATTTCTTCTATTTAACCGTTGAATTCGATTAATAGAGGAAGATGAAGCTTCAGATGCCCCAGGTAAGTGTTGTGACGGTATCGCTGAAAAAGGACAGACAGACAATTAAATATTTGATTGAAACATAGCAAGTCTGTGATGCCCATTATTTTATTGTTAATGAAATTGCTGTTAAAATTTCAAACCTCCGTAGATATCAATTATACCTATATTTATGTTAAAAGCTGAGGTATAGCACTCATCATTAAACAGGTTACAAATAATAATAAATACTATGTTTACCTGTTTCTTTTAAAACTTTTCGTTTTGCAGGAAGATTAAGCATTTTTGCTACTTTATCCACTTCATAATCGTTCCCTGTAAAATGCACTGAACAAACACGGCAACTACTATAATTCCATTTACCCTCACGACGGCATTTTTGTACCCAAATTTCTCTTATTTCTGGGTTTTTAGGAAAATTATGGTAAGACACATTTTGTCCGCCTTTTCTTGTTTTTTCTGTTGTTGCATGTAGCAACAGTACAGCGACACCCTGTCATTATTTGTTTGATTTTAACAATATAATTTTAATTTCACGAAAATAATGTAATAACTAATATAACAAATACTCTCTGCAACTGCGAACCACATGCACTCACAGGCTTTCACTATACACCGGTCGCTCAAACAGTCGCTGAGTGACGTAGGCTTTCCCCCTGCTCGCTTGTAACGTAACGCCTACAAGCCGGGTTATGGGGCAACCGTAGTAGTATACAGACCGTGGTATTAGACTAGATAAAAAGTGTGAAAAATTGCCAATTACTTCCAAAAATATCCAACAGTCTGTTTTAGACAATTTAAAAGAACTAGTGGATATGCAAAATATAAAATTAGTTGTAAACATTGTAATCAGATATATGTAAGGTACATAGAACGACCTATCGAAAATTCGCTTGTAGTGCAGTCGATAAAGGTTTAATGGTCATATAGACATGAAAAAAGTTTCCTAAAGTATTAAAATTTCAGGAATGAAAGATATTGGTATCCTAAGTCCATATCGAAAAATTAAGCCGCGACTGTATGTCCAACATTTGAACCGAATGTGCCTAAAACCGTAAATCTAATACGGTATATTTAAACGTGTACAACATTGATTCCAACGTTGTACCAATTGTGTCAGTAGGTATAGTTTGATATGAATTCCGATGCACTCGCTGTGTGTAACTAATTTATTCATCAATTTAGGATAGTTAGAGTTAAATTCCACTTTGTTCAATTTAAAAAAATAACTTCGACAGTTACTAAAGTAATATTTAGTAAACTTCATACTTTTGTCACTCCAGTCCCAAACATTTGAAACTAGTTGAGGACTTCGTTGGAAAGCTACTTTCATTTATAATTGATTTACGATCAGTGCTACGTGGGTATGATAATAATTGAGACAACTAATTTGCATAATTAAGGTAATTACAATATTTTGTAGAGTTCCAACAGGCTTAAGAACTGATATGTTAAAACTTATTCATTATTCTTGCCACTTCGGCTTAACGAAATCAAAACTAAGAGCTAGTCAAATTTTTTATTGGCCTAATATTTCTAAAAATATTGAGTCGTACAAGCGCTGAATTCTGTCACCCAAGCGGGTCAGTATTTGAGCTATTTTTTTCTTCACACCTGTTTATATGCCAATTTCGTTAGGAACGCGAATAAATGAATTCTCTCGATCATCAAGGGCTAAATTTTGTTGTCTTCAGGTGTTGCTCAAAATGTAGACCGAATATTACCGAAAATCTATATTTGCACACCAATTTTGATAGGCAATATATGAGTTATCTCACGTTTTTTGGTTTGGGTTTAATTGTGCCGAAAATCTACGTTTATACACCAATTTCGTGTGAACACGGTAACATGAACTCTCCCGATGATCAAGAGCTTAATTCTGTGACATGTTTCCACAATAATTTCGTTGGGGTCACTTCAAACTTGATTGTTAGTCATATTTTGGCCAAAATCTACCTTCATACATAATTTTGTTGTGGACGGGAATAATGATTGTCTAGAACGTCAAAGCTTAATTATGAAGTCCGTGAAAGTCGGTTAGTATTTACGCACAATATTTCCCAAAATATACATTTATATACCTATATCATAAGGGTTACGGCAAAATCGATTGCCTCGATGGCCAAGAACTAAATTCTGTCATGTGTCGGTCAGTTTTGAGCTGCATTTTTACCAAAAATTATGTTTATACATCAATTATTGTGTAGATTCTCTCTATAATCCAGAAATAAATTCTGTTGTACAGCATTTAAGCCGAATATTGTCCAACATCTATATTTACACACCAATTTCGGTGATGGCACCGCAAAATTGTTTGCCTCGGTGCCCAAGAGCTAAATTCTGTCACCTTTCGGTCGGTATTTGGGCTGAATTTTGTCCATAATCTATGTTTCTACACCAATTTCGTTGGAGACGCGGAAAATGGACTCTCCCCATGATCAGGAGCTAAATTCTCTGGTCCATGAGTGTGCGTTAGCATTTAGGCCGAATATTTCCCAAAATCTATATTTACACATCAATTTCGTTGGAGTTACGCCAAAATTGATTACCTATATAGTAAAGAGCTACATTCTGTCACGGGTTGATCAGCATTTAGTTGAATTTTGCCCAAAATCTTTGTTTGTACACCAACCTCATTGGGGATACGGCAAAATAGATTCTCTCGATGATCGACAACTAATTTCTGTGATACAAGAGCTGTATTTTGTTACCCATGCTGGTCAGTATTTGAGCTGAATGCTGCTCAAAACCAATGCTAATATAATCATTTCGTTAGGGACGCGGAAAATGGATTCTCTCGATGATCAAGAGTTAAACTCTGCTATCTGTGAGGGCTGGTCAGTATTTAGGCCGTATGGCCAAAAATCTATATTTATAAACTACTTTTGTTGGGACAATTATCTCGAAGCCCAAGAGTTAAATTATGTAGACCACCAGTGTCGGTCAGCATTTGGGTCAAATATTGGCCAAAATGTATATTTGTATACTAATTTCGTTAGGGTCCCGGCAAAATCTGTGGCCGCAATGCTAGAACTAAATTATGTGACTTTTTGGGCTAAATTTTGCCCAAAATCTATGCTGGTATACCAATTTCATAGGAAATTCGGAAAGTGGATTCTCTCGATGACCACAAGCTAAGTATCGTGGTCCATCAGTGTTAGTTGACATTTGTGTCAAATGTTGTTCAAAATCTATATTTATACACTTCGTTGTGTTCTTCGCCTAGAGAGAGAAATTCGTTAAGTCAATCCTATAACTTTAAACTTTTTAAATAAAAAACTTAATAAAATAAACAGTGTGAATGGGAAGAATGTTTAGAAACACTAAATTCTATGTAGGGGATATCTGTAGATACATGACGGACAGCTGTTTACAAAATCAGATCCTTCATTGTCGTTCCACAGTATCTAAGAAATACAGCTGTAAAATAAAATAATTTTTTGTTGTAGTTAATAAATGTTTTAAGCAATAGTCTACAAGTGCAAAAAGCATATTGTTGATAACATACATACTTTAAACAAACTGATGAGTATACAAGTTCTATTGAAAAGACAAGTTGTATATCACCCAATTCAGCTAAAATAAACGTAATAACCGAAAACGTTTTGGTACAATACAAAAAGCACTGAACTGAATAATATGCATATTTGGTTTTGTATGGCTTTAAGCGACAACTACGGAAATAATTATAAGTTTTGAATTACGTTTATGAAATTTACAAATGTATGTATTAGAGAACGTATGATTCCAACAAAAACAAACTTGTTTTAAGTTTCCACTTTCGACTTTTCCATTCTGTAAACTTGATCCAAAGGTTTTCGTTTTTATCCTGTTCTGTAGCTTGTTCTGATTACAATTGAAATGGAATGAAATAGTAAAATGGTGAAGGTAACTGTAGTGTACTTCGATTGCTTATGCTGTAGGGTTAAAATCATCGGACAAACCACACAAAATGGCCATTCTAAAGCAAATCACGAAATAAAATAACAAAGTTGTTTTTTAGGATCTCACTTTTAGGTTAGGCTACACCTGGCAACAAGGTATGCTCTCATCTTTTTTTACTTACATCAATATACGAGGGTATGGTGAAAAATTATCGACCTGACAATGAAAGGCTGCGAAATTCAATTAAAAAATTATTTTATTTTTCTACGTAATCTCCATTGACTTCAACACACTTTTCCAGCGTCTCCCCAACATTAGTATTCCTTCCGGGAAGTGAAAGTATGGAAGGTTGTGAAAATATTCATCTACGGCTTTCTCAACTTCCTCATTGGATGCGAAGCGCTTCCCAGAAACAAATTTCTTCAAGTTTAGGAACAGATGGAAGTCTGAGGGTGTCATACCAGGAGAATAGGGGGGATATCCGAGCAAATAGTACCTCAAATCCCGCAGTTTTCCGATATCCAACGCACCCATGTGAGCAGGTTCGTTGTCCTGGTGAAAGATCATCTTTTTCTTCTTCAAACCAGGCCTCTTCTCGCGAATTTTACCATCCAGCTGGTTAAGAAGGTAGAGTAATATTCGCCTGTAATTGTTCTGGCTTTTGCCAGGTAATCAATTTACAGGATCCCTTTCGCATCACAAAAAACGCTGGCCATGACCTTTCCGGCAGATGCGATCGATTCAGCTTTCTTTGGCGCTGAACCACCGGCTTTCACCCACTTCTTGGACTGCTGTTTGTTTCTGGCGTGTAGTGGTGGACCTATGTCTCATCCATGGTGATAAATTGCCGCACAAAACCGGTTGGATCCGTATTGAATCCGTCCAAAGGTTGCTACCAAAATCGTTTGCACATTTGTTTTTGATCGGCATTCAGCAAACGTGGCAACCATCTTGCGCAGAGCTTTCGCATCCGTAATTCTTTGTGCAAGATGTTTCGCACGCTTTCTTCCGATATCCCCACAGCCTCAGATACCTCACTCACCTTTACTCGCCTATCGTCCAACACGATATCATGCACTTTTTCAATGGTTTCTGGTGTGGTTGCGGTTTTTGGCCGTCCTTCACGTGGGTCATCTTCGAGGGATGTGCGACCACGTTTAAATTCAGCTGCCCACTTTTAACGGTTGACATGGAAGGAGCAGATTCCCCGTAAACTTTTGTCAACTTCGGATGAATTTTCTTAGGGTTTAATCCATCCAAAACGAAGAATTTTATGACCGCACGATATTCAAGCTTATCCACGCAAGACGTCTACTGCAAAAATGCGTGTAAACAAACTACATGAGAGAACAAGTTGAAACTTGTCATACGAACTAATGACACGTGCACCCAGGCAGGAAACATAAATTTTTCCTTATTGGAGCGCCATCTCCGTGTCAGGCCGAGAACTATTCACCTTACCCTCGTATACACGAAAGAAGCTCGCCTTGTTTAATATACTTAAAGGATCTGGCCTTATTAAGTTTCTGTTATTGAAATTAAAATTAAAACATTAGTTTCTCCTGTTGTCCAGCACATGTCCCAAACGACTAATTCATTATGATTTTATCACTGGTATTCTTGTGGATACTTTTGGCAGTGCTTCTATTTCTTTATTTGTTTTTCACATATTAAGATTTGTCTCTCATATCTCTCCAATCTCGTCTCTTCCGCCTTTTTAAACACCCATGTTTTACAACCATAGCTATATGGGAGTAATTACTGCTTTCATTTGTTATGTTTCTCCGATACAAATATGAATAATTGGGTATCACGGATTATTATAAACTTAGTTTTTCTTTCATTTATTCTTAGACTGAATCTTTTTTCCTTCTTCTAGTATTCTTGCTATGATTCGTACCAGCTCTTTTTTGTTTAATATGAAATCATCGGCAAACATTCATCGATTGTTTCTTCGGTCTTTATGTAATTATTACTTCTAGGATCAAGCCAAGGAGTGTTCGTGCCCTCGTTCTATTTAAAATTGCTTAGACTTTTCTCGGTGCCATGGTATTTCGTTTTCCATTTCGTGTAATTACTTTGTCCATGTCCCTAGGTATCTTTAAATCCCTTACAGCGTGATACATTTGTTTTTTTTATACATTCGGTCCAATAAAACCACAAAAAGTGATATTAGATTCATCCTAATTCGCTTTTATTTTCTTCAACACAACGATTTAGTGTATTATACGATTGTTCTAATACCTACTTGACACTCTGCCTCTATATTTTCTATTTGTATGTTTAGTTTGGCTTGTATGGTTTGAGTGAGTATCCTGTAGCTTTTATTTTCTTCGTTCTACGGATTTTCTTCATTTTTCTACCTCCATCTTGATGTTTTGTCTAACCACTTTCCGTATTCTTCGTCGCATACTTCTAGCGTATTCTTATAGTATTGTTCCATTTTCTCTTGTTATTATTGTTTTCACATAAATCCTCCACTTTCATATTTCAACTTTTTGTGGCTTTGTTTTACAAGTACATGCACATGATATGCTTTGATTTTAGTTTCTTAAGCTTAGACACTTAAAAGGTATTATATTTCAAGTTTCTGTATTTATTATTTCTGTTTTTTTATCTCTCATTTTCTTATTCTTATTCATTTATGTAACTTTTTGTTATATCTTTTTATTATTAAGTATTATTATTTCATTCGCGTGATATTTGTTGTATTTTTCTTGTTTTCTCGCATTTATCTTTGTTGATTCGCCATCCCCATAGTTCTTCGTTAACAATCAATTTCACCGATTCACTTTTTTTCTTTCATTTTCAGTTTTTCTATCAATTTTAATGTATATTTTAATTTCATTTCCTAGATTTTCGTCCCTAAAGTTACCTTCTTTGGCTTCTTTCTATAGATTTTGGTCTTGTGTCTATCTTTATCCCCGGTATAATTAATTGTTTCGTCTCTCTTCTGCCTCCCCTTGTTCAAGTTCTTCACCAATCTGTCCATTTTTTGTTTTAGTATCTTCTTTTATTTTTTGATTTGTACTGTTCAGTTTTCTTATTTCCTTTCTATTTTGGGTAATTACTTACAAAAACGGACCACCCTCAGATGACCTTGGAATATAATATCAAGGTCATGACCCTGAACAACATTCCGAAGATTTTAGCCGTCGGTCGTTGTCAGGAAATGTACACATACCCCTTCTGTTAGGTTACAATAGTTTTGTTTAGCTAATCTAAACTAGTTTGGACACAAAAAATATCAAAAAAATTGTTAGGTTACAGTAGTTTTGTTTATCTAATCCAAACTAGTTTGGACACAAACAATTTCAAAAAAATTGTTAGGTTACACTAGTTTTGTTTACGTAATCTAAACTACATTGGACACAACAAATTTCATAAAGATTGTTAGGTTACAGTAGTTTTGTTTATCTAATCTAAACTAGTTTTTAACGAACAACGACCGGCGGCTAAAATCTTCGGAATGTTGTTCAGGGTCATGAGCTTGACAATATATGTCAAGGTCAATGTCATCAGAGAGTGGCCCGTTTTTGTAAATAATTACCCTATTTTGTTTTGCTCTTCTTTATTCTCTGTATAGCAATAGCTAACATTCTGAGTACATTATCTACCTTGTCTTTGTTTGATTCGATATGAAGATCTTGTTTTTCTTTGTTCTTAATAAACCTCTGCACACCGTATCTTTCTTGACATGTCATTTGTATCATATTCTTTGCTATACTTCTGCTGTTGATGAAAACCTTTGTTTTATACTCTTCTGTGTCGTACTAATCTCTTTTTTTACATCACAAGTTTAGTCTGATTTAATGCAGGTGGAATATTAAACACATTGCTCAAACATACTAAATTTTTTTATTTATAGTATGAAAATTCACTAATAATTTTGGTAGTGCATGGGCGTCACACTTTTATTTAAATTGCGCATCATGATTTAACGATAAATAAGTTATGCTTTAAATATAATAACTTTCATATACTGACTTCCATAATAATTGCAACACCTAGAATTTATTCAACCCTTTTATTGAAATTTTCGTCAATGATGTCTTTCATTAGAACAAACAAACGATTAAAATTTGAAAACAAAAGAACAAAAACTAAAAATGTTCTTTTCACGATTTGTAATTTAGACGGCGTGGCATGCTATCAATCAAGTGATCTATAGCTGCCTGTGGTATATCAACCCAAGCTTCTTGAATCCATAGCCGGAGATGGTGTAAGTTATCTGGAGGGTGTGGTAAATTACCCAGTCTCCTACCGACCTCATCCCATACATGTTCAATGGGCGACAAATCAGGCGACCGAGCAGGCCATGGGAGGACGGCAATGTTAGCTTTTTCCAAAAACGTGTTGTAGCCCTTGCTGTATGAGGGCGCGCATTATACTGTTGGATAATGGGAATTTCTAGCCCCTGAAGATATGGAAGCGCAACGGGTTCTAGCACATTGACAATATAACCAGCGGCGTTTAAGTTGCCATCAATGGAGACCAAGGGTGATCTGCTACCGTAACATATTGCACCCCATATCATCACTCCTTGTGTGAGGGCTGTGTTGCGTTCCACAAAAAATGTTGGATTTTTACGTTCTCCACGCATCCGTCTGACCCCCCTACGACCATCGTGGACCCACAAGCAAAATCGGGTCTCGTCACTAAATACACGATGCCATTCTTGCGCCCAATTCGCTCTTTCGTTGCTCCATTCTAGCCAGCGTAGACGGTGAAGTGGTGTAAGAAGAAGGCATAAAAATGGACGATATGAACGCAGCCCATAAGACCTTATCCGGCAATAAACAGATGAAATTGACATTCTGGGTCCTACACCTCTCATCCAATCATTTGCAATCGATCGAGTTGTTGAAAATCTATCTCATGTAACCAAAAGTCTTAAGCGACGTTCTTCGCGATCTGTAGTCCTGCGGGGGCGTCCAGATCCAGGGCGACGTTGTTGCACCCATTTGGACCATTTGGACCAAGATCTCAATACCGTTGTAACATTTCGGTTTACACGACGAGCAATTTCTCTTAGCGAATGCCCGGCCTCTCCATGCCAATAATACGGCCACGTTCAAAATCAGTCAATTGGGAAAAATGTTGATGTTGTACTCTTGGCATTGTTCCCAAGTTCAGAACGAAATTGTGAACAAATAATTTGCAAAATTGACGGTTAATTACACACTGATTGGTTTATTTCTTCATATTTATTGTTACTAAGTGCAAAGTAAAAAACAAAAAAAAAACTACTAGCTAGATTTTATTCAAATTTTAATCGTTTGTTTGTTCTAATGAAAGACATCGTTGCCGAAAATTTCAATAAAAACGTTCAACAAATTCTAGGTGTTGCAATTTTTATGGAAGTCTGTATATAATCTGTAACCCACACTTACGATTATTTCAAAGCGTGTTGTTGATTCCAAATTAATTATTTTGTGCTTTAATTTAATTATCGCATTAATTACACGTTTGGTTACTCGCATGTGTCATATTTATTATTAAATGGTAGTTATTTTAGTTCTTGATCAATATTACTAGACATACAGTTGTCTCGCGCGCGTGCGCGCCTAGACATTCAGATATCCGTTGACATAAGAAACAAACATATTTTAACCAGAGAAACAACCTATCAAATATTTGACAAAGCCACCAAACATTGTTCGTGATATTATTAATTTACCGAAACTATTGAAAATAAAGTTACTATAGTTTAAATTAAGTTGGGTATGACTCATCGTTGTAAAGTGCTGTAATAAACTACTGACTTTGCTTTCTCTCTCCCTCTCTCTCAATAGTACACATTAGAAAAGGATGGTATAAAAACATGAATGTTGCATACTAATAAATCGTAGCCTGGTAAAATGTAAATCGTGTAGAATAGAAATCAGATTGCATCCTGTCAAATGTGAATTAATCCATCCGTTATTTTGTGTACAGTTTTTTGATTATGCATGTTTACTTTACTTTAAAGAAAAACAGTTTTTTTCAAATTTAACTGAAGGTGGTGTGGCAGATAATCGGTAAACAGATAACAATTTTACATCATTTATGTTAAAGGTACAAAATTTTTAGGTTAATCATGCTACGAAATAAGCATCTAAATTCTCAAACTCAACTGCTTGTTATGAACTTGCAGGAATATTTTCAACGTGAGCGCGATAACCAGGGGGTCTTTGTACCATTTGAATCGGTGATGCAGGTAAGATTCTATACTACTTTCAAACATGACGATTGTGGGAACTCTTTGTACTGTACCACTAAGGCTTGTGGTGTTAGTATTAATACTGTTAGTGCTAAAAGAAAACAAGCCGCAGAAGCCCAAAAAGAAAATAAACCTCCCCAATCACCTGCTAAGCATAGAAAACACCCGAAATCAAAATCTACAGATGTTGAAAATTGTGTGAAAAATGTGGTTAAATGTAAAATTTATGAAATGCATTCTATGTATAAAATTTGGTAAAACACGTTTAAGTATATAAATATATTTATTTATTTTCCTAGGTCTTTATGTTACATTGGCGTCATTGCAAAATGAAATTAACTGATTGTGAAGTTTACTGCGTTAGTAAATTCAGTTTATGGGACTTTTTGTGTTCAATTGGCTTTACATTTAAATTGGATGATGGCAGGAAAGATTTACTTGAACAACCACACATTGCTGCCAATTGTGTACGTTTCTTATAAAAATAAAGAGGAAAAATTGTAAAAACCTGTATTCCTTGATGAAACTTAGACTTTTCGCAGAGGATCTCATAAAAAAAGGTTGCATGATAAATCTAAGGAAAGCCAAAAAAGAAGCCACTGGATGAAGGAAAAAGGTAAACTACACCATAATGATTATGTTGTCTTGATTAATTATTAATTTTAGATTTATAGTCGTGCATGCAGGGAATGAGGATGACTTCATAAGTGAGGCATCAGTTCTGTTCTCGACAAAGTCGCAAAGTGCAGATTACCACAGAGATATATGTGCAAAGTTATTTACTAAACGTTTTGAAAATGCATTAATTGCAAACTTAAAAGAACCATCCCTTATTATTCTTGATAACACTAGTCACCACTCGAAGATTCTAGAATAAGTTCAAAATACATCGTCCAAGAAAGAAGCAATATGCCAATCTTTGTTAAAGCAAAACATTGTGTATGATTCAAATATGTTTAAAAAACTGTTGCAATTAGTGGACGATAATCCAATACAAAGTCTACAAAATAGCGAACAAGTCTGGACACAATGTGTTACAATTTCCACCATACTATTGTCAATTTAATCCAATTGAATTGGTGTGGGCGAACTAAAGAATACTATAATAAAAACATTGGAAGAGATTTTCTGATGAGCATGAGATGAGAGATATGAATGGAATCGTTACAAAGAATTGATGTATTGGGAGAAATGTATTACACATGCTGAAAAATGTATGTTAGAATGGTGGCAATTAGAAAGACATTTTGAAGTTGTGAATCCTTGATTCACGATTCATCATCAGAGAGTGGTACAGAAACATACTGATGACTGTAAATAATGATAATTTTAATGTTATTTTATTATAATAAGAAGTGTAATATATCGTCCACTTATGTATATGTACTGTTTTTAATAATTGCAATATAAAAGCCATTGAGGGTTTTAATTTTATGAAACTGCAGTGAATATAAACTATATAAACCATATACTACATCTCATTTTTGCAAAAATGGAAATTCCGTCCTCTGTAAGTAGGTGTCGAATATGAGTAGGTATGTGTGTGTTCTCACTTGTGAGTAACAAAATAACTTGGAACTGTTTATACATATTTTCTCCCTAAAATGGTTTAAGCAAACTAAAAAGTACTTACACAATGTGTTTATAGTTTATGTTAGCAATATCGTGACCTACAGAAAAATCATTTAAATTCGTCCATTATAACAACACTATGGCATTAATGAGAATTTATGTCTATTAAAATTTTGTTTGCTAGTAATTTTGTTAATTTGACATATTAAAAACACAATTGTAAGAGTTTAAGCATATCAATATCGATACTAATATTGACCAACAATAGTAACTAGTAGATTTATTCATGACTTCCATTGACTTAATATTACTTGGTACAATGTTGAAAATGAGTCATACCCAACTCAGTTTGAATCACACTATAGGCTAAATATCCAGTCTAATCAATTACAGGGATATAATCTTTAAAACCAAGTACATGCAACATTTTCTAACAATGTCATTTATAGTTTAAACAAACAATTGCTAATTAGACTACTGGCATATCGCAATTCTTCGTACACGGAGTGTCCCAATAAGATTGGTCATCAGCATATCTCGGAAAATACAATGAATGGTGATGGAACAAAAGTTATATTTATGTAAAATTGCTAGAATTAGCTTGAATTTTAACAGCGCCATTAAAAAACATCTATTACACACCTCTTTAGTGTAAAAGATTTTCTATAACTCGAATAATAACCACTGGAGGCGGTGTGACATCTTATAACACTAAAACAAGTAACTATAACTACTGCAGATTCATGAGATTTAAATGAATTTGGACTTGTTTAAAAGGGTATTGAGAGACCATTTATCACCCACATTTACCAGAGGGATAGCTGACCTAGCTTTTTTCTAAATTTTCTTATAACATTTAAGTTGAGTATGCGCTTCTGTTATGTTAATTTGGAAGTTGAATAGTCTAAGTTACTGTCTAAACCATGTATTAATATTTTGTTTCGTTCTTGAGATGCGACTAAAAACTATATATTATATATATATATATATATATATATATATATATATATATATATATATATATATATATATATAACGCATTTCAATAACTAAGCTATTAGCAATAAATTGCACATTTTCCTTTGTTCGACCACTAATGATGATAGTATAAGCAATTGAACCACGTTCGGTGTTATTTGTGAATTACGTGGGTCTATTTTCTTTGGTATCAAATTTCATATTAAAATCATTGTCATTAAACAAAGCAGCGTAATTACAACCGAAAGAAGAGTTATCAAACACTAACATTATAATTAAAAATAGTAAAAAGTAAATTAAAAAAGCATTAATGTTATACTTAAACAAAACAGAAAACGATAAACATTCATGACTTAGGTTAAAATAAATGCACGTTATAAGATGTGATTGGAAAACCAGATCTTTTACTGTTCCTCACAAATAAAAGTAATGGACAGTAAAATCTGATTGATTTCGAACGGTTTGTGAAAATTTGCTATTCTTCCATGATGCTGAAACCTCTTTATTCTTCACTTTTTTAACGAAGCATCTTCAAAAGATGAATCACCTAAAATGCCAAACTAAATATTTAAACCCTCTATATGTTGATGGTTAACAACTCGTATTCAACAAGGTTTTGCTGCATATTGTGCAAATATACTTTCTATTCTTCGTCAGTCACTAGAAAATCCACTCCCCAACATGTGATTAAAATTACGAGCTTGACGAAACATCACTGTTTAACCAATTACAATAATTACGTCGATTAAAATGCAACAGGGCTTGATGTAACACAGTATAGGTGTAACTTAAAATGCCACGAATTGATGACTTGCTATACCTAAAGCCCAAGCGATTATCTAATGCTACTTTTCAATATAAGCAAAAAAGATTATAAAATTATCCTAGTTTCTAATTGCCCACTGGCAGGTTCAGCTATGTATTTGTTTTTCATTACAATAAGAGACGCGATGTTAAATGATATTCTGTGTTATGAACCTAACAAATAAATAGGTATTAACATGCAATACTTTAAAATTATCACATTTTTGAGAAAATTTAGAAAAACTTGTTCAGTAGTAAATACTTTATACAATAGTTGGTGATAATAAATGCGGCCATAAACGCTCTCTGAATCACATTCGTTCATTTAATAAAATCACATTCATTTAATAAGTTTAAAACCTGCAACAGTTATAGTTGCCTTCGTTTAACAAGATTCAACAGCGCCCCCTATGGTTTTATTTGAGATATGTAAGATTTCGTTGACTAAAGTAGTGTGTAAGTTTGTAATTTAGTATATATATATATATATATATATATATATATATATATATATATATATATATATATATATATTATATATATATATATATATATATATATATATATATATATATATATATATATATATATATATATATATAGTTCCTTTTGGCCAATGCATGGCCGAATTTAAGTATAGGCGCAAGCCTAAGACCAGTACCTCACCAAATTCTAATAATTTATTAGCAAATCATTAAAAATATCTCATATTTATAAATCGCGACCAGTACCGTAACAAGATATTTTATTTATTAACAATCGTAATCCGGTCATCGGATGGTGAAAGTGCGCGCACACCACAGCCACAGGTAGAAGTCATTGCTAAATACTGGTGGAAAGCTCTTGGGAGATTGAGAAGTGTGATAGTTTTCATCACTGAAGAAGGTGTAGCATTTAGAAGAGAAAATTAAACACTCGGGTCAGCTGTAAATGGCAATACTGGAGTAGGATCTTTTTGAGAGAACTATAAAAACACACGACAACCTTGGAAATAGCCACACATACTATCTGCCAACGACGATTTGCTAGGAAGTTCGAGTTTTTAATGAAGTTATCTTTAATACTAAGCATTCAAAGCACTACTCCATACCTCTAGCCGCAACTCCAGATAAAGGTCACGTCGGTCAGCTTACTTTAATTTTTAGAAATCTAGAGGAGTCATGACTGTTAAAAGATTTGTACATTTTTGCCTAACCAGAGCTACAAAGTTAAATATATGTTTCAAAACTTAAATAATGCTGGAAGTAGCCAGTCTTAATGTTTGTTCAATGAACGTAAAGTACAATGCTCTTCAAGCGTTAGTACTGAATGCAAATAATTTAACAGTTTGGGCACTTGCGCAGGACACTCCCAATTGTTTCGATTATTTGGAAGAATTTTTTGTATATTTTACCACTTCAACTAACTGATTGCTTGCAAAAAAGGATCTGACCAACCCATCTAGTGCCAAAAGGGACAACCACAACATGGTGGTCATGCGAATCAGGTTATAGGTACAGGAACTCTCTTGTGAAGTTATAAAGATATTAGAAATACACTTATTGATATTTCAGACGATGAAGAGGATTCAGGTAAATCATGTGTCACAGCTCTAAGTTTGTATAATGAAATGCTACAAACAAGGCAGTACACATTGTTTTGGGGTAATACTTTGGGTCACGTGAACAAACCAGCGAAGCACTATAAAACCCTAAAATTGATGTAGTCACAACCACCTCAATACTGATATCACTAAAATGGTTTGTAGAAAATAAACGAGACAATCTCAAAGAGTATAAGGATAAAGCCACTAAAGTAACTGATCGTACGGAATATGAGTGTATAACAACGCGCAAACGTTCCTTTAACTCCTCTAGATATATGCAAGCTTCTAAAGTTGATTTGACACCATCGGATAAATTTTGAACCCAAGATTTTTTTTTCAGTTATAAATGAACTTGAAAGTGCATTGTGGAAGAGAATTGAGGGATACAAACTTACCCTCCCATGTATTGGCTTTCTTAACATATTAGCGGCAGGTTAAAGTTTGTTACACATATAACAATCACCTAGATGACCAATTGGGAAACAACATTTTATAGCTTAAGCCATTTTCTATTCTATTTTATTTAACCAGACTATGAAAATTGAAAGAATCATCAGTAAAGAGAGATGGATGTACCAACTGATAGAAAACAATCTAAAAGGCTGCTTTCCTAATGTGGAGGTTACACAAAAACTGTACATGATTTAATGGTTACCAACTCTTTTGTGAAACATTCTCAAAATTGAATCTCGCATACCTCTTAATGGGAAATTAAATTAAACTTTTTGGCTTTGCTCGGAATTGATAGTGACGTTTTGAGACAAATAAATTACAAAGATATAGTAAGCATTTGTAGAAGAACCATCGTTTACCTACCAGACCCTCAGAAGGGCCCGAACCACAGATTGAACCTAGGAGTCTGCAGATTCTAAAACCGTTCCTGCGTTAATGCAGATATGATTTTCTGCCCAATTACTCTAACTATTGTTGTTTCCACAATATCGTTCATGACAAGCCTTATTGAGACATCTGGTTTAGAAAACTTATAATTCTACATAATTACACAAAATTAAATATCTTTAAAAAGTACATATGCCAATATCATGCACAAGGAAAAACTGGGCTCGAGTACTATATCCAGTTAGAATGCCAAACTTTAATATTGAGAATTTTTTATTAAATAAATCACAAATGGTACCATACATAATATTTTTAAATTGCGATTTTAAGTAAAATATTTTAATTCTACTCATGCTTTCATTCTAAATAACTTGCAAAACAGTTACATTTTCATAGTCAATTAGACATATAGCAAAACTACTATACTTGACAGATTTTAAAATTCAAACATTTCATAATTGAGTTAAAAGTAATTTAAATACAAGTGCAAGAGGTGGAGATTAAATCCTAATTATTGACATTAATACATATAATCAAAAGTGCAAACTGACAAACTTCCATTGCTCTTTGATTTTATGTTCATAATTTTTTAACTCCACCATAATTAGTATGTTGAATACATCTAATCTAGATCACCTTTTGAATACTGATAAAATTAAATGTTTATTGAAAATCAAGGAGAATTCGGTTTCTTTCTTTGAAAAACTTTGTGCAAATGGAAAGTGGAAATTTTGGTTGGTTAAAGTAATTTCTTCAATAAAGCTTTATTTTCCAAAAACATCAAAAATTTAATACTAGTCAATTGAGCATTTTTTTTAATATAGTTACTAACAAAAGTAAATAAAAAGTTTGCACTGAACAAGTCTAATTAAGTAAATCATTTATATCAGCAATTATTTGCTATATTGGTCTTCACACTTCATCATTCTCAGAAACCAGAGAAATAAATAAAACCCTTCTGTTCTTAATAAAATCAAATCGAAGCCAATCAAGTAGTGCACCTTCAGTGAGGTTACATCACAGCATGTAAACCATTTTATACCTGAGCATAACACAACCTTACGAAGTCAATTCTCATTATTCACACGTAACGAGTTAACTGCATGAAAAATTCCTTTAGACAAACTTGTAGCTGTACAAATGTGGGTCGATCTTCAGGATGCATAGCCCAACAGTAAGCCATTACGGCAAATCTGCAAAAAATGTTTATCAATCTTAATAAGATCATTTATTATGCTCACAATTCGTCAGGGCAGTTAACTGGTTGTGCTAATCTGTAGCCATCTTTTAAATAAGCAGACATTTCAAACGGATCTATTTCAACATATGGTTGTTGTGCAAGCGTAGTTAATTCCCATAAAAGTACACCAAAAGACCAGACGTCGGAGCGTGTCAAAAAACTCTTGCTTACCAGACTTTCTAATGCTAACCATTTAATAGGACGATTCTCATTATCACCTAAACAATGATAGTCTGAAGGAAAAAGATCTCGTGATAGTGCATTGTCGGTTACTTGCACTTTCAGCCTACTGTCCACACTACAATACAATAATAAAAAAAAAAAATAACAATAATGTTTCCACATACACACAATTACGTGCAGCAAGATCTTTATGTAATATATGCTTCTTATGCATGTAATTCATAGCCTCAATAATTTGAAGTGCCATATCCACAACTTCCTGAGTAGTTAACGTATGAGCCACTCCTTCAGAACACATCTTACATTTTTGAAGGAAGACCTTTAGATTAGTATAGTTGTGAAGTGGGTATAGTAAAAATGGAGATACATTCTCCTGAAAGGAGACTCCTAGTATACTTAGAATGTTAGGGTGATTAAGCGCATACATTGACATTCCTTCTTGAAGCAATAGTGAGATTTGAACTTGTGAGGCATGATCAGTTACTGTCTTTACAAGAACTTCTTCTTCTGCACCTCCTTCATTGGTATAAATTCCATGGTACACCCTACTAAAAGTGCCTTCCAAAACAACGTTACGTAAACAGACACGGCACCTGTAATAAAAGAATGTGTTTGAAAGAGATTATAATCATAAATATAAATACCTTTGAATTGTAAGTTCTGCAATACGATCTTGAAGATCTTTGGATGTGGGGCGCTCTTCAATAAGAGAATAACTTGGCATTCGTCGGAAACTACTGTAAGATGATGATGTCGTAGGATTACGTATTGCTGTAGGAAGAAATGATGTAAATGATTGATTTGTAGGAGGTTCGTCCACGGTTCTAGTTTGTTTATTACTTCTAAGATATACACCTGCAATACACATAATTGAAGTTGCTGCTAGTACGCCGGCACAAACAACTGCGTAATAAAATATTTTAGCAGAACTGCTCTGAATAGGCACTGCAACAACTACTTGATTATTAAGTGCATTTTCTGTTTTAATACATATTTTTTTTCTTCGTATTTTTAAGGCTACTGGTATTGGCATTGGTGCAATATTGATTGATATCAAAACGTCTAATTCGGAACTAAGAAAGCCAGTACAAGGTAAGAATATGGTAAATGTTTGTTCATTTGTTGGTACTAGTCCAGCTTTTGAAATATTTAGTTGAGGTGTATCAAGTGCTTCATGGTCAGATATATCCAGATTTATATTATATTGTAGCTAAAAATAAATATATAAATTTAATAATATGATATTAATAACTCGTACCGGAAGATTTCCTAAATTTTGCCAAGTAAAATGTAACGAATCAATTCTTGATGAAACTGGTATTACAAAATTTAAGGCATAATCGTTTATAACACCTTGCCTCATGTAGTAGAGCTCAGCATCCAAGCCTAAAAATAAAAACACATCAGAATATATCATGTGAGATAAAAAAATTGCATCTGAAGCTTAAGAATACGTATACTAAAACTCATAGATTTATTCATATTTAAGACGTCATGGGGGCGATTCTGCGAAAGGAACAAAATGGAATCAAAAATTTTGCAAATCAATGCTGCTACTTCAACAAGATTTGGGCCACAAAAAAGAAAAAAACAGAATTACTCACTAGGCATTTAATATCATTTAGTTGGCTGGTATAAAGTTGTGGGACGTACATTATGTAATAAATGCTAATGTGTAGGAGTTGTAGAAGTTTGCAATTTCTTGAACTACATGCCATTTTTGGAAAATAATTTCATATTTAAAACATGACATTCCTTTGACACTACAGTTGTATAAGATTAGTTACGTGGGTAGCTTCCATTAATATAACTTCTGTATTTATGTTAAATCATACTAAATTCCCTATTTCTGTAGTTGTACTAGTAATAATAATCTACTGTATGTTCCGTAGTCCTTAGCAGTAGTTTACAAATTATCAATGCCCATTATCATTATTCTAATGTTCTAGTTTTGTTCTAAGCATATAAGAATGGTTCACGCTGATAGCGCTGAAGTTGTACGTAGAAAGAGAGATATTTACTAAATTTGCCAAAATGTAAAATAAAGAATAGTAAATATAAAAACATTCATATTACCTTATGTAATTAAAACGACCTCATACATTAATAATTTTAATAAATATTTGAAGGAACATTAAAACTAATATAACTTGGTTAAAACACTGATATAATTCATAGGATGTGACTGAGCCGTTATAATATTGAATCGGGACTGTCCCGAAAATTCAATTCATTTTCTTTATTGCGTATTATAAACAATGGAGGCGTGGCTGTTTAGACTACGTCCAGCATGGCGACCGCTTACAGGTCCACCACGCTACCAAATTCTACGTCCTCGTATAATATTCTTTCCCAAAGAAAAAAAAACAGACAAAATTAGAATTTAATTCGACATTTGGTTAGCAGGTGGTAGAGAACTTTTCTTTTTACCGTGACTTGGTCAGGCTTAATAATTATTGCCTTTATCGTTTAAGACCTCCGTAATTTCGTTATTTTCACCGTCGGAAGAACTATCTTCACCATCGTCTGGCAAAGTAGGATGGAACAGTTTTAATTTATCAACTGAAGCCACCCCTTTGTATGTTTTTTGAGCACGTTGCGCGCCAGATAGGTCTTCTATGACATACCTATCGTGTGCCAATACTTTGGTCACTACGTAGGAACCTTAGCCAAAATTTTCTTAGTTTCGCCATCGTTAGTTGCAACAATTTTTCGTAACAAAACGTGTTGTCCCACCTTGTAAATTGTAAGTACACTACGTTTTAAATCAAACAGACGTTTCTGTTTTCGTTGAACATTAGCAGTTCGTTCTGCAGCTCGTAGGCGTATCGATACGATATCTGCAATGTTTGCTTCTACATCTACCTCATTTTGTAAATAGGCTTCCGACCAATTTTTTGGCCGATAACCTAAAAGTAATTTGTAGGGACTTTTCCCTGTCGTTTTATTAGACATATTATTTAGCCCAAATTGTATTTGGGAGATCGTATCATCCGACTTGCTTTCGTCATCACTAGAGCACGTAATGACATTGAGGATAGTACGATTATATTGCTCTAGTTCCCCGTTGGCTCTTGGAGTAACTGTAGCATTGAATGTAGTTTTGGACCCATATTCGTAGGCAAACTGAACAAGCCTTTTGCTCGTAAAACTACTCCCCCTATCACATATGATCCTTCGAGGAACCCCAAATACATGAATTACTTCTTTCAGGAAGTTGATAACTCCTCCAGTTTTGTACTGCTCACAGTCTTCAAACAAATAAATTTTGTAAAGGCAGCAATTGCCGTTACAAGATATGTGTTTCGTCGTTTACTTTTGACGAACGGTCCCAAATGATCAATGTGAAGGGTATCCATCGGCACACTACCATTTTCGACAGGGTGCAACAAGCCTTCTTGTTTTCCAATTGGTGCCTTATTATAACTGCAATGTAGTTTTTAACATATTTTTTCATTTTTTGAAACCAGAAAGACTTTCGTACTGACTGCAATGTTTTATCCACATCAAAATGACCACTGAAGTCATGATTTTGTATAAGGACTTCCCGTCGAGATACCCATTTGTTAACAGAAGCGGTAACTCGGTAGATACGATTTTATCGTAACAGGTATTCCTTATGTATCGTTTCCTCGTTATCGTTTGGTTTGCGCTTGAGCACTCCATGTAAATGTTTACAGCGTTCGTATTGCAATATATATATATATATATATATATATATATATATATATATATATATATATATATATATATATATATAGATACATATATCGATTTCGTTTATTCCAACGGTTAATACTTCGGTATCTTGACCACTTAGATCAAGTGCATTTACAAACCTAAAGGGCATCCGTAAATACTGATAATGGCCATCAGAAGTGATGAACGCAGTCTTATTGAATTTGCATCCATTGCTATTTGCTAATAACGTGATAACCCATTTTTAGATCACACGGTTGTCCGTGTTCTTCGTTTTTTTTTTCTTCACTAGCAATACAGGACTAGCATAAGGTGAGTTTGATTCTTGAATGATACCATTATCGAGCAAATCTTGGACTATACCATTATCTTTTTTAGTTCTGACATTGATAATCGTTATGGCCTACTAATTATTGGCTGATAACCGGTTAACTAAATCGACAAAGTGCCATCATTAGCAGTGCCTAATTCACTATTATTTTGTGCAAAACATTCGCAATATTTGTTAAGCAAATCTAACAGTTTTCGTTTACTATCGTCTTGTAAATCTGCACCGATTTGATTATCAATGTCAGCCAACGTAAATGGCTTCAAATTACTAGTACGTAACGGTAAAACACTCACCGCGTCTTTGGTATTTTCCTGTAGACATGGTTGCCCTCGATCAAGTACTCGTCCTTCTTTCAGCACCAACTGGTCACCAGAACAATTCATGACCGGTAGAATCCGTTACTTCATTTCTGAGAGCGCCACCTTTCGTGGTGGTAATTCATCGAGTTGTGTAATTGTGCTATGTCGGAATTAAATAACCGCACATCATTATTCCGTAACACCAAGACGTCTGCCTGGTTGAGGAAATTTTGACCACTCAAACCTGGCACCTCTTGCAGTATATCCGCCACGATATAGGCAGTAACGTCAGCAGATACTAGATCAACTTCAATTTGAACTGTGGTTTTTCCCAAAACCGACATTTTAAAACCGCCATAGCCAACAATAATTACGGAAGAGGACGTAACGTGCAAATATAAACGTTTTGCAGCGCTTTCTTTTATGACTACTATACTGCAACTAGTGTCAATATATCCCCTGAATAGCTGACCACTTATCAAACAGTCAATAAAATTAGATTGTCGAGTAGTATTTTCTGCAGCTTCGTACGACATGGCCTTTTGGGTCGTTGTTATTGTTCGTCTTAAACATGACCGGCAATCGTGACCCAAACGGTGACATTTGGTACACTCAAACTGTGGTTTGGGACATTTATTTAATAAAGACGTTTTATCCCCGCAATTATATTTCGTGTTCAAACGCCTAAATTTAGGCGTTTATTATTATTCGTTATTTTCGGCTTCATCGTTTCTGTTTTCACGTTTGTCAGCGATAGTCGAAAAATAATGTGTGTACAAATCATTAGGCTAATTGTAATGTAGGATCGGTCATACCGTCGATTAGGCAAGAAAGTAAATTTATTTCATTCGTTTCGCGCGTACGTGATAATGCCCTTTTTGCAAAATAATATTGAATCCAACATCCAATGTCGGATATAGGCCTCCCCTCTCATTTTCCATTTATCTCGGCTTCGTGTCTCTCTTCTCCATGTGAGCCCGGCTATATGCTTTAGGTCGTCTTTCCACCTGGTCTAAGGTTTGTCCCTTGACATTTTCCCAGCCAGGGTCCCCATTCTTGTATCTTCTTGTCTCATCGATCGTCAGACTGCCGAATAGTATGTCCGCGCCATCTTTACGTTTTGGCTAATTTATCCATTATGCCCTTAGTCAGTGTTCAAGTTTGTGCTGCGTATGTAAGAACAAGTGAAATACATTGATTATATACATTTTTTCTTAGCCTTAGAGGGATTTCCTTGTTAGTCAGAATATTTCTTATACATATATATATATATATATATATATATATATATATATATATAATTAAAACTTGTTAGGGGACACTGGTAATTTCTTTAGTTTAAATAAACTTTTTATCTATATCTCCAATATTTCGCATTTATTCAATGCTTCTTCAGGGAGAAAGATATAGTTACATTAAAAATAGAACAGCTATCTTCCGCCAACAAATGTCGTGTTTATATCTGTTTGTTAAATTTAATCTCTATTTTTAAAATGTTTATTTAAACTAAATGAATTGCCAATATCCCTAACAAGTTTTAATTTATTTAGTTGACTCAAGTAAAAATTTAGTACGTATATATATATATATATATATATATATATATATATATAGTAGGAAGGTAATCTTGACTGTGTGTAAATTCAAATTGATCAATTTATATTGAGGAAGCAGTCATCTATTTAATCTATTTAATAGATGACTGCTTCCTCAATATAAATTGATCAATTTTATATATATATATATATATATATATATATATATATATATATATATATATATATATATATATTCTGAAGTGTTTTGTTTCCTATCTTAATTTCAGGTGGGTTGTGTTCATTTGTCATGGCTTTTGTTTTCTTTCTTATCATTTAGTTGTAGTCCCACTCTTTCTGATTTTTCCTTGAGATTATTTAAAATTTTTTGGATGTGCTCTACATCGTTCGATATTAGTACAACATCGTCTGCGTATCGTAGGTGATGCGATCTCTCTCCGTTTATGTTTATTCCTGTTTGCTCCCAATCAAGATCTCTAAAAATCCCTTCTACTGCGCCATTAAACAGTGTAGGACTCATTGAATCGCCTTGACGTACTCCTCTTTGTATTGGTATAAGTTTTTTGTTTCATGCACTTTTATTGCCATTTTTGTATTGCTATAGATCGATTTTATTTTCTGGATTCTACTGTTAATCAGACCTTTTTGTATCGCCCAAGTTTCTATACTATCAAATGCCTTCTGATAGTCTATAAATATTAGGCAAAGGGATTTCTGTATGAGCGTTCTGATCGTTAGCAAGTGGTCACTGGTACTAAGGTTTTTCCTGAAACCTGCTTGTTCTATCGGTTGGTTAGCTTCCAGTTTTTTTTTCTACCCTATTGATTATTATTCTAGTAAATAGTCTATAAATCTGCGATAATATTGATATTGGCCGGTGGTTATCCAGCAGTTTCTTGTCTCCTTTTTTGACCAGCAGTATTGCTAACATTCCAACTGGTTGATATTTGTCCCACATTTAGGCATTTATTTAGCAGTAGTAGTAGTAGTATTTGTATAACTTTTGTATCTCCTTCCTTTATTAGTTCAACTAAGAGTTCATCTGAGCATGGAGCTTTGTTATTTTTCATGTTTTTCAGAGTTGATATGATTTCCTCTTCCGTTATTTCCTCAGAGTTGAAGTTGAGAACTTATCTCTTTACGTTTTCTTTAGTATCTTGCGGTTTATCATTTTTTTATTCGTATAGTTTTTAATATTATTTTTCTATTACTGTTAGTATTTCTGATCCATTTTCATCTTTTAGGTTGTTAATTGTTACTGTTCCTAGACTTCTCTTGATCCGTCATGCGATACGTCATTTAACTTTGAATTACTCACAGACAGTCTTAGATAAGGGGTACTGGATGCAGTTGGTGGAGTGTTCTCCCGTCGAGAATACTCCTTACGTCGTCGGCGATGCCCTCCTGTTTTAGCCGGTGAACGGCTACGCTCGTTGCGGTCGGATCGTCGCATTGGCGTCCTCAGACGTCCTCGGCGTTCACGTCATTACCGGTCTTCACCACGTGGAGATGATGTACGATCACGGATACGAGATCGATGCAACGACATCACAAATAATTTGTACATAACTATAGGCGCACGAACTTACTATCTTACAATCTTACAACTTAGTAACGATCTAAGTGGCGTAACAAACGGTAGAACACATAAATTGCGAACCCGCCGCTGCACTGTAATTAAAAGGAACTCTTATATTAATAAATTTAGGAAATATTTAAAGGATTATTAAAAATAAAATACTTCAGAAGAAAATTAAAATGTAGGGTAAGCTGGGTTACCGTAGATATTAATTTTCCTTTTTATTTCCATTTTTTAGACAGATTTTTCGTGTATTTAACAGCGGCCATGATCTTTTTGTGCCAGAGCGCAATGTTCACGGTATTTGGTCACATGAGTTGCAGGCAGGACCTAGACGCTAGTGAAAATTCGATTCATTTTCTTTATTACGTAGTTATAACATTAGAGCCGTAGATGTTTGGACCTCGTCCAGCATTGGTGAGCGCTTACACTTTTATGGTTCTCAAATTCTAATATGATATCAAAATTGTTAGTTTATTTATAAATTAATTTACAAGGAGTTCATGTACCACGATTATGTGTATGCGCTCTATTAAATCATTTTGTTCGCCCGTTCGATAATATTATAACTTATGAACTGTTAAACATATCACAATTAAACTTAATCGAGATGTATAAGTAGAAGACAGGCACTTGCGCCGCCATCTTGGATTTTCTGGGGAAAACCCACCTTTCACTTTTTTATATGCCCACGTGGGGGACGTATTTTTTCATCCCTACGGTTTCTTTTCGGATGCCTTTTTCAACCCTAATTTTTACACACCTACGTGTATGACCGTATTTTCAACCCTTTTTTATCCTTAATTATTTTTACTTGCGCACGTGTAGGACGTGTTTTTTCGCCCCTATTTTATGACAGCTCACATATAGGACGCGTATTTTCAATTAGGGTCAATCCTAATTAGAGCCTTTTTTTGCACATGCTCACGTGAGGGGCTGGGGCTGGTCTTGGTGCTGGGGGCTGGACCTGGACTTGGGGTTGGTCTTAGGGTTATTTTTGATGGTCATCTAATTAAGGTCCTTCTGGCTATATTAAGAGCAGTGCTCCTGGAAGTTAGGCAAACGCACACTCGTACAATGTTGGGAATTGCATAATTAATAAGATATTATTATTAAAATTATCGATCCTATTGCTTTAAAATGGTCATATGCTATTGGATGATCTTTTACCTATACGAGAAAATGTTGTAGTTCTAATAAGGAGGTTCTTGTAAGACACGTGTAGGGCTTTGCAACTTGTTCTCAGGCCTTCGCCCCCTGGCCGAAAATGGTGTGGGAACCTAACCTTATAAGATAAGTGTCGAGCTTAGCCCCTATCGTGGCCCCCTTGGTGCAATTGTATGTGGTTCTAACTTAAACTTACAGCTGTAGGCCTTCGCCCCGTCATACAAAATTGTATTATAATAAGGAGGTTCTTGTAAGACAAGACTTGTATCAGGGTCTGCGCCCGGGCCCCTTTGATTAAAAATTGATTAATATTATTAATTATGCAATTTCCAACATTGTACGCGTGTGCGTTTGCCTAACCTCCAGGGGCACTGCTCTTAATATAGCCAGAAGGACCTTAATTAGATGACCATCAAAAATAACTCTAAGACCAACCCCAAGTCCAGGTCCAGCCCCCAGCACCAAGACCAGCCCCAGCCCCTCACGTGAGCATGTGCAAAAAAGGCTCTAATTAGGGTTGACCCTCGAAAAGAAACCATAAGGGTTGAAAATACGCGTCCTATACGTGAGCTGTCATAAAATAGGGGTGAAAAAACACGTTCTACACGTGCGCAAGTAAAAATAATTAAGGATAAAAAAGGGTTGAAAATACGGTCACACACGTAGGTGTAAAAATTAGGATTGAAAGAGGCCTCCGAAAAGAAACCATAGGGGTGAAAAAACGCGTCCCCCACGTGGGCATATAAAAAAGTGAAAGGTGGGTTTTCCCCAGAAAATCCAAGATGGCGGCGCAAGTGCCTGTCTTCTACTTGTATAACGCTACATCGCCATTTAGCTAAATTAGTTATACCGTTTTAAGTTTGATTGAAATAAAATTAATCAACTGATATTTCACTTGATATAAGAATCTTGGTTTATGCAAATATTTCAAAAAAAGTATTAGCAACATCGTCAAAAACCCAAACTAGCTACAATTGCTCCTCTAGCAGTCTTGAACAGTGATGAATTTTTATATAATTAAACGTCTATATCTACGTTTCATCCAAAATAAAAATTTTCAGTAGAGAGATTACTAATTTTATGGCTATAGCAGCTTTTTTTTATTTGGCAAAATATTAAATATTATTGAAAAAAAATTGGAGTTTGTGAAAATGCTCATCACATTATTTGGATGTGCAAAAACTAGTAACTATGATCTTTTGTTTGATCAAATGATTAATAGGTTTAGGTGTATACCAATTTCCTTGAAAAAAGATTAATTTACAGAAGGTTGTCAAAACTCAAACTACGATAGGTATTTGAGTTTAGTCAAATTGGTGGCATGAAGACATTTTTTGTTTGTAGTTAATTTTATTGGGCGAAATATGAAAATGTAAACTTTCACGATTATCACACATTTAAATGTATCGGTAACAATTACAGTTATCGTCCTAGGTAAATAATGATAGGTTTACAAATTAATTGCGATGTCAAAATTAATTTATGAAATATACCCAAAAGATAAGTATTTTAATTTCGGGAGAAAACCTATTTTCAGTATTTTGATGTCCAAAAATAACTACAATAGTTTTTTTGTGTTTAGCCGAAGACTTCGAATGCCTTATTAATATTTTTAATTTACAGATTAATGTCTTCGGAAAAGTCTGTTTCAATTATTTTTAACTTTAAACACTAACTGCGATGTTAGTCTGTTTAGCCAAGAGAATTAGAGGTTTTGGATAAACTTTCTTTGTAGAATTTTCTTTGAAAAATGTATTTGCATCATTTTGGTGTCCATAAACATACTACGATGATCTTTCTATAGTAGACGTCATCAAGTAGAAAGTAAAGTAACGTATTACATACATTGTATTTAATAAACTAAATTATATTACATAAATTGTTAAATAATTGTATTAAAATAATTTAGTTTCAAAATGCAAACTTTCACAATTATCACTCATAATTAAAATACTTATCTTTTGGGTTTGTAATCGTATATTTTTATTCTTTATATACATATTTAAATTTTTTAATATACAATTAATTACTAAACTAGTCTAGAGGTTTTTTATGGAGTTCAATAGCAATTTATTTGCGATATCAAATAATGTATTTAAATTATTAAAACAGAATTGTTATTACATTGGTGCATTACATAAAATGTTTTTACTTTCACAAATTGTCCCAAAGACTGCAACATTACAGTTTTCATGAAGTTTTTATTTGGGCTTCTACGTTCTTTACCTTTTCTATTTTCGAGGACTAGTTTTGACGTTTTTGACAGTAGCACAACAGAGACCTTCATCACATTAGTTACAATAAGTGATCTGTTACAATGAGTGCGCCTTCACACAGAGTAATGTAATAATGTTTGATACCAGGGCCGTAACTGCTAACATCAATCTTTCCGAAATTCCAGTGTACTGTTAAAATTCTTAATAGTTCGACATTCAGATTTTCCTATGTAAATTGTGCCATATTCACTCAACACGGGCAGTTTCTGGGTGCTAGACTTCCTACACCTACCAACCTCCCAAATTCCCCCGTAAAAGACCCAAACTTAAATTTAAACACCCCCCCGCGATCTTAACCCAATTATTAGACGACATCCCAGAGGAGATAGAAGAGACCCTCGATAACATCCCTTATGCACTCCGCATCCCACCGTCAACTGGATAACGACCACGCAAGGATACCGGCTAACGAATCGTCTACACCCCTCACCACACTCAACCACATGCACACCTAAACCTAAATACTCACAACATTAATAAATCAGACCTTTAACCTTTTTTTTTACACCAAATAATAAACCCTCAACAAATTATTTTTCTTTTTTTTACACACCAAAAATAATAAACTCATGATTGTAAACCACACAATTACAAAAAACATCGCAACACCAACAATAATGGAATGACCAGGGCTGAAGAGGAGGAATCCTGAACAGTCTACGAATAAGCATATAAGCATAAAATATAAGCATACTAACCAACAGCATGAGCATACTAACCTAAAAAAAAAAATAAATAAATAAAAAAAAAGGTGTTAGACTTATGCTGACTAAATTAGAGATTATTTCTCCTACAATCTTTAGAAAACTGATCTATCGCATAAATTCGGTTACAGCTGAAACTTAAGTACATAACTAGTGGGCCAACATTTGCAACAGATCATTTCTATAGAAAGAGTGTCTATAGAATTTCGCCCTACGTAAGATTTTAGAATTTTGGTATAGTCTAGAAAAACGCTTATATTACTCTATTTTAGTAACCTATGAATTTACTGGGAAGAAATGGCAAGTTTATCATTAAACGTCTGTTTTTTTTTAATATTTGTTTGTATATGACTGGCCCTTTTCTTCGACAAAAAAACTTTTTTTCGGAATGCGATCTTTTACCATTTTTCAGAAAACCTGCTGTAAAAAATTGGGCTTACACTGCCTCGTAGAGATGCTACGCTTCAGTATGTGAGCATTCCTTTGTGGTATTGGTTGTTTTCCTTTAAATGTAGTCTTTCCGAACATTGCTTATCGGTACAGTATAATACACTGCTGATTTAGTACTTCCCTTCGTTCTTTATTAATTATCTATGTATTTAAAAATTATTGTACGAAACATAAACTATAAGAACAAAATTAGATAAACCATTCAGGTTTTATAACAAATTTAAGTTAAGTATGAGATTCCCAATTCTACTTCAGTCAAGAATAAACTCCATAAAAAATTGAATCGCAAAATTGTTTTCTGTTGAAGAAAATCATGGAATTATCTGTCGTCTAGCTACTTCTGCGGAATGTGCGTTCCGTTATGTGACGGAGATATTTATTTTGGTAATATAGGGTTGGTCTAAAACACTCAATAATAACATGTTCCGAATACAAGGGGATGTGTAATTGTATGGGCCATCATAAAGATTTAACGCACAGACTCTCTGGAAATATAAGGAGTCTGCTACTACAAAACAGTTCATAAATATTATAGGCTGGAGAATTTAATACAATTTGTCCTTGTCACAAATATAGATATGGTGAGTCTTTAGTGGACATTCAAGGAACGCGGATACATTCACAAACTAGCGTCTACCTTGAGGTCTACCTTATGTTGGACCAGGTATGACCAGCCACTTCGTAGAATGGTTTCGCTTTGCCATATCTTTAAACTTTAAAAAGGCAAACATACTGTACACAATTTGGTATAGTATGTCCCTTTCGGCAAAATTAATTCTTGTACTCTTTTATTGTCAAGCTCGAAACACTTACGTTAGCCGTGTAACCGTATGTGTATTTCATACTACCAAAATTGTATGGAACACACGGAGGAACAAAAAAAAACAATCTTGATCAACTTCCTAGAATATACCGTCATTAAAATGGGAGACAGTAAATAACAAAAATTGGGATTTAGTCTTAACGTGTATAAAATCACTGTAAATAGAAAAAAAAACTGAATGTATCCGAAAGTTCCGCAACATCAGACAGATAGATGTAGACTGCCACATTTGTACGGAAAAAATGCAATATCTCCGGGTTAAGGAATTGTGAGGCCAAGTTTTCAAAATGTTAAAATCCTCTGCTCAAATAGATAAGCATTACCGTTCACTCAAACATGTGCACTTTTAATAGATAATAAATTAAAAATAATCGTTAAAACCCATAGATTTCAATCTTTTTCCACAAGGAAGTGAGGTAAAATTTTTACAAGCATTATAAGTTGAACAACAAACTGTCCTGTCGCAAACAATGACACTTGGTAAATATAAATGCAAGGTAATGTAAGATAGTTTGATTTATAAACACAGGTTTAAAAGTTTGACAGAGGTAATAAATGTAGCAAAAAACAAACTTACGCCTACGGGCGGCTGAACACATTTTTTTTTAAGTTTTACTTTATTTTAGTAGTTTATGTATTGATTAATCACATATAATGTACAAATATTAGAATTCCCCTCAAACTGTATTCATATGGTTAATACATTCACCATCTCGCAAGTTGTATATTTTAAATAAATAATATTTGTAACAACTGTTTATTGAAAAATTACATTTTTAATTGTAATAACCATATTACAGAACAAACTGTTTTCTTACTAGATACCACTTGAAATCGACTATACCGATTGGAAAAAAGTATCATAATACTGTTAAAGCGGGTAAACTACAAAGTTTTTCTTTTTATGTCAGTGGACATTATTGTGAATCTGCCATATGGAAAATCTTCATTTCTGGTCATTTTCATGGAAAAAAGAAGTAGCAATATTTTTGCAATAATTAAAACTAACGTTATCAGTTTATCGTAACACCATTACAAATCAGAAATATTAAATCTTTATTTATGGTGCATTTCATTAGAAGAAGTGGTTTTTTGGTTGTGATGAGGCGAACAAGTGCTTCTTATTAAACACCAATTTGAATCCGACATATACAAAATCTTTATTTATGGTCCATTTTGTATGAAAAACCGTGATGGTCAAACTTTCAATTTTATTACTTTGTACTATCGGACGTCATTATGAATCCGCCATACTAAAGCTCTTTATTTGTGGTCTTGGGGAGAAAAGAAACTAATTAATTACAGTGAGCACGCATCAAATGTTATGGTTTTATGTTAGATGAAAGCAGTTGATTTTTGTTTATAGTTTTATAAAACGTGTGGTCACTTAATTTCGTATGGATTCTTATTGTTATATCCACTATATGAGGATTATCAATAAATCCAACAGAGAATGACTGTATCTTGATTGGTGTGACATTGAAATTTGTACTCTTGTATTATTAGATGCTTTTTTATATTAATTTTATTGAAACCTATGCTTATAGTTTAATTTGGCTAAATAGTAATTAATGTAATGACGAGAGGGAGGGAATTTTCTGAAGTGTACCTTGGTGTTTCTATGGCTAGTTTCTATCTCCGAAGATTAAGAAATGTTATAGGCTGTAGAATGGTACTTGAAAAAATTAACTTTCCATGTGATTACGACAATTTATCTGTTTATTAGGGCGTTCACAGTAAATTGCCAAATGTATGCAAATGTAAGAAAATGTTTTTATAATTTGAAATTAAATGCACAAGGACATAATAAACATAGCAATAAACAATTTGAATGACTGGTAATTCACACAAAAATACGCAACAGGTGAGGAAGCTAAAGGAAAAACAAATTAGTTTGAAATGTCCTAAATTGCAATGTAAATAAATTTATCGCTCTCACACAAAGATAATGTAGGATGGGTATATTTTCGTTGAATCGTTTGTATAACATTTTTTCATGGGGTTTTCTTCATCAGCAGCATGATTACTGCGTATCCGTACATTATGAGCGGCTATTTAGTCGAATGCTGGAATAGTAACGTCCCGCCCAGAACCCTAAATCCCTTCCTTTGGATCCTATCAATGCCGCACCTATCCTTAACCTCACCATACATACATACTTGATGTATGTATATTGGGAATCCCTGTGACCGAAGGATGTCCTAAATTGCAATGTAAATAAAATTATCGCTCTCACACAAAGATAACATAGGATAGGTATATCTTCGCTGAATCGTCTGTTTTCATAGGGTTTTCCTCATACACATCAGCAGCATGATTACTGCGTATCCGCACATCATGAGCGGCTATCGAATGCTAGAATAGTAACTTCCCGCTCAGAACCCTAAATCCCTTCTTTTCGATCGTATCGTACATACATACTTGATCGATGTATATTGGGAATCCCTGTGACCGAAGGAGCTAGGAACGCGCTTAATCAATCCACACTCCCCATGGGGAGGAATTTAATGTTTCCTCAACATAATGAAAAACCTACATCTTGCAGATAATAATAATTTTGAAAAAGACGATAAGTTTGCAAAACTCACATCCATACTTAGTCTAGTAAATCAAAATTATATGCAATTTGGGTTTTCAAACATCATTTATCCATAGACGAGCAGATGGTCCCCTATTTTGGCAAACACTCTGCAAAGATGTTGATAAAAAACAAACCAGTTAGATTTGGATTCAAATTATGGTGCTTGACATCAAGTGACGGGCATCTGTTCAAGTTTATACCATATTGAGGCAAAACTCTTCAGCAGCGACAACTTGAACTTGGACTTGGTGCAAACATTGTGATTGAATTATTGAATGTTGTGTCGGAACCTCGTGCCCACAAAGTATTTTTCGACAATTTTTTCACCAGTCACTTGCTTCTCACATATTTGAAGGTTTTATAATTTTTTGCTACCGGCACTGTAAGAGAAAATCGTGCGGCTAAGTGTCCTGTAAAAACATCAAAAGCACTACAAAAAAACCAAGAGGTTCGTTTGATTATCTATGTGATCATTCAAACGAAATTACCTTGGTTAGTTGGAACGACAATTCAGTTGTTACTGTTATGCCCAATTGTGAATCTATTCAACGGACTGTGCAAGTCAAACGTTACGACCGAAAGGAAAGAAAAGAAAATCAGGTAGATCAGCCAAATATGATACACTCATATGATAAACATATGGGCGGCGTAGATTTACATGACAATGGAATTGCAAAGCACCGAATATGAATTCGCGGTAATAAATGGCGGTGGCTACTTTTTTCAAATTTGGTTGACAGTGCATCAGTGAACGCATGGAAGTTGCATAGGCTAGTGCATTGTGAAAAACCAAAATCCCAAACTGAATTTCGTTTCAGTTGGTCAGAGAACTACTCTTGAAAAATAAATGCGAAAAATCAAATAATTATTATCAAAGAGGCCGTACATCTGGAAGACCAATGACAATGTCGGGCACCTAGTGGGAAAACATCCACAAAATATTAGAAGAACATGTAGGGTTTGTAAAAGTATAACATATTATTGCATAAAGTGTAATGTATTTTTGCATTCAAATGTTTTCCACCTACCATCAAAAATAACAACCTAGTTGCCAATATTGCGAAACGCAATGTCATTTTTTTGTACTTTTTCAAAAAAAAATCCGTTTTTGTGCAGTATTAGTTATATTTGAATATCAATAAAGCTGGTATTTGATGGGTTAAGTTACGGTCAAATGAGAAAATGATACACTGTGATTATTGAAGTTTTTGAATGTGGTTATTTTATAAATATGCTTCTTTTGTGTAAAAGAGTTGAATTTTTAAAACATGAACTTCAGTAACTATGCTTCAATTGAATATGTAGGATTTTTAATAACTTCGTCATAACTTTTAATACAACTTTTTGAATAATTTAAAGAGGACATAATATGGAGCGGAACTTTCAACTCTAGGCAAAGGTAATCCTTAAGTTAGTTAAATAAGGATATTACGTAGTTCACATTTATAAATAGAATATCTTACTTTTGAAACTAGGTACGTAACTTATTCTTTCTATCTTAAATTCTGATCAATTATAATTCCTAAGTGTTTGATTTTAGTAACTATTCACTCAGCATTCTTAATCACAATGATATCCATGAAACAAAAGCACAGTATCATCCGCAAACAACGCAAGGTCACCATTTATAGTAAGTAGAGAAATATCATATATGAATGCTATGAATAGTAATGGCCCTAGAACAGTGCCTTGTGGATAATTCATTGTCAAGAAACTAATAAATACATTACGTTAAGGACTTTTTAATTAATTTTCGTTCCGATTGTAACCTTTCGATTTTAAAACGCCGTGACTATATATGCTACCAATGTATTATTAATAAAATAGTCGCTAAGCGAAACTCATTCTCGTAATAACGCCCATATTAGAGACATATGCATTTAACTATTCGATCTTTTTCAATGGTACTTATAACATGATGAATTTCTACGCTGAATCTTCTAAGTGTGCTAAATGTCCATCTGTCCTTAAACGCGCTTAAAAAAGTGGAAGGGAACAAAAAGCATGCCACTGAAACATATATACATCAATATAAAATAGTTATAAAATACAAACTTATATTAGTGAGCTGATATAGTACTATAAGAAAAGTCTGAAGCTTATCTTTTCAAATTATTTATCCACCATTTTGAGACAAATATGGGGAGCGGTGGGTTTTGTCGATTAAAAAAATTAGAAAGTGCTCTAGCACTCGAACGCACGCGTGCTCTACTATAGTAGAACAGGGTCAGAAAATCATATGTTGCCATCTCATTCTTCTACGTATCCCCCCGCGCTCCTAGATAAGCTTTGACAACTAAATAACAAACGAGGTTAGTCTGTAACTTAGTTGCAGCGTGGGTACATGTCACCACAAATCGCCATCAAGGTGGATGTTCTACTATAGTAGAACGTGCGACCATTCGCGTAAAAAATTAAGGTAAGAAGTCGATTTTGTTTTTTCATGTTTTTTCGGTTTTTTTTTGATATTTTAACAGCACATTTTGTCTTATGAACATTTTTGAGGTTATGTTGTCATACATTTTTTATGATTTTCTTTGAGGTTTGTATATATCCTTATAAAGCATGTCCTTTTTTAGTGTAAAATATGGACCCAAACTTGGAACGCCGTTTAACTGAATGGTTAGAGGAGGAAAATGGAGATGAAGTTATTGAAAGTGATTGAGTAAGTATTGAGCAAGAAGATAGAAGAGAAAGCCAGGATGGGGTGAGCGATTCTGAGTTTCAATCTTCAGATGATGATATCCCTATTTCTGAATTGAGACAAAATATTCGTATGGAAGAGAGAGGTACTTTTTATTCGTCGAGAAATGGAACTTATTGGAGTAACAGGCCTCCAACTGTAACTCGAACACGGGCCCAAAATATTCGGCTCCAATCTGCGGGTCCGAAGGGAGCTGCAAGAAATGCAGAAACACCACTTTCCTGTTTTGAATTGTACTTTGATGAGGCAATTTTTGAAAAATTAGTAACCTGCACCAATATTTACATAGAGAGTATAAAACATAAATATCAACGAGAAAGAGATGCACGGCAGACTGATTTGTTAGAAATGAAAGCCTTCATCGGATTGTTGCTTGCTATTGGAGTTTCCCGCTCAGGTCGTCGTAATCTAAATGATTTTTGGGACAATTCTAAAGGAACAGGCTTGCAGCTTGTGTACTGCACTATGGCAATAAACCGATTCAGATTTCTTTTACGTGCCCTGAGATTTGATAACATAAATGACCGAGAAGAGCGTCGTAGCGTTGATAAATTGGCACCAATTCGGAATATTATTGAAATCATGGTAAAAAATTATCTCGATAATTATATACCTAGCGATTACCTAACATTGGACGAGCAACTGGTTGGATTTAGGGGTCGCTGCGGATTTATTGTATACATACCCAACAAACCAGACAAGTTCGGGATTAAAGTTTACATGGTAGCTGATACTAAAGTTCCTTACATGTATAATTTCGAGGTTTATCCCGGAGCACAACCAGATGGGCCGTATCAACTATCAAATAAAGTAAACGATGTTGTACTTCGTATACTGGAACCCCTAAGCTCTGACTGTAATGTTACAATGGATAACTATTTTACTAGTTTGCCTACAAGCATGGAGTTGCTGAGAAAAAAGATATCTGTCGTAGGTACACTGAAAGCGAATCGTCTAGAGATGCCAAACAATTTTAAAAAATCCAAAAACCGACCCGTGAAAAGTTCCATATTTGGTTTTCAGCCAAACTGCACTCTGGTCTCATATGTGCCAAAGCGAAACAAAGCTGTCACATTATTATCTACAATACACTACGATGAAGGAATAGATCCAACCACAGGAGATGACCGTAAGCCTGAGATAGTCACTTGCAATAATCACACCAAGTACGGCGTTGATGTTGTGGACAAAATGTGCAAACAGTACAGTGTTGTTCGAAATTCCCGACGATGGCCACTTACCATGTTCTTCAACTTGCTGAATATTGCTGATATCAACGCACTAATAATTCATCAACTGAACAAAGGAGAACAAAAAATTGTAAGACGCAACTTCCTATATGAGCTATCCAAACCTCTCATGATCAGAAGATTGACGTGTGAACAGATTCCCAGAGAGCTAAAGGCGAAAACTAAATCACTTTTGGTCGTTACAGATGAAGTGCCCTGCAATGAACCTGGAAAAATGGGAAGAGTGGGCAAATGTTACCTTTGTTCACGAGCACGTAACAGATCCACAAAGAAATGGTGCAAAGGCTGTGCTAAGTGGATATGCCCGGACCACCAAGTTGTATTGTGTATTGAATGTGGTGAAAACCAGAACTAATAAGTTTTGTATTTTCACAATTATTATTTTTCATAGGTTGAATGCGAGCTAACCAAAAATACGAAAATTATACCTGATCGCAACAAAAATATCTAATTAAGTAAATGTAACTTAGAAGAATATTTTCTTTATTTGTTTTCTTTAGTTTATTAAATATCATACCATAAACAATCGTTTTTTTCATTTCCATAGACCATTATTTGTGAAAAACATAAATTTGTAAATGTTCTACTATAGTACAGCACGCGATCACTCGTGCAAAAAAAAGAGGCGCGTGTGTTCTAGTGCTAGTGGTATGTAACATAATAAAAAATAAAAACAAAAACATTCTTACACATTATAATTCCTCCACAAAACTGTTTTTTTTCCATTCCAAGGTATTTGACATGTTCTATGTACTTAGTTATAATGTGACCATGTTTATTTTTACTCAAAATGTGAAATTACCTCGGCAGTAATAATGTCGCAATAAAACAATTTTGAATGTTGAACCTTTACTTAGGAAAATAATGCCCACTTACATTCATATAATACCTAAGTAATGATTGAGAAAGTAGAAAAAGCTAATTAGTTCCATATTTTTCTGATGAATATATTCGTTTTCAAACTGCTGATGATGATTATAAATTAGAATGAAATTCTTGGCCGTTTTTTTAGTATCTACCTATGCAACCATGTCTCTGAAAACAGATTCATTAAAGAGAAAACTCAGTCTACTGGTGAATTTATTCCAGACAGAACCAAAATATATTCAATTAAAATGATAAAGTTTGCATGGTTTAGACTGTTAGTGTGGAAGTGTTACAAATACTCCACCCGACGATTTTCCCTCGAAATATTTAGACTATTTCGACCTTTTTCAGATATAATGTAGTTAGAAATTAGAGAAAATTCATCCGATATATTCTGTATCTTACGACAATCAGCCAAAAGATTCATGCCTTTTGAACATCTTCCCACGCATACTTTTTTTAAATTTGCCGAAAAAATATCTCCAAGTGTTTACTTAACCCAGTACATTGACCTACAGTTTGTTTTGTAAAATTGTGTAACTGTAGTTTTCATAAGTTCTTCGTCAATGTCTTTCAAATTTTCAATAAATTACGAACTGTGTATGCTAGGTACTGAGTAACCTGTTTTTGAACCAAATTTTCTTTTAGTTGATTAAATTGATTTACAGCTTCGATTGCCGAAATTTTATGTCCTTTCACACAGCTTGATAAAAGCTCGCAGACTGAGCGTGCATTATAGAAAACCACAGTTCTGAGCTGGGATTTTCAAAGAAGTTTTTTGATGCTCAAGAAATATTTTTTCGATGGCTGATGCATTTTTTACGGCAGACATAGGTGCAAGCCACTGGGCTTGCTATAGCTCAGCATTTTTCGATACATGTATCAGTTACCCTGTGACACTCTATTAGCGCTTCAACTTGAACCGATTAAATATAAAAGAACGAATAAATCCTTACAATTATGCATTCAAAGTCTACAGGGTGACCATCTGTAGTTGATTTGATTGCATTGTGAATTATATGGGCTCCGCATCCGATACCTATTAAGAGATGCGTTTAATTTTGCGTACACGCTATTGACACCTCGCCGAGCTGCTCCTCCAGTTAGGGTTGTCACCACAAAACGCCACGATTATCGTAGACAAATTATGGTTCTAGTTCGATATGCGGTCTACCATGTATAAGATGGTCTACCACAGAGTAGCTGGTTCAATATGCGGTCTACCATATTTAATGCGGTTTACACAATATGCAGGCTTACATAGGTGAAATATTGTGGTTCAATGAGCGTATGCGGCCTACCACACAGTATCTGGATCAATCTGCGGTGTACATAATATGTAGACCTGTATACAAGTGAAGTATTGTAGTTCAGTAAGCGGTGTAAAAAAATGGGTAATTATTAGGTAATAACTCGAATTGATATTCTTAAGTATGAATAATTAACACTAATTAACAAACAATTTTAGGTGTAGATCGCTTATTGAACCACCTACTTCACCTATATGTGGGCTTGTATATCATAGTAAACTGCTTTGTACAGAATAGACCGCATATTGGACCAGCTACTCTATGGTAAACCGCATTATACATGGTAGACCGAATATCGTACCAGATGCTCTGAGGTAGACCGCATATCGAACTAGCACCCATTTTCTGTTACCACTTGGATTAATCCTTAAATGCATATTGTTGCTTTTTGGCAACATACAGAAAATCATAGCACTCGGACTAATGTCACAGGTATGTATTTTGTGATAATCATAATGAGTTTGAGAATTTTGGTCAATTTTTGAATAAAACTGTAGGATTTGTTTTGTTGCCAATCGGCAACATTACGCATTCTGCGCATATCTTTAATTTTTTGGTTCGTTGCTTATCGGCAACATCATGCATTTAGAGTTACATTTGAAAATATTTTTTTCCTCTTATTTCAGTATGGACATAATAAAAACCATGAACGAGAAAGATCTCATCGAATATTGGAAAAATTTTACGGGTCTAAGTGATGACGGTTGTGAAAGCAATACACAGTATTCAGGATCGTTCTTCTTTCGTTCCCGATGAAGAAAACGATTTACCGCCAGAAGTGGAACATAATGTGATGACGATAAAGATAATTTGCCATTGTCTCATTTCCTGCCTGTCAAACGAGGTAAGAAACCCGTAACGACAAACCTTCAATGGAAATCGAAGTCATTGGAACTGAATGATGACCAGTTACGATTTCATGGAGATATTGATCTGTCTGCTGAAAGTTTAGCGTTAGAAACTCCAAATCAGTTTTTTCAAATGAACTTATAACAAACATTGTGCAGGAAACTAACTTATACTATGTTTAAGCAAAACCGGAGCCTGTAAATTTGAGATTTGCAGAGAAAAAATTGGAAATCCTTGACAACGAACCTGAGCCTGGAGTAACCTCTAATTTAGTTTTGAGGTTAGCCAAAGTAATTCCACGACATAAGAATTATATATTATATCGTAATAATTAGTATACACCATTGCCCATTATGGTACATTTACCAAAGGGAGAATTTATTCTTTGGGTACTATACGTAGAAATAGAGTACCGAATTGCAATTCCCTACCGAAGCCTCTTTGAAACATGCTAACCGTGTCATGAATTTGTCACAACCATTGATGGTGTAGATATTTCATCAATAATCTGTAAAGACAATAAACTTATCACTTTGATGCATTCATTTGCTGGAAAGAATCCAATTTCGAAAATCAAGAGGTTTGATCGAAAAGGAACTAAAACCATAAGTCGATTGTCCTCACCTTATTAGTGAATATAATCGACACATGGGCGGTCTAGATTTGTTGACAGTTTCATGGGAAGGTGTAGAATAGGTCTGAAAAGTTGTAAATAGTATATGAGGATTTTTATCACCTTCTAGGCTTGACTTTGGTGAATTCGTGGTTTCTCTATAAACGAGTGCTCTCTGGGAAGTCACCAGGTATCAAATTGAAGAATCAAGCAGAATTTCGTGCAAGGAATCTCTGTAATGTTGGGATGGTTACTACGAGATGAGATCGTCTTAGTAGTAGCTTGGAAAATTCTATAGAATAATAGAAAATTGAGACCCGTTGAATCACGTGTCGCCGACTGAAATTCGCACAGACCAAATAGGGCATTGCCCAATTCACCAAGAAGCAAAAATGAGGTGCAAATATCCTGAGTGTAGGGGTTTATGCACACACGGTGTGAAAAATGTGGAGTTGACTTATGTTTCAACAAGAATAATAATTGTTTCAGAAACTTTCATATACACTGTGTCCAAGATAAGGATTCTCGCTATGGGGATCTCGGAAATGGTAATAGATACCACTCCGGTTAAATGGGAAAAAAGTTGTGTAATTAGGGGACCAATGAAATCACACAAAAAATTCGATGGTGTGACTTTTTGTTTTTGCGATATTTGAAGAAATTTGAATTTTTGAAATTTCTATTTAATTTTTTTCTGGCGTTATTATAAATGCTGGAGCAAAAATACAAACACTTCTTCAGGCAACTTGTTACGGGCTTTAACATGCCATCGTCAGTTTTTCAATCGGACGTTTCCTGTTTTTATAGCCATCATCCACTTTTTTTTTAAATGCGGTCCTGATACTTTGAAAACTGATTTTGAAAGGTTTTTTTATTACAAATTCAGCAATGTATCACATTTTATGGGCTGATCGCGTTTTGAACCTTTTATGGACCATCACGAAATTTTTGAATACAAACCTGCATTTTCAAGAAGTTTATTAAGTAAGTTTCCCATATGATCATTACACACAACATAATAAAGTTTATTAATATTAGAAGTTAATATCCACAAGCAAATTGACGGTAAAAGGAAATAATACTAATTCCTTTTGTTTTTAGTGTAAATTAAAGTAAGAATTACTTACTTATGTCTTATAAATAATAGTTGTTCAAAAAGTTCTGCATTATTCTAAATACAAATAACACCGTATTGCAGTCCAATTGAAAACATTGCGAAACATTTGAAGCGTAATACTTTCAAATGCTTCGAGAACCAAGTTCTGCAACTGATTGTCATTTACAATATTGTGTCGATGAAAATAGTTTTTGACATATCCCTAGAGGAAAAAGTCAGAGCTTTTATATCGGGGGATCGCGCTAGCCATCTTACTCTCGAATATGTTCCAATCCATCTTGTTGAAAATTCCATTATTGAACGTTAAAGAACGTAACAAGTTGGCATGAACAAGTATATGTATTTTTGCTCTAGCATTTATAATAACGCCAGAAAAATAAAATAAAATAGAAATTTCAGAAATTCAAATTTTTTCAAATATCGCAAAAACAAAAAATTACATCATCGATTTTTTTGTGTAATTTTATTGGTCCCCTAATTACACAACTTGTTTCCCATTTAATCGGTGTTGTATCTGTTACCATTTCCGAGATCCCCATAGTGAGAATCCGTATCTTGAACACAGTGTATAGTGTTATGATTGTAATCCATGATGTTGCCTTTTGGAGATTTAAAGTTTTTACTTGTATCCCTTCATATGGTATCAAATAGCGCACTAAAACAGGAAATATATTCTTGTTTCCGCGGTTTGAAACATCGATTAACATTGTAATGCAATTTACCAAGATCGGCTTTTAATTCTTTAATCCCTGCACGAGCTAAAGTTTCTGTTTTCTTGAGTGCGCAATAAATTATGGTCCGAAACATGATTGAATTAATTTTGATGCACAATCATTGATAAGCCTTGACGCCTTCTGGCGCGGCCATACCCGCAGTTGCACGATCAGCGTATTTATTTGATCTGATTTTAAATTCTATTCTACATCACTAGCATCGCCATAAGAAACGCTAAAATCTATACGATATTTTTTTGCAGCTAACATCGGAGGAAGCACTGAAGTACTGCCTTGTTTTATGAAAGTATATTTTGCTTGTAAATTTACATTAAAGCTGCACTTTCGTTTCGCCATAGTTAAAAACACTCCCCAAAATACTACAAATCGGCACTTATCGAACTGACCACAATCTAAAAAAAAATCAAGAATATTGTAAATAGTCGCGCGGAAATATTGGCATAACCTTCAACTCGTAAATTCTCTGTACGGTATACGTATGAAAACATATTTACTTTATTTTATAACATATAATTATTTAATGGGAATTTATTAACAATGAAATTAATAAATAATAATACCATTTTACTCGGCTAAAGATTGTTGAGATTAACTTAAAACTTAAAATTACTTTCCTCTAGAACAATGAGGCGAAGAACCGAAAAAGGGTCAGTCCTGTTCAAAACTAGACGGCCATAAGTCTGATTTTGAACAGAACTTTCCCTTTTTTAAGTTTAAGTTTTTAAGTAATAAACTTTGTTACAGTCACTCCTGCGAAAAAATTATATTGGTATTATCGAGACAAGATTTTTCCCATTTTCAAACCTTAACTGTATTTCATTAATTACGTGCTAAAATCCATTTTGTATCGATATGTTAAGATCGAATTATATACGTTTTCAAAATGTTTTCAATTCTCCATGAAAGTAACAAAAATGTGATAATCAAAAAGCTTATTATATTAAATCATCTTTTGAGGGTAATGTCGCGCGTATTATTAAATACGCAAGCAAAGGATTATAGACCAATATGAAAATAAAATATTTGGTTACAGTTTGTTGGGTATTTTTCAGATTAAGAAAAATTCATACTGAATCATGTATTGATGTAGGAAATTTATATTGTGCTATTACACAAAATCTGAGAACAATGACGGTATTAGGTTAGGATGACCTTGCGATAGGTGGGGAGATATTATTTATTTAATTACTTTTAAATCAGATTATATTAATAAACAATAAATTTCCAATAATAAATTAGTTTCTAGATAACAAATCTAAATTATAAGAAATGCTTTGTTACAAAAGTAAATTTTAAGATTCAAATTCAAACAAAGTTAAACAATAGGATCAGTGTCATTTAAGCAATCTTTCAAAACCTGTTCAGAGTAAAGGGGATTATGCCTTAATTGTTTATAGCCACAAGACACGGTACCTGACTGCAGGCAACGGGCAACCTCTAGTATGAATTGCAAAGAAAGACATAACACTTTTACGTATTACTAATTTCTCCGACAATGGTAATAATTTACCTGCTTAAGTCTCTCTAAGAAGGAAATTGCTATTACAATGCATTCTTTTCAAAATGAAATTTTTGTGTTATTTTCCACAATATTTAGTAGCAGGTAAGACAGGTAATTTACATAAATGCAAATTACAAATGAATTGTGTTGTAAGTTAGGATTGAAAACCAAAAATATAAATTATGCAATTAGTGGTGTAGGACAAGTAATACAAAACCTATCAAGTGACGTTACAATATACATATAGTTTAACACCATTGATTCTAAATTTTCTAAAACAAATTGATAGATAAAATAACTGAAAAAATTCCAAAACATTCTTTTAGTAAAAGAATAATATTCATTTAACCGATAGTAAATTTAATAAAATAGATTCAATGGACTTAAACAAAAATAAACTCAGGTTCTTATAAACGTGCCTAACAGGGTACAACATTGAGCAAGACTATTTATTGGCGGTAATATTCAGTTCCACGATGATGCAATAAAAAATAATTGAAAACTTACTTATAGTGTACAAATTTAGAAGATAACATTTTGGGCAATCGAGGAATACGACATTAATAATAAACATCATGTCAGTCATCCATCCGTCAAGTAAACATATTATGAAAATTATTTCCTACATTTCTGCCAACGTGATCCTTCAGGTAAATTGGTTCCAAAGATACCGTCAGTAGTAATGACTTAATGAGACACCTCACCTTTCACTTTTTGACGTCATTTGACCTTGTGAATTTCCCAGGGTCTGCTACGTGGGGGACCGCATTTTCCACCCTTATTTTTACTCGCTTACGTGTAGGACGTATTTTTTAACCCCTATTTTTACACATCCACGTGAGAGACCGTATTTTCAACCCTTTCTTCTCGAAGGCCCTTTTCAACCCTAATTAAAGCTTTTTTTTTAATGGCATACGTGAAGGACCGTATTTATTACCCTTATTTTTATGATTTCTTTTGGGGGTTATTTTTCAAACCTTATGGTTGTATTAAGGACCTTTTTGACAGCTAGGACTTTTTTGTGGTTGGTAACGTGAGGACTGTATTTAGGGGGTGGGGGCTGGTCTTGGCTTGGCTTACGGCTGTATTTAGGGGTGGGGGCTGGGGCTGTATGTGGAGCTAGGGTTGGAGCTTAGGGCTGGGACTGGGGGCTGGTCTAGAGATAAGTCTTAGGGTTGGATCTGGAGCTGGGGGCTGGACTTGGACTTGGGGTTGGTCTTAGGGTTGTTTTTGATGGTATTAAGGTCCTTCTATATTAAGAACAGTGCCCTGGAGGTTAGGCAATTGCACGTGTTCTGACTGAAAAGATTTTTATTTAGTCTATTTAAACGAAGCTGCTGGTGGAGTATCTGTTAGTATGGTTTTACCGATTCAAGATGGAAGGTCAGTTTAAGCACCCTTTTCGGGATAGTTGCAGGTCCGTCGGGATGTGGAAATCGTATTTTATCGTTGATTTTCTAAAAATATCGAAACCGCCTGCGATACAGGTTTTGAAAAAATTATCTGGTTTTACAGTGAGTGGCAGCCTTTATTCAAAGATCTCTGTGGAGTTTCAAAAGGGTTTACCTGATATGGAACAGTTTGATGGGGAAAACCTGTCTTAATAATAATTGACGATCTAATGCGCGAAACTAACGGCTCTGTGGTTGATATTTTTACAAAGGGCTGTCATCATCGAAATCTAAGTGTGTTTTTCTTAACGCAGAACATATTTCATCAAGGACGTGGACAGCGGAATATTTCTCTCAACGCACATTACATAATTTTGTTTAAGAACCCACGTGACAGAGCTCAGATACAGCATTTAGCAAAACAGATTTTGCCGGACAACCCAAAATTTTTAGAAGCCGCGTACCAAGATGCTACTTCAAGTCCGCACGGATATTTATTGTTCGATTTAAAACAGAATACACCGGATGTGCTACGTTATAGAACAAACATATTCGGGCCTCAAGGTATCTGCCAGGTATATATAGCGAAAAAAGGGTTTAAGTCTCACAGTCATAAAGATTACATCATGTATGATGGGTGACGTTTTAAGCGAGAATACTGATATCCTACATGCATTAGCCAGATTAAGTAAAAGTCAACGTGACGCTTTATTGAAATGTTTGGATAGTAAGCAGGTAGAGTGTATTTGCGAGTGTGCACATAACATTTTAAAAGGTCGTGTACCTCTGTCAGCTGATCAGAAGCAGCGACTCTCTCAACATAAGCACACTTTAAGACGCTTGGCACAGAGGCAAATCTATAAAAAAGAAGAAACAGTTTCTTGTACAGAAAGGTGGTGCATTTCTACCACTCCTGTTAGGACCATTACTCGGCGGAATTCTGGGTAATCTGTTTCAATAACCATGGACCACACTCTGAAGAAGATGATTATTCTACCGATGGACTTTATACAGCGCTTACAGGCACCAGATGTTACACAACAACATTTTAACGCAGCTGGGTAACGATATGGATAAAGTTTTAAAAACTAAAATGACCGACCATGACAAATAGCAGCAGTACAACCAAGTTCTTCAAAGGTATCTACACTTTTCCAATCAGTTACGTCAGCCCACCAGTATAACAATTAGCGGTGACGGTGTTGCTGGTGATATTACAGATTTACCGCAACGCAAAGGTCTGACAGACGACGAGATAGTATCAACGCTTCCACCTTCATATAAGAGAAAAGGCGAATTTGTTACGTATACTGAATACGAGCAGCGATGTTTTTGGGACAAAAGGGTACTGTCACAATAAAAGGCGAGATCATACCACATTCCAACATTATCGATCTGGTTCACGAGACGTTAAGAAAACGAAAACCACAAACCCGCGCGGTTGGCGTCAGTTTGCGACGTACATTAAAGAGATAAATATACCACGAGAGTTTATCGGAAATACGCAAAGGTATGATGTTTCTGTATCACCCAGCGTGAACGGACCTCACAACTATAGGTGAGAATTACGATGATGATAGTGAAACGCGGATACACCGAGAAGAATCTCTCAAAGAAGAGGACTTTCACTAGATTGGGATTCGTGGCGGCCATAACATGGATGCTGTATACTATGATCCTCTCACCCTGCAGGGTTCGTATAACACCTTTAACTAATGCTGTAAAGGGTAGATATGGTGAAGTAAAAACTGGCTACAGACACAGGAAGCTTATACGGTACATAAACCAGTCAGAAAAAAGTTTCCACGAAATAAATATATTGTGAGTAACGTTTACGAATTGTGGCAAGCGGATCTTTGTGATATGCGAACTTTAAGTAAACACAATAGCGGATACAACTACATACTAACGGTAATTGATGTATTTAGGAAGAGGGCATGGGCGAGAGCACTTAAAACGAAGACAGCCTCATCTGTAATTGAAGCATTCGCGGATATCTAAGGATTGCGACAATACGGCAAATCTACAGACGGATAAAGGCAAAGAGTTTGTGGCGAGCAGCGTCAAAACTTTTCAAGAAACAAAATATCAATTTCTATGTAACAAATAACCCTGATGTAAAAGCATCTGTAGTTGAAAGATTTAATAAAACATTGAAAACAAAGATGTGCGTTATTTCACTTACAAAATTCCTTGATGTACTGAAAGACTTGTGATACAACAATAGCCTCATTCAAGTATAAGATGGCGCGGCTGTAAACGATAAAACATTTTGGAAGTATGGAATAACCTGTACACGAAAGTTTTAGGTCCTGTACGCCATCCTAAATATAAAGTCGGCGAGCATGTCAGAATCGCCAGAACTAAGTACACCTTTGAGAAGGGATATGAAACGAATTGGAGCGAGGAAGTTTTACAATTAGTACGGTGATAAAAGAAGACCACCAGTTTATAGAATAATCGATCTTAATAACGATCCTGTTGAGGCACCTTTACGAAGAAGAATTGCAAGTTGTTACGGTTGATAAAGATACTCTATTCAAAGTCGATAAGATTGTAGCAGAGAAGGGCCGTGAAATAAACAATACTTGGTCAAGTGGCGTGGATACAGTGACAAATTTAATAGCTGGGTGTTAGCTTCAGTTGAGAGATATATAAAACATGGAGTTTTATCTTACCTTATTGAGTAATAGCTCTATGACGTATTTTCCAGGTAATATGACGTCAAGTTTTATTACGCAACTGCCAAAACGAATAAGATTAACGGGCTCGTGGGTTGTAGGATATCGGAAATTCAGTACCCATGTTCTTTACCGCTGTAAGTCAACAGATAATTTAATTCATTATAGAACAGAGCCACCTGAGAACGTGTTGAAACGATATTAAAAAGGCCGCAGAATATTTTCAACTTGACAACGAGAAGATCATTTATATTGAAGATGGCTGGTACGTGATACGATTCGCTTCGGGAAATTACGCCAGCAGTTCAGAGTTCACATCTAGGATGTACCGTATGGCACAATGATACAGCTGGACAGATGAATACACTGGGAAACGCTAATAACGGTTTCTCAAAACGTCAAGCACTTGCGGCTACCGGGAAACAGATAGAGATGATTGGTCACGTGCACTCGGATTTGTTTAATCAAGAAAAGTTTCTCATAAGTGGTGTTGAGTTAAAGGCTAAATTTGTACGATCAAGAGATACCTTTAGCCTAATGGCGGCACACGCTTCAAATTACAAGACGCGAATTATAGACGCTAGTTTACTGGTGAGACGTATGCGAATCAATCCAACTACTGTAATTGCGCATGCTAAAGCTTTAGAAACAACAGCCGCAAAATACCCTGTTACAAGGACCGACGTAAAAGTGTTAACTATACCTGCAGGCATACAGCGAAAATCATTGGATAATGTTTTCCTAGGTCAGTTGCCTAAACGATGCATCGTAGACTTTGTAGCAAATAAAGCCTTCAACGGTGACTACCCCTCAAATCCGTTCAATTTCATCACAGCAATAGGCAACAAATTCCTTCGAAGGCCTTACAACCAGACTTTACAGCTAATAGTTTATACGTAAGAGCGTACCACACCTTATTCTCTGGTACAGGTATTCATTTTTTGAATGAAGGTAACGATATATCAAGAGGTGATTACCCCAACGGCTACTGTTTAATGGCCTTTGACCTATCACCTGACCTGTCTGCAAACGCTAGCACGCACTGGAATTTAGTTAGAAACGGCTCCCTTCGGCTGGAAGTCGGGTTTGAAGAAGCGCTCACCGTAACCGTTAACTGTTTGGTGTATGCAGAATTCGATAACGTGATCGAGATCGATAAACATCGGAATGTCGTTGTGGATTTTAGCTGTTATTAACCTGCAAGCTTCAGTGTACAGCAGCAGCCGATAGAAGATGGACGCATACTTGGACGTACAAGGGTTTAGTGGTGTTAACAACGAATTCATACCGAAAGAAATTGCCGTGGTTACAGATCACGGTCGTTTATCGTTGATGCTAATAAAACCACCTCGAGGCTACTTTATATCAGGATCCATGTCACGACAGATAAAATTTATGGAAGATAATTATCATGGGCTGAAATGGTGGTGGGGTCATGTACATTACAACAATTTCCGTGAGGAGTTGATGAGAGTGTTGCGCCCATTTAACAAAATTCACGTTAAGGGCGGTGAAAAACAACAGTTTTTAAGGTTTCTTAACAAACCAATAGTAAACCTGGAGGAGACTGGTTGCCCGTCGATTAAACAGTTGAAAAAGGAAGCAAAAGCATATAGCTGTTTAAACCATAACATCACTGAGCCTATGTGTGCACTGGAAAACGCATTACTACTGCAAGACTGGACGCATACCAATTCCAAAGATGTATGCGGTACAAGTGTTGAGATGCTTGAAATCGATCCCCAGCCACAAGAAGAATGTGTTTCGGCTTGTATGTGCTTCTAATCAACTACCGAGACACACCTCGACCGTGTGCAATTATCGTAAACACGGATCCTGCAAACAAACCAGGTCAGCATTGGACCGCTATCTACATTGACGAGAATGGTAATGGAGAGTATTTTGATTCCTTTGGACGACCACCGCTAGGATATCATTTACGTTTCCTAGAGAAGAATTCCAGATGCTTCGTATACAATAAAAAATACTACAAGACTATCATTCGGATGTGTGGACTTTATACCTTAATGTTTCTATATTTTAGATTACATAATTTACCTATGTTTGATTTTGTAAAAACTATTTTAGTACATGTTTAATTATAAATGATGAGATAATCATTATTGTTTAACGCCTGTTACCCAACCATTCTATTCTGATAAATAAAAGAGATTTTTAGTACTTAATTGTTTTAATTAAGATTGCAATAACAAATAACCCATTGTTTTTTCTTTTAATTCAGCATGTGTGTTTTAAAATCGTGTTATAAAATTTATGATTTAGTGTTTTTAAAAGAAATTATGTTAACCATTTATATTGGTAACCAATTTTAGACTATTATATTTAACAAAGTTATATAATTAACGGTAATTAGCTAAAGTAAACAGAACAATGATTTCTTACTACATATTGTTGTGGAATTTAAAACATGTAACTTTCCAAAACTCTTAATATGGTTTTTTATAAAACAATTTGTGTGTCCGTATACAATATGAATATTTTTCAAACCGATTTATTTTAAGAGAAAGGTAAAGTGCACGTTGCAGAAAGTGCGATAAAGATAATAAGGTTGTTTTGTATGTTTACACTCTAATTATGGGAAATCAATAGGTAGTTTTTACACAACCTAGAAAGTTGTTTTTTAGTTTGACATGCAGCACAAAAGCAGTGACTATCACTCGTGAAGCAGTGCCTCAAAACGTTCTTTAAGTACAGAACTGGTAAGTGTGGTGTTAACCGTTTATTTATTTACAGATTTTCAATTACAGTTATAAAACACATCATAAGCATTAAGTTTCTTGAAAAAAAAATTAAAGCGTACAACATTTTAACGGTCGCATGGATATTAAACATATTTCATTGCAGGTAAACTATGTTTTTAATATGCGCTTTAGAAGACAATATTGCTGTTATGTAATTAATTTACTTAATAAAAATTTATTTCATTAGACCCGAATGACAGTAATTTTTTTATAGTTCACTGAGGATTTTTAATTATGAAATTTACAATAAAAATAAGTGTTATGTAATTAAATTTTACAGTCATTCAAATTCCCCACGCAAGATCAATCCTAACACAGCTGTATTACATCATTATTAGAAAATACGTTTTCGTATAGGTAAAGATCATCCAATAGCATTTGACCATTTTAAAGCAATAGGATCGATAATAATCTTTATGCAATTTCCAACATTATATGCGTGTACAACCTCCGGGGCACTGTTCTTAATATAGCCAGAAGGACCTTAATACCATCAAAATAACCCTAAGACCAACCCAAGTCCAAGTCCAGCCCCAGATCCAACCCTAAGACTTATCTAGACCAGCCAGCCCCAGCCTAAACTCCAACCCTAGCTCACATACAGCCCCAGCCCCCAGTTCAGCACCCCTAAATACAGCCTCAAGCCAAGACCAGCCCCACCCCAAATACAGTCCTCACGTTACCAACCATAAAAAGTCCTAGCTGTCAAAAGGTCCTTAATACAACCATAAGGTTTGAAAAATAACCCCAAAAGAAATCATAAAATAAGGGTAATAAATACGGTCCTTCACGTATGCCATTAAAAATAAAAAAAATTTAATTAGGGTTGAAAAGGGCCTTCGAAAAAAGGGTTGAAAATGCGGTCTCTCGCGTGGATGTAAAAATAGGGTGAAAAATACGTCCTACACGTAAGCGAGTAAAAATAAGGGTGAAAATGCGGTCCCCACGTAGCAGACCCTAAATTAAGGTCAAATGACGTCAAAAAGTGAATGATGAGGTGTCTCATCACTACTACCGTCCAAAGACAATTTAAAATTTTTAGGCGATTTTAGACAAAATATAGAATTTTATCATTGGATAAAAGCTCAATGAGTATTGCAATGAATAGGGTAACGACCAGAAATTTGCGAATTAAAAAGAGTACATTTTGAAAATAATTCATCAATCTTTATTTATACTATTTTTCTAACAACTTAGCCTTGCTTAATAAACTTAAATCGTCCTTAATCTTATATCGAAATTCCTGGCAAGTCAAGTGTACGTTGTATTTTACTTTCATCACCTGATTCAATGTACACACACTTAATCTATTTTTTTCAATCCTCCAGTAATCTTTTATCACATTGAAAAGTCTCTCACATTGAGCATTAGAACATGGTAAAGTAAAAATAAAACGAATTAAAGATTTAACAATTCTTAAGTCACATTCACTTTTAATCAGGTCGCTAGAGACAGCTACCCATCTTCCATATATATTCTGTTTCCCTTCTTCCCATTAATTAATGTGTTCTGTAACACATCTTGAAATGGCACAATATGTGTCGAAAATATCATTATCGTTGACACCGTCTAAAATACCGGAGTTTTTTGCTTGTGCGTAAAAATAGGAAAACGACTCATGAAATTCCTCATCTGTTGTTTTTAGAAGAAAACATTTCATTTTATTTGCACCTACAAAAAACCGTCTTTCCCATGTTTTGAGATAATTTCGGCATAAAATGTTTTAGATACAGAGTATGCGTATTCCTCGTTTATTGAACAGTTATCAACCATTTTCTTCAGAAGATTTTTTGCTGTAAAAGGGAAAAAAATTTTTGCAAATCTATCTTCATACTTCTGGATCAATTTAAAATACTGCGATGACACTTCGACTGCTGTAATTTCTTCCTTTTCAATTTTAGTAATAATTTCATTAAAAACTTGTAATTGTGCAATTGGAATCGTTTTGGAGGTGGCAACTGATAAAGCATTGTGAAGGATATGTGTTCCACATCCTATAGGTAAATTACGTTTATTTAATGTAGTTTCTGATTTAAAGTGCACGTTTCCGAATGTTTTTATTTATGCCAAGTTCATATGTATTATCGGCAAGAAGTCCTATACTTTGTTTCTAGATTGTAACAGCGAATAGTATCCATTAATATACTTGAACAGTATCAGACGTTGTCTATGCTATAATTTTAACACATTGTTTTTATAGAAAATCAGCTATTTAGCACTAACGCACTAACACATAGCAATTTAGTAGATTTTCTGTTCGATGCATCACATGATCACCACAAATTGTGTTATTCCAAACTTGACTTTAGATCACTTTCGCACCAATGACGTTCGTTACGAGCACTTCAGATTTGATTCGACCGCAAAATTTTTATTAAACGAACTTTTGATCAAACTGTAGTGCAGTCCATATTTCGAAAAGATATTGTGATTCACATTACGGTAAGTACTTAATTCCTGTCGTATGGTATTTAAGTCTTCCAATTTTTATGAAAATAAGTGTCGAGATTTTACTGATTAATAGTCAACATTGTTTTTGTTAAAATATGTTGTTGTATATCGAACTTGCTTTGTTTTAATAGAAAATCTTTAAAACTGTTCAATTAGCATAAAATTGTGCATTTCGTTATAGATTGTAAAATTATATTATATTTATAAAGTTAATATAATAAAAGACAAAGAAATGTAAAAAAAAAAAAAAAAAAAAAAAAAAAAAAAAAAAAAAAAAAATAAAAAAAAAAAAAAAATAAAAAAAAATAATAAAAAAAAAATACAAAAAAAATAAACAAAAAAAAACAAAAAAAAAAAAAATAAAAAAAAAACATAAAATAAAACATAACACAAACTAAAATAATATTATTAAAAATAATATACATATAAAATATATAAATATAATAATAAAATATATATTATATATTTATATATATATAAATAAAATATAATAAAATATTAATATAATATAATATATTTAAATTTATATATAAAATATATACACTAAAAAATAAATATAAATATATAAATATAATTATAATATATATATTATAAATATTATATAAAATAATAAAATATAAATATTAACAAATAAAAAATAAAATAAATATAAATAAAATAAATAATATTACAATATATATAAATAATTAATAAAATAATATATTAAAATATATTAAAAAAAATAATAAATATAATAATTATATATATTTAAAATAAATATATAAAATAATAAATATATAACATATATATAAAAAATATAATATATATATAAATATATATATATATATATATATATATATACAAAATAAAAATAATATATAATATATATAATAATATATAATAATATTATATATTTATATAAAATAATATTATTATAATAATATAATATAAATATATTTAATATATATAATAAATAAATATATATATATATATATTATAAAAATAAATATATAAATATATAATATATATAAAAATAATAATAATATATATATATAATTATATAAAAATATATAAAAAATATATATATATATAAAATATAATAAATAATAAAAAACATATATATAATAATAAAAACAATATACACATAAATATAATAAATATAATTATATAACACTATATATATATATATATATAATATATATATATATAATATATATATATTATATATATATATACATATATTTATATATAAAAAATTATTTAAATATAATAAAAATATATATATAATTTTAATATAAATTTTAAAAAAAATATATATAATATATATATTATATAAATATTAATAAATATATATAATATATTAAAATATATAATTATAATATATATTATTTAATATAATAAATAAAAAATATTACAATAATATAAATAATAATATATAATTAAATATATATAATAATATTATATATATATATATTATATATATATATAAATATTTTAATAATATATATATATAACACTATATATATATATATATATATATATATATATATATATATATAAATAATATATATTATAAATATAAAACATAAATATAAAAAAACACACACAATCACAAAATCAAACAAAAATAACACAACACACAAAACAATAAATAAACGATATCGCCACACAATAAAATAATAATTTAATGTAAAATAGTAGTATACTAAATAGGTAATTTTTAACTTAAAAATAGAGGAGTTTGTATAAATTACAAAAAAAGTAATAGTACAGAGGACAGTAAATTAAAAAAGAGAACATTGCTCTTACAAAGAGTATGTCTGGTCACCCCAGAATTGAATGAATAATCAATTTATGTTAGATTAAATTAATCTAGGATCTAGGTCACGTGATTGAATTTAATAGAGCAATAGACGAAAAACAAGAATAATTTTTACCACACCATGTAATAAGAGTATTTAAAATTCAGTACGGGCTACACGGAGAACAACATTGCCGCTTATGGAACTACCTGGATAATATCATCTGTAATTTGTTGTTACAGTTATCTATGACATTTTTAAATATTATTTTACCAAATGTTTCTTAAGTGCGACCCTGCGAACGGTCTGGCAACCATGTCGGAATCTTTCCCATTTAAAATACATTATCGTATGCTTCCACACTGAATTGTAACAGTGGGCCAGAGTATAGTAACATTACAACTAAGGTTAGGGCTGTTTTCGATTCTTCCGCGAAAACGAACTCGCGTCAAAACTTGCAAAATACTATTATGCGAATGTGTCCAATATTCTGTAAATGTAGGCATTTGAGTCGAACTCACGTCAAAACTTGCAAAATGCTATTATGCGCATTTGTCCAATATTCTGTAAATTTAGGCATTTGAGTTGCAGCTATCAGGATTTGTACGATAATTTTAGATTTAATGTTATCATTGAGTACATTTCATTACTCAATGATGTTATTTCAAATTATTTACAGTTTACGGGAAGAAAACATTACACATGCAATGGAATGCTTGGAACAGCAACTCGATTTTGCAAATAATAGTTCCTGTGGAAAATAACCCGCTATCATTAAGTCTATTATCAAAGAATTAAAATTTTAAGCTACTACTAATGAATAAGAAAACAACACGTTTTCAAAATTTTTAAGGGGCTACGATACTACATTTGTAGTTCCTATTTTGTAATAAAATATTACATTATCTTTAATCGTAACTTTCAAGATTGTACAATCGAAACGAATTTTATGCATTAAATATTATTTTTGTGTAACACAAAGTTTGACAGTTCCACAATGGAAATTTGAAACAACTCTATCTCATACTTCACTCATTTTTTTACTTGATTGTTTAAAATGGCAACTAAATAACACTTAAATCCCTCTGGATTTTTGTTTATTTTGATTATATTATATACACCTTCTTGCTAAAGTAAGTAATTCAAAACCAACCAGTTCATCAGTTTCACTTTTGATATAAACTAACTAAAGAAGTTATGGCTAATCGCATTAGGAACCCCCCACCCACCCCCCCCCCTTATTAACTCTCATAAATATTTTTTTATATTTACTTAATAGAAAGTCTTATAGTTCCACAGTGTGCATATGAGATAAATTTATAAAAAACGTATAAACTAAATCTGTTTCCAAAAGCACTTAAACCCCGTAAACACCAGGTCACGCATTAATTCCCACATTTTTATTTTAAAATTTGATTACATACACCGTCACGTATGGTAAATTTAATTCGGAGCCACCCTGCCTATTAGTTTTACTTTTGATATAAAACGAAACTAAAGAAGTTACAACGAAAATACTTGAATGCCATAATCATGCACTCCCATGTTATTTCCCCTATAGCTTATTTTATATTTGTATAGTACAAACGTTTACAGTTCCCCAGTGGAAATTTGATACAAATCTACCACGTCTCTGACAATAACATTGTCATTTTATTGTTATTCGTCATCGTCGCCGTCGTTATTATTGCTACTATTATATTTCAAAGTATGTTCATTGTCTATTAAAACAATTATTATAATTTGATGTCTATATTTTTGCAAAAATGGCTATAAATGTTTTCCAATTTTATTATTCTTGGTACTATCCATCTTTGAATGTTAATTCCAGTTATAGTCTAATTTGAGATGAACAGATTATATCATTTAAAGATAAAATAAGTTTAAGGACTTCTAATCCCAAAAAAAAAAACAACTGATGGATATAAAGTGTGGGTTTTGTCAAGATAATCATAAAATTTTCTACGGCAATCACTTCACGAATTCCAGTGTTATATTACCTATAGCAAAGGAGAAAACTTGTGTAGTGTTGCTACCTTTCGTGTAATAGAATGCTCAATAATACGACATCCAGTGGAAAACACGTAACATTCACCTACTCATACTATAGTATGGTTTGATAACAAAATTATTACATTGGTTTCCAAATATTATAGGAGCAGATCTACTGTAAAGCTGATTACATTTTTCATGTTTAACAACACAAGAAATGAGATGTCTTCCTGGCATTATCAAGATCTATAATGGTCACGTGAGCGGAGTGGAGTCACAGTCAAAGATGTGCGTCAAATATGCATTATGAGACTGTAAATGTTGATACTACTCAAATATAAAATAATATACCAGAGAAGTGACCTGGGGGTAAGCGTAAATATGAAAAAGTGCAGATTTTAAGTAATAATAGATCCAAATCCTGGACATTGAGATAATTTATTTGTCTCTTACACAACGAAATGGATATACCAATATGGCCTTTAGGCAAAATTGAGCCCAAATGCTGATCAGCACTCATGAGTCACACAATGTAGCCCTTGGGCATCGAAGAAATTAATCCTGTAGCGAACTGAACGAAGTTGATGCATAAATATAGATTGTAAGCAACATCCGACCCCACGTTAATTAGCTCTTGGTCAACCAGGGATTCTATTTTGTCGCATCCCCAGAGAATTTGGTGTGTAAATATAGATTTTGGGCAACCTTATTATCCTTCACAGCTTCCATCTCACAGAAACACCACCCTTTTGACACTATACACGCACCACATGACCTTAGGTTTAAACTGTTTTTTTGTACAAAATGCTTTGGTACATAGTCAGGATGAGAAAAAAGAAAGGAATATGTTGCAAGTGTTTTGGAAGCAACATAACAGGGAAGCATAGTTCGACAAATGCTCTGTTCCGTAACTGTGCACTAAAGTGTACGCAACTAACAGCACTACGTTTTAATTTTTAACTCTGCTTTTTTTTACACAATGATTTAGTATATTATGAAGGTGTGCAACATGGAAGGAATTATATTTTGCTTACATAGAAGCGACAGAGAAACAAATATGCGCTAATTTTCTGGCAGAATTGGAAGCATAATTTTATTCTCTGACAAAGTACGAAAACATTGTAAAATTTTATATTGCTTTTTCTAGCTTAATGTGTAGCAAATTTAATGCAAATAAACTCTATTTTGATATCTTAAGCTGTTTAGGAGTAATTGGAGGGACGGGCGAACGCGCAAATTTTTTTTTGAAAAATTCCCTAAAAATATCCCATATAACGAAAATTGTAACTAAAAATTTTGTAAACACTATAAATTCATTAAAATAAATTATAGTTTACTATAAAAATTGTAACGTTATTATTTATGAGTTATCAATAATTTTCATGCTTTATAGTTCTTATTATTCCCAATCATTCAAAAAATGAACTTTGCGGGAATAACAGCCATTTTAATCCCTTTATTAATGTTTCTCTCCTGGGACTAAAACAGTTGCTTTACTCTCCACCGAAATTGGTGTGTAAATAAATCTTTTGAGCTTATTTGGCAAAAAATGATGACCAATCCCCTAAAATCACAAAAGTCCGTTCTTGCCCATAGAAAATACGCCTTTTACCTTTTCGGCAACAAAATTGACGTATAAATAACATTGTTGCCCATATTTCACACAAAATGATGGCCAACTCCCTAAACCCTTAATCCTTTCGATCCGGCATCGGTTTTCATGTCACCGCTCAGCCGGCTGTGGTAGCGCTTGCACCGAGCTAATAGAATAGTGGTGACACGATCTCCTTAGCATTCGGGAGGTAATCGGTTCGATTCCTGTTACCATCTACCCTGTATTAGATTTTTTCAGGGGGTTTCCTCATACACATGTAGCGGCATGGTCACTGTGTATACGCACACCATGTGCGGCTACTTAGGCGAATTCTGGGGTAGTATTTTCCACCTGAGAACCCTAACTCCGTTCCTTGGATCCTATCCTGACCACACCCATCCTTAATCCCACCATGCATATATACGTAATGTATATATGTGTGCTTGGAATCCATGATTGTGGCTGAAGGAGCTTGGAAAGCTCAAGCTGCCCGCCCTCCTCCTTGGGGAGGGAATGAAATACGTGGCCTTTTCCTTTTCCTTCCGGTAGCGCTTCGCCTAATCGAACACGCAGATGCTGGTCCGTCTTTGTACGCTTCCCGATACGAAACGTCAACCTGTTGGCTACATTACTGCGATTGTATGGAAATTACCATGGTGTGATTTGATGGTAAGAAAAAGCTATATTTGTATCAAAAAATTTGTTTTTTATTGATAAATGGTAAAACTACAAAATAATGAAAACAAGTATTCAAGTAAAAAACATTTTTTTTCTCGAAACGCTTTGAAACAGTGAAAGCATGAAACCAATCAAGCGTTCTAGAAACGTACTGCTGTGTGATAACGCTTGAAACATCTTGTGATACACAAGGGAACGTTACAAAGAAGACAGGTATAAGAAGTCTCTTTGCGGATCTTCTTCTTGGAGCAAACTACACACCGCTTCTGTGCAGATTTGTTATTAGGCTTTCGGGGATACATTGATCGAAAATGACTTTCGGTCAATCTCTGAGGAGAATGCCCATGATCCGGTCTGTCTCCTCTAGCACTTCTACGTTGGGTTGTATTATATATTTCGATAAGTGCAGCTACAAGTTTCCTTTGGAAATCGAGTAATGATAGCTTAACCACTGTTTTATTCCGTACAAGGCGTTAGAGTTTAGAACAGAATAGTCTACAAGATGGACAAACACCTTCTTATACCACTTGTTTGTCTTCTTTACCGATTCTACTGAACTCAGTAACATATCTGTTCTGTCTACTCCGCCCATATTAGCGTTGTAAATCACAACAGATGCTGGTTTTTGAAAATCCTCGCCCCGTTTAGATACCACCTCCACTGTGTTGTCATGAATATTGGTAAGCATGAACACGTCTTTCTTATTGGCCTATTTTATTGCTAATAAATTTTTGGTTAAAAAAATATTGCACAGTACCCTTTGGAGTTTTCTGCTCAAACTTAGGGATAAACTTTCGGTTAGCTTTTACCGTTCCACAGCAGTTAGTTACTTTTATCAAAAATACCTTGACTCAACTGCGGTCTGGTATACCAGATATCAGTGTAAAAAGCATGTGCCCTTTGTTCAAGTAAGGCTCAACCAGCGTCATGACTATATTTCCGAATTTTCCCAAATCTGAACCAAACTCTGTAATTTCTATTGTGGTGCCGCTATATATGAGGAAGTTTATTATGTAGCCGGTTTCGCAATCAACCAACGCAAAGAACTTGATTCCAAATCTATGTCGCTTCGAGGGAATATATTGTCGAAAAGAAATCATCTATTCGACAATCTTAATTTTTATCGGAAAAACCATGAAGCGTAGGTTGTAAATTAAATTTTCTCTAAATGAAAGAGTTAGGGCTAGCGATTTTACCTTGATTTCTTAGTTGATTTCTACCTTGTTTATTAGCTTGAACATTAGGGCTACATTTTCGATGTCGCAGCTAGTATCGTCTTCGCTACCAGAGGAGGATTTGTCGCTACTTTCTCAATAGAAATTAAACAATCATAAATGATAATAATTACCTCGGTAAATGCAATGAATTGTAAAAAGAAATTTCACTGAACCCCGTGCGTACTTTACAGACCGTAAACTCAATACTGGTCACAGAAAGTTCTGGAAAATTACTGCGATCAATTCAGATACGAATCCCCTCTCTAATGAATCGGGAAGACTTAGCAGTTTAACGTATTAAACCACACCTCAGCTCCCGTGTATTTATCCGCTTCCCGTCGGGCGAGCACTGTTTGTTTTACGTGTTTATCCGGTTCCCGCTACGAAATGTTAAAAATGCGTTTTACTGTTTTCGCTACAAAATTGGTATATAAATAAAGTTTTTGTGAAATTAGACTAAAAATAATGACTATTTACAGCAAACCATAAAATACCACTCTGGTCAATTAGGTCAATTCATTTGGCTCATTTGCTAACGAAATTGGTGTATAAATAAAATTTTTGGCCGTTTTACCCCAAAGATGATCACCGCCATAAAAGCTCGTTCTTGCCTAGCTACAAAATGCATTTTGCCGTTTCCGCAACACAACTGGTGTATAAATAAAGATTCGGGAAATATGTCTCTAAATGATAAACCTTAAAGCCATAACACTCGGTCAAAACAATCCGTTTGGCTCGTTTACCAATGAAATTTGTATGTACATAAAGTATTTGAGCGTATCTTGAACCAAATGATGATCAAACGATAAATATTTGCTCATAATACGTTTGGTATGAGAATAAATCTTTTAGACACTTTGGCCTCAAATGATGACCATTCCCTTAAAAGCACAAAAGATTGTTCTTGCCCATTGAGAAGATGCGTTTTGTTGTTTCCGCAACGAAACCGGTGCATACATAAGGTTTTTGCGCAGATTTGGTCAAAATGAAAATCATAAAATTTCACTATTGCCCATCAAGACAGTGCGTTTGATCGTTTTTACAATGAAATGGGTGAATCAAATAAATAATAACAAGTTTTTGGGCATTCTTTAATCGAAACGAAAACATAGTTGCTCCACTATGACGTATCTAAAATACTCTTCAATAAAATGTAACCAGAAATATAGTTGGTCCTTCAAAATGATCTGATTTCCATGTTCTTACAATTTGGATATGAAGAGTATGAAAATCACAATCTCAATAAAAACCTCAAGCAAAAGCTGTCCCTTGATAATGGTTACTAGGTAGTGCAATAGAATGCATACTACCTTATGATTTTACTGTAATAGTCTGGACGGCCGTCTACCACGGCCGTCCGCCACAGGCATAAATAAAACGGCTCAAATTGTTGCATTCGATACACATGATGAAGTTATGACTGTTGAAGAGTTTTGGACGTAGCAATACGTGGGAGAGGCATATCTCCGAGACGGCTTGAGAATCTCGACGATTCGCATGAAAATTGTCTCGCAGGCGTCACTATGCCCTCGTGGATGGCAAACTCCCTGAAAATCATAAAATTTCACTATTGCCCATCAAGACAGTGCGTTTGATCGTTTTTACAATGAAATGGGTGAATCAAATAAATAATAACAAGTTTTTGGGCATTCTTTAATCGAAACGAAAACATAGTTGCTCCACTATGACGTATCTAAAATACTCTTCAATAAAATGTAACCAGAAATATAGTTGGTCCTTCAAAATGATCTGATTTCCATGTTCTTACAATTTGGATATGAAGAGTATGAAAATCACAATCTCAATAAAAACCTCAAGCAAAAGCTGTCCCTTGATAATGGTTACTAGGTAGTGCAATAGAATGCATACTACCTTATGATTTTACTGTAATAGTCTGGACGGCCGTCTACCACGGCCGTCCGCCACAGGCATAAATAAAACGGCTCAAATTGTTGCATTCGATACACATGATGAAGTTATGACTGTTGAAGAGTTTTGGACGTAGCAATACGTGGGAGAGGCATATCTCCGAGACGGCTTGAGAATCTCGACGATTCGCATGAAAATTGTCTCGCAAGCGTCACTATGCCCTCGTGGATGGCAAACTCCCTGACGGATTTTTACGAAATTCAGTACACACGCGAGGGGAACCCGGTAATGCGGCTCCCTAAAGCGATACAGGCAATGCAACACTGGAAGGGAGGATCTATGACACGACTCGACCGGGTGGGGGCCGTCCCGGAGGATAAGAAAGAGCCATTTTAGATACGCGATGCCGGCGTTTCTAACAAAATGGGGGAGGTCGAGGAGGGGAAGGAGTAGAGTTTGAAGGAGGATACACTACTACAATCTGTACTACATCTTTTACCCTTTGCCTAGTTGTCTATTATTTACTTCACTTACTCAATCTTCCTAATCAATAATTATTTTTTCACTTACGTAATCCATCACATTAAAATTTTTATTTACAGCCCGATTGGGTATTGTAAAAGGTGGTTATATTGTTAAGATGTACAAATAGTAAATTTAATGATTACAAGTGATTGAGCATTTTGTGTCCGCCATATTGGCAATATTTATTTTTAATCAGATTTCAATGCGAAAATAATTGCTCATGTAGTTATGGTACGGAAAACGACACCATTTTGTGTCAGACGTGTTCAAAACCTTCATTTACGGTCAAATTTAGTTGGTAAAGATATGGTGATATGTTATGATGACTACCATTTCATGTTATTAGACCCCATTTTCTGACATATTAATATTATTAAAGAGATATTTCGCTAATTTCATGCATCCAGTTTAGCAGTCTACTATTTTCTTTAATGTATCTGATAGAACTCAAAATTCTCGATTTAACTAGGCATAACAACCTGTTATAACCGATCATCACTTTAACTTTATTTTTTCATATAATAAGTTGTGTTACATAGTGGAATAAGGAATTTCAAGGTCATTCAGACAAATAAAACAAAATGAAGGTTGCTACTTAAAATTTAAAAATTACCTGTTAAACAGGAAGTGTTAAATTAGCGTTCATGGTACTGAAATGTGTATGTTAAAGTATGCTTAAAGTAGTGTAACTCAAAATCACTCTTCACTAAGATATCTCATATCGAATATACCGAGTGATTCAGGAGGAAATGGAAATATTTTAAGTACATGTCCAGGAGACCAAGATAAGCTCATATGTTCTAGTCCAGTTTTTGTTTGTTTCAGAGATGCTTAATTGTAATTTAAAAACTGAAGAAATATTTATTACAAAACTAAAAAAGAAAACAAATAAAAAGTTAATTTGGTTAACTTTGACAATCTTGTCCCAAATGATAATTTGAAACACATAGTAGGCAAGTATCTTAAAAACTGACAGTTTTTATACGATTGTCAAAATTCCTCATAAATTTAGTTATAGAGAATATGCAGATATCATTTTTGTTTATGGTTTCTGCAATGGTAGTACTGTTCGTGCAGTAGAGAAGTATCGACGTCGTTTTCCACATCGAAGAGTTTCTAACAGGCAAGCGTTTGAAACTATTTTTAGACGAGCTGGCGAAACTGGGACTTGAAGAAGATACTCTGGATGTTGTAGACTATAATCCAGATATAAGCACAGAGCGTATCGCATTCCAATTTTAGCTACGAAAGTGGACACAAGGGATGCGTTACTAGATCGTATTCTCAATGCTGCAGCGTTCATTAGAACGAATCATCTTTCGCTAAAACTCGCTACTAGATCAATTTATAAAAGCGCAAATAAGTGTATCAAAGTGGGAGGTGATGTTTTCAAAAATTTGTTATGCTATTTGTTTATATTATTTGTTTTCTTTTTTTTAGTTTTGTAATAATATTTCTTCAGTTTTTAAATTACAATTAATCAAAGTATCTCTGAAACAAACAAAAATCGAACTAGAACATATGAGCATATTTTGGCCTCCTGGACATGTCCTTAACATATTTCCATTTCCTTCTGAATCACCCTGTATGCACTGACGCCTAGTATTTATAGTATAAACAACCTATATTTGTATAATTGTCATTCTACTAATGCTTGTGATTAAAAAAAAATATATTGCATCTTTTCATAAGTGGGAAAGGTTTTCCAACCGACTGACTCCAACTTTTACATTACGTACCTATTTAGACACTGCCCCAATTTATGAAACGCTGGATAAACATTAAGCTGCAACTGTGTATAATTCAATTCCTTTAGAAATAAAACCAATATTAACTATATTTTATTTAAGCAAGCACTAAAAGGAAAGTACCTATCTAACGTCATTGATTTCTTGATAATAAGATCTTAAATTTAGGAATATGAGAGTATTATGTAATTCATTGTAGACCAATCACCATCAAATATCGAGGGTTTTTTAGATCACTGTAAACTATTATAATTACATTGCATTTCCGCTGCTAATTGGTTAAACTCTTTAATGTTCTTTAATTGCGTTATAGTATCCTTATACTTAACCATATAATATGTTAACTTTTGATCTATGGGTTTTAGCAGTCGCTTCGAAAAAATCCACCATATCTATTTTGCCATTACAAGCGCAGCACTGCATAATTATTTCAAATTACATTTATGTACAATAATTTCCAATTTTGTTTAAGAATGAAACAATGCAACATTAGTAAAGAGGAAGTAACAAAAGTAGCCACCGCCATAATCGGCAACACGCCTACCCAACCCACGTTAGGGTTCAATTCTATATTAAGCTTTTCCGGAAGTCTTAACATGAAGAAGGCCCTACCAGCCAGCGCAAGGTGGCAGCGGCATTAGTTCAGGATAGAACTGCAACTGACCTTTGGGGAGTGATCCTCATACACGATCAGGAAGTGTTTCCCTTTTCGGGTAAACCCTACCGTATCTCCTACACGGAATACCCTAAGTAGCGCACCGCATCACTACTCTGTAAAGAACCAGCGTCCTGTACATATGTGTTTTAGAATAAATTAGGTGCGGACCATCCTGTATGTAAGATTTCATAAGCTTACGCGATATTGCACAACAAATAATTTATTCATCACCGCTGACGTGTATTTCTAAGAAACCGTAAGTTTCTGCACGTCAGAACGATTTTAACCAATCGCATAACGGCATCCCCCGCACGGTAGGCGCGAAACCGCCCACAGATGCACCTTTATAAACTCGCGACGCGCATAATGTAAGAGAGATGAATCTCAGTAGATTCAAGTTAAGCCGATATCCAGCAGCCGCCACCGTACCGTTGAGTAAGCACCGACCTGTTAGTCACCGACGAAGGAGATGAATCTCAGTAGATTCAAGTTAAGCCGATAACCAGCAGCCGCCACCGTACCGTTGACCGTTCCAGAAACCAGTAGCCGCAGCCGCTCCGTTTACTTAGAGTAAACACCGACCTGTTAGTTACCGACGAAGAGTCCTTCGCAATCGGGCGATAACGCGCACCACCTCGCACCGGGCAACCTAAAGTTCAATTCTGTACTGCTATGGATAGACACGTAAGTTGTAAAGTTATACAAGCTAACAATTTACACTCAAACACTACAGACCGTAAATAATTCCGGGCTGAGCTCCAGGAGTTATACCACATACACCTAGAGTAACGCAGGGGTAGCCCCCGACGGAACTCGCCTCTACAACTTACACTAACACCTAGAGTAGCACGAAGGGTAGATCCCATCGTCACTCGCCACCACAAAGTACACCTAGAGGAACGCAGGGTAGCCCCGACGTATCTACAAAGTACCTGAGGGTGAAGGGTTGTTACAGGGCTGTAAAGACCTACGACCTTTCTCTTAGTATATACAGTAAAGACAGGCCGTCGCCTACGTCTTCTGGGCATTACTGAAATCCCGCTCGAAACTCATACACTACCTACAGACAAACATAATAACCATACACGGTGTCTTTGAATTGCAGAGGAATACCTCCATAACCTGTAGTATAAATTAGTAATCCACCTAACCATCGTAAATACCTGGTGCGAGAACGTTTGTAAAAATATTAGATAGTACGTAAATTATTCTATCTTTACGTAAACCTATTAGAGTAGCTTAATATTAAGTATTTCGTTCCCTTGCTTAATTATAAATAATTAAAATTAGTATAAAGACCAATAATTAATTGGGTTAGATAAACAATCTAATTACCTACATTAAACCGGTTATAATTAGAGAAAGACCGTCCCGAGATCTCGCGTTTGCAGACGCGCAATTCGCGTGTATTATTTCCCGAGGAGTAGGACATCCTTGCTTCAGCGATCCAGAGTTACTAACGTATAAACACGATATCGATTTTCTCAAACGATTCGAGTTCATTGCGCTGGCGCTCCGATCAACCACTGTATCAAGCATAACGCTCGCGCTACTGTACATGCAGGACCGTAACCTAAACTTTGCCTCTTAGGTAAGGAATAGATTAAAAAGACTATCTTTTGTTCACAGAAGCGACTTCGCACCCAGTGACGCCAGGACCCGGACCAGGGAGTTCTTACATATTTTGTTAGTTACCGTTTATTTTATTTATTGTAAATATTTGTTTAATATACGTGTTAAAAATGCTTTACGGATTTTATTTAAGGTTACAGTGTTAAGCCCATCCAGTACTTACTACGAACCACACCCCGTTTATAAAATAAACCCGATTGAGCAAAGCCGAGGCAAAATAAAACCGCGTTGGGTTACCAAACCAGAAGGGCGCAATATAAATATAGCACCCAAAAGTAGGGGTGCAGCATTACAAGTAGCACCTAAACGTGGGGCTCGAAAAACACTGAACACCTTAAATAATTTTCCGTTTACAGATTCCAAAAGGACCGCAGAAGTACCAGTAATCACATATTTTTGTTTTCCAGAGACACTAATCTGTCTGTTACAGGATGAGTATACCGAGGGACTCTGAAGATACAGACACCAGAGTGGGATGGATTTACCATCTCAAGAAGGATGAATTAGCAACCGAAGCTAGGAAATATAAACTAGAGACTGGAGGAAATGTAGATGCACTTCGAGCCAGGATAATAAAATACCTACGCACCGGAGAAGGACAAGTAACCACACTGACACCAGAAATACTAACATTAGCCGCTCCGATACCGCCACCACCAGCTGGGGAACACCTAGACATTACCGGAACCAGACGCGCCGATATTTGCGATAGAATACGCAAATGGGTGTGAAATACGACGGTATCAGCGATCCGATTTCTTTCTTGGAAAGAGTAGAGGAATTACAAACCTGCTACAACATCACCGACCGTGACCTGTTACTCGCCCTTCCGGAACTATTAAAGGAAAGCACCCTGTTATGGTACAGAAACCATCAACAATCCTGGATGACCTGGAAAGATTTCTTGGTCAGTTTTAAAATACAATTTTTACCACCGCGACATCAATTTCAACTAGAGGAGGAAATCCGCAATAGATTACAAAAACCCCGAGAAAAAGCTACGGAGTACGTAACCGCCGTCCTGACCCTAATGCGACGCCATGGAAACATGTCGAGAGAAGAACAGTTACAACGTATGTATGACAACCTGAGGGTGGAATATAAATATTACATCCGCCAGAGAGATTTCAAAGACCTGACCGAACTTCTCGAGTTGGCCACCCAATTCGAAATGCTACCTCGCGGACACACTCGCCGTCTCCCAGTCCAAACCGCCAGAAGGTACACTTTAGTGGTCTAACACCAGCACCTGACACACCAGCACACCGTCCCCGTGAAATCAACACCACTAAAACCGTTCCAACACCTATCACCACCCGTATGACCGCTCCACTGTCTGTTGGAGATGTGGAAAACCGGACACTTCAAAGAGAGGTGTAGAGAACTGTTTAAAGCTTTTTGCTCGAGATGCAGCAAAGAAGGTGTATTATCCCGCGACTGCCCCTGTCCGCGGTCGGAAAACCCAGACGCCGGTAAAGGGACACCAGGAACTTTTACTACCCCGGCTCTTACACCTGAAACAAAACAACCGCCAGCGAGTGGACCACTTGGCTACAAACCGTAACGCAGTTTACACGAAGGAAACCAGATAAAGATTAGATCGTTCCTACGATGATAGACTCTTCCTAGAGATTATGGTCTTTAACAAAACCATCAATGCTTTAATTGATACCGGAGCCTCCCGAACATATATAGGCGAGAAAGTAAAGAATTTACTAATTAGCAACCGGATATACCCGAGCACGCTAAAAGCTGCCACTGTACGTCTTGCCGACAGTTCCATGACTGAAACCCGCGGCTTATACATTTTCCCCGCCAAGATAGGCAGGAAAACTCTCCAGTTACCAGGCTATTACATACCCCAACTGTCCACCGACATTGTGATTGGATTAGACGCGCTGGAACATCTTCAGGCCACTCTACACATACACCAGAAACAACTAGAAATCGCCGGAATACGTATCCCCTTGCAAAGTTCCGTACAAGGAGGCTTGAGTGGAATACATGGACCAGACGTAGACCAGCTGCCCGAGTTAAACGAATTCTTGGAAACCGAGATGAGGAAGTTCACAAAGGTAACAGGAAAAGTCAAAGATGTTATACATAAGATCACTCTCATACCCGACGCTAAACCGATCAAACAGCGATACTATCCCCGCAATCCAGCAATGCAAGAACTTATCAATCAGGAGGTTGATAATATGCTCGCAGAAGACATCATAGAACCGTCACACAGCCCGTGGAGTTCTCCCGTAGTGTTGGTTAAGAAACCAACTGGTTCATATCGATTCTGCGTCGACTTTCGAAAAGTTAACCAGGTCACCATCAAGGATGCATACCCGTTACCATATATTCAAGGCATCTTAGACCAGCTGCAGAAGCAAGCTATATCAGTACCCTAGACCTGAAACAAGGATACTGGCAAATTCCTCTAGAAGATGGAAGTAAATCCATCACCGCTTTTACAGTACCCGGCCGTGGACTATACCAATTCAAAGTTCTACCGTTTGGACTTCATTCCGCCCCTGCTACATTCCAGAGATTCCTAGATTCTATTATTGGTCCAGAACTGATTGGACGCGCTTTTGTATATCTAGATGATATCATCGTCCTGGGAAAAACATTTCAAGAGCACCTGAGTAACCTACGGAAGTATTCAAGAGACTACGTGATAACGGACTTCAACTACAACCAGACAAATGCTACTTCTGTCAGACCCAACTCAAATATTTGGGACACGTCGTCACCGCAAAAGGAATTTTACCTGATCCAGAAAAATCGACGCAATTATCCAAATACCCGCTCCCCGTACCGTTAAGCAACTCCGTCAATTTTGGGACTGGCGTCGTGGTACCGCAAATATGTTAGCGGCTTTGCGAAACTAAGCCAACCGCTTACCGAACTCTTGAAAAGAACACCAGATATCAGTGGACCGACACACAAAATCACGCCTTTGAAGCCATTAAACAAGCATTGACCGCCCCCCCTGTATTAGCCTGTCCGGATTTTAATCAACCTTTTGTATTACAAACCGACGCAAGTACCACCGGAATTGGAGCCGTGCTAACACAAGGACAAGCACCGAATGAACGAGTGATAGCGTACATCAGCAGGGCACTGAACCCAGCGGAAAGGAATTACTCGACGATTGAACAAGAGTGTTTGGCCGTAGTATGGTCCATACAAAAACTAAAAAGTTACCTAGAGGGTTATAAATTCACTGTGTTAACCGATCATAGAAGTCTCAAGTGGCTTCGCACGCTAGAGAAACCGACATCCCGTCTAGCCCGCTGGATAATGGAACTACAACAGTTCGACTTCCAGGTGGAGTACCGTAAAGGGGCACTGAACAATGTGGCCGACGCGCTATCTCGCTTACACGAGGACTATAAAGTAAAAGCCGACCTGTCTCCATTAGAGGTGGAGGAAACCGAAGAGATAACCTGTCCGTGGTATCAATACTTGACACAGCAAGTCCGAGAACACCCTGATCAACACCCACGATATAAAATAGAGGAAGGACAACTATTTAAATCATTCCCTGATCCGACACCCGAAAAAGAGATGGGAAGCCATCCTAGTTGGAAAATTTGTATACCGCTAGAAAAACGCCGAGATATCCTGGAAGAATGTCACGATGTCCCCACCGCAGGACACCTGGGAATTGCGAAAACACTATGCCGCATATACCGCAATTACTACTGGCCCACCATAAAATCCGACGTGATAAAATACGTAAAAACGTGTATAAGTTGTCAGACTTATAAAGGTAGTACGCAAAAGCCGCAAGGAGAAATGTACTTTTCGCGACCTGGACATCCGTGGAATAATGTAAGTCAGACCTTATCGGACCGCTGCCGCGCTCCAAGAAAGGCTATAAATTCCTGTTAGTTTTTCAAGACCGGTTAACTAAGTGGGTCGAACTTAAACCGCTCCGTAACGCTACCAGTCCGCCGATTATCCAAGCGTTAAAAGAACAAATAATATACCGCTTTGGAACTCCCCGACACCTGATCTCCGATAACGGCCCACAGTATACCAGTAAATTATTCCGCACGTTCTTGAAGGAGCATGGAATCAACCATCGTTCTACTCCACCATACTCCCCGCATGCCAACCCGGTGGAAAGAACCAATAAAGTGATCGGGACGATGATCGCACAATTTACGCGAAATAACCAGCGAGAGTGGGACACCCACCTGCCTGAAATAGCATTCGCTATCAATACCGTACAGCATGGATCAACTGGTTTCTCCCCTGCCTTACTTAATCTCGGGAGGGAATTAGAACCACCTAGGGCATGGTCAACCCAGAAGCAAGCACCGACAACAGAAACCGCCGTAACCGCAGCTGATCAAGCGCAACACATGAAGTATTTAAAAGATCTACAAGAACTTGCTAGAGATTCATTAGCAAAGACCTTTGAAGTACAACGGTATCATTACAACCTGCGTCACCGAGCCTACCGCCCCCGCAAAGGAGATCTCGTATATCGTAAAACACATTACCTGTCAAGCAAAGCGAAAGAATTTTCCGCGAAATTAGCGAAAAAGTATGCCGGTCCTTACCTTGTGTATAAAATCAAATCACCCGTAATTGTCGAACTCCGAGAACCCGGTAGTGGGAAAAGCGCGGGAGAAGCGCATGTAAAAGATTTGAGAAATGCGACTGACGTCACCGATCAGACTAGACCAACGACCAATGGTAACGTTGAAAAGTTAACGGCTATTAAAAACCCGCGTATTCGAAATCATATAAAAGCAAAGGATAAAACCAGAAATGCTATCTTCCACAACATGGCCCCATTTAAACAATGCATCCGCCGAAAGACTCCGTTAAGAATATCGCCATGGCAGCCACACCGCTACCGCGAACCCGGGACCGAAGACGAGGACGCAGCGTTCTTGACGCGTCGCAGTACTCCAGTCCGGGAACAATCTCCGCCGCCTGCGCCCCGCACACCGTCTCCAGGACCATCCGGTATGGGTACGGAATCCTATTGGTCACCACCCCGGCTCCACACCGACGGTAGACCGAAGACCCCGGACACACCGGAACATTTGCGCCGGACAACCGAGGTTACCGGAAGAATGAAGGATCTGCACATCCAGGAGGTACCTGAACCGGCCCGCCTTATGCCGCCCCCGGAATGCCTTAATCGCCGCCAGCGACGCAATCGCCTGATGGCATGAGGGTAAAAGTGAAGCGGACGGATCTTCCGCAAGAAGAGGAAAGGGTGGTATGTAAAGAACCAGCGTCCTGTACATATGTGTTTTAGAATAAATTAGGTGCGGACCATCCTGTATGTAAGATTTCATAAGCTTACGCGATATTGCACAACAAATAATTTATTCATCACCGCTGACGTGTATTTCTAAGAAACCGTAAGTTTCTGCACGTCAGAACGATTTTAACCAATCGCATAACGGCATCCCCCGCACGGTAGCCGCGAAACCGCCCACAGATGCACCTTTATAAACTCGCGACGCGCATAATGTAAGAGAGATGAATCTCAGTAGATTCAAGTTAAGCCGATATCCAGCAGCCGCCACCGTACCGTTGAGTAAGCACCGACCTGTTAGTCACCGACGAAGGAGAGATGAATCTCAGTAGATTCAAGTTAAGCCGATAACCAGCAGCCGCCACCGTACCGTTGACCGTTCCAGAAACCAGTAGCCGCAGCCGCTCCGTTTACTTAGAGTAAACACCGACCTGTTAGTTACCGACGAAGAGTCCTTCGCAATCGGGCGATAACGCGCACCACCTCGCACCGGGCAACCTAAAGTTCAATTCTGTACTGCTATGGATAGACACGTAAGTTGTAAAGTTATACAAGCTAACAATTTACACTCAAACACTACAGACCGTAAATAATTCCGGGCTGAGCTGCAGGAGTTATACCCCATACACCTAGAGTAACGCAGGGGTAGCCCCCGACGGAACTCGCCAATACAAATTACACTAACACCTAGAGTAGCACGAAGGGTAGATCCCATCGTCACTCGCCACCACAAAGTACACCTAGAGGAACGCAGGGGTAGCCCCCGACGTATCTTACAAAGTACCTGAGGGTGAAGGGTTGTTACAGGGCTGTAAAGACCTACGACCTTTCTCTTAGTATATACAGTAAAGACAGGCCGTCGCCTATGTCTTCTGGGCATTACTGAAATCCGCTTGAAACTCATACACTACCTACAGACCAACATAATAACCATACACGGTGTCTTTAAATTGCAGAGGAATACCTCCATAACCTGTAGTATAAATTAGTAGTCCACCTAACCATCGTAAATACCTGGTGCGAGCTTGTTTGTAAATATATTAGATAGTACGTAAATTATTCTATCTTTACGTAAACCTATTAGAGTAGTTTAAAATTAAGTATTTTGTTCCCTTGATTAATTATAAATAATTAAACTTAGTATAGAGATCGGTAATTAATTTAGTTAGATAAATAATCTAATTGCCTACATTAACCCGGTTATAATTAGAGAAAGACCGTCCAGAGATCTCGCGTTTGCAGACGCGCATTCGCGTGTATTATTTCCCGAGGAGTAGGACATCCTTGCTTCAGCGCTCCAGAGTTACTAACATATAAGCACGATATCGATTTTCTCAACGATTCGAGTTCATTGCGCTGGCGCTCCGATCAACCACTGTATCAAGCATAACGCTCGCGCTACTGTACATGCAGGACCGTAACCTAAACTTTCCTCTTAGGTAAGGAATAGATTAAAAGACTATCTTTTGTTCACAGAAGCGACTTCGCACCCAGTGACGCCAGGACCCGGACCAGGGAGTTCTTACATATTTTGTTAGTTACCGTTTATTTTATTTATTGTAAATATTTGTTTAATATACGTGTTAAAAATGCTTTACGGATTTTATTTAAGGTTACAGTGTTAAGCCCATCCAGTACTTACTACGAACCACACCCGTTTATAAAATAAACCCGATTGAGCAAAGCCGAGGCAAAATAAAACCGCGTTGGGTTACCAAACCAGAAGGGCGCAATATAAATATAGCACCCAAAAGTAGGGGTGCAGCATTACAACTCAATACAATGTATTTTATACTATATATATATATATATATATATATATATATATATAATACATACATATATGGTTAAAAAGCTCTAAAATTTTAGTATTTGAATTTGGATCAGCTATCACACATAAAAAATGGTATCCAATAAAATAAAGTAGTTTTTGCCATCGCAACCATATATGAAATCGGTGTACAAGGATTTCCAATATGATAGATTCAACATGGAGAAGATATATAAATACTAATACCTGAATGCAGAACTCTGATACGCAACACAGTCTACTAAACATGCAGAAACAAATCAGGGTTATTGTTTCAGTAATTTTAGGATGATTTGTCTACGGAAACACACAAAAAGCCAAAGTTAAGCAAAAATAATACTTTACTAATTACATAAAGCGTGAAAGTAATTTTCACTACGTTTCCATAGAGGCTTGTAATTTTTTGAAACTTGAAATTTATTGCGAATTTTCGTTTGATAATGATACATTTGTTAGTGAATATCTATGTACAAATAGCTATACGAACGAAGAGATGCGATGCATTGTATGTAAGGACTGCCGAATAAGTATTCGTTAGAGGCTAGGATGTCATGAAGTGAACGATTTCACTCTCATCGAGTCCAGATCGAGAAAATTGCCAAAGTTTTATCAACGCTTTCATCAAACAGACACATTTAAATTAAATGGGAAGATCAGGAAGGCCGAATACAGTACACACGTTTATTCTTTTAGCTGATCACGCAAATTTCTCCAAAAATTGAATTAGGCGCTTCCATAATAACCATGGGTGGTGGAAACCCACGTACAGTACTAAAATTATGGTTTTCAACATCAATTTAGATTGGAATTGTGGGTGATCGGACCCGTATTTCGTCCGGGAAGGCTTATATGTGAAGTGTATTAAATTTTTTGGAACAGTCACCACCTCGGTATACCAATCGGAACAAAAAATGAAAATGTATTTTTTGCACGATGATGCACCAGCACATTTTAATGTGAGTTTTAAACGCAATATATGAAGATAGGTGAGTTGGTCGAGGTGGACTTCTTTTGCCGCCTGCTTGACCGCTAGACTTAATCCCTTGTATTTTTTCACATGCGACCATTTAAAGATATTAGTGTAAACTGATTCAATGGAAAATGAAAAACATTTAGAAAAAAAGCGGATAAATGATGGATGTAATGCAATAAGAAACAGTACTGATGTTTTCGAAAGAGTTCGGTAGTCAATGTGCAGATTTGATCCATGAATTCTAGCTGTTTGTAGTTATTTTCAGTAATTTAGGTAGAGTAAAAATCTTTATATACTATTTGTAATTAATAAAGTACCTATTGTTTATTGTTAAACCTTGATCGTCTTGTATGCTCGAAACAAACTGACTTTTGGGAAAATTATAAACTCTCTGTATAAATTATGGGTAGTGATCTAAAAACAAATACACTACTACTACTCACCACACAAAAAATTCTTGAAATACATCACTTTGTAGAGTGAGCATTCGTATAGTTTATGTAGAAACTACTTTGGTAACTGATAGTGTACAAGACGTGAGCGTAATTAATAAATCAATTGTAATATTACCAATTGTTTGTATCAGATTATGAGCCAAATATATATGAATATGTTAAAGAATTGTATATCGAAAATCTAAATATTAATGCAGTTCTTTTATTTGTTTACCAATTAGAGATGTTCATAATATGCTAATTTAAACAAAATTTTTAAATCACCAAATGGTTCTCCGTTAATTTAATTCTATGCATTAGTAATTACATTTTTCATTATTCATTATGTTATCTGAAACCCACATAGATTGTTTATTGAGTTAATGACTTTGTTCATTAATAGGTATTAATCTCTAATTACTGCAATACTCACGAAGATCAGGATTAATCACATATTTTCTTTTTATTAGGTTTTATTGTCTCATTAATGGTGTTTACGAGGTGCCTATTTCTAGAAATATAAAATTCTTTGTTTAAATTTATGAAAATGTAAATGTACAAAATAAAAAACAAAGTTTCATACATTTAATAGGTACAAAAGACCTTTCCAGGTACCTACAGCACATAATGGTGGGTATCTTACTTACTCCCTAGAACTTTTTCATAAAATTCCTCATTCTTCTAACGTAAGTTTTTCACGACCGGCAACATTTTTATATAAATTTAAACTAAAACAAAGGTAAATTTTTTATACTTCATAAAAATTTCTTGTTTATTTAACATTTTGTGTATCAATATAACAAATGAACAAAGTGATCTAGAGATTTCCTCCCACCACATGATAGGAAAAATATTTATTTTCGGTTTTGATTAGTTATAATGGACAAAAAGCGATCCGTCATTATAAATTGTAATTTTAGTATATTATAATTTCAAATTAATATATATATATATATATATATATATATATATATATATATATATATATATATATATACACAGTAGAACTTGTTTATAACGTCATCGGATACAGCGTCAACTCGGGTATAACGTCATAATAGTCGTGGTCCCTAGAATTTACTAGTTTCCAACGTAAACAACATTTCATATAACGACAAAATATTCGCATTATACTCGGCTTTAGCGTCACTTTAGATAAAGGTTTGGGAACTTTTAACCATAAATAATTCTTAGAATGTATAATCCGCTGATGCGTTACTCAATACAAAACTCTTAGAACTTATAAACCCCTCTTTAAAAACCCTTTATGGAAATTTTTTTGCAATTTACAGTGGTAGTTCAGTTTATGTTTTGGCGGTTTACGTTCAGTTTATTCAACGTGCTTCTAAAAGTTTAGCTGATTTGTTTGAAACTTGAAACTAAATTTAATAAAAACAATGTCGGGTGGTAAAAGAAAAATGCTTACGTTAGACGATAAAGTGGCGATTATTAAAGCTGTAGACAGTGGTAGAAAAAAAGCAGACGTGTGTCTGGAATTTGGATCGGTTAATTCGACGGTGTGTACGATCATAAAAAACAAAGAAAAAATTTTAAAGTCGTTTGATGACGGAAGGGGCCATGCAAAGAAAATTAGATTGTGTGAAAACACAGACGTAGACAGTGCGTTAAGTAAGTGGTTTATTCAGTGTAGAGCTGCGAATTTACCTATAAACGGGCCGCTACAATGGAAAAGGCGGAAGAATTTGGACATCTACTAGGAAATCCCGAGTTCAAATGTTCAGGTGGGTGGCTTGACCGTTTTGAAATTCGTCACGGCATAAACTTCGGAAAAATTTGCGGAGAAGCAAAACGTGTTAACGTTCAAGATACAGAAAAGTGGTTACTAAACATATGGCCAAAGTTATGAGAGGGTTACGATGATGAAGACAACTTTAAAATTTAAAAATGAAAAATGCGTAGGAGGAAAACTGGCCAAAGAACGATTAACTGCTTTGGTGTGCGCAAATATGACAGGCACAGAAAAAAGAAAGCTTCTCGTTATTGGTAAATCAAAAAACCCAAGATGTTTGGAAAATATTAAAACATTTCCAGTTAACTATCAGGCCAATAAAAAATCATGGATGACGTCAGAAATTTTCGAAACAGAGGTAAGAAAATGGGACAGAGAACTGATAGGAAAACATAGAAAATTTTTGTTAGTTGTTGATAACTGTCCCGCGCATCCAGTAGTACACAATTTAAAAAAAATAAAGTTGGTTTTCCTTCCTCCAAATTGCACAAGTGTTTTGCAATCAATGGATCAAGGGATAATACGAAGCTTGAAATGCAATTATCGAAAGTTTCTTTTAAAAAAAATTATTTTAGGAATGGATCGCCAAGAAAACACAAAAATTTCGATGTTGGATGCTTTAGAATTTTTGGAAAAGGCTTGGAACAATGTTACTACAGCAACAATCGCGAATTGTTTCCGGCATTCAAAGTTGTCAACAAACAATATCAGTGAAGAAGAAGATGATGAATTTGACATACCATTATCAGAACTCCAAAAAAGGTTGACCAATTCTGAGGTGGTAGAAGATCAGACGAATACGGGAGAAGTGGAGGAATTTTCAATGATTGATCAGGATTTGATTACCTCTGATGTTTATTCTGATGCTGACATTGTAAAGCAAGTTCAAAATGAGAAGAAAGCCCTACAAAATGAAAATGGAGAAGAGGAAGATGAATCTTCTGATTCAGAAACTGTAGCACCGACAAATCAACAAGTGTTAAATGCAGTGAGTGCCATAAATTCGTTTTTTAGACATCATGAAACCTCAGGACAGCTAATGGAAAAGTTTTATTTGTTAGAATCAGAAATTGCAAGGTGTATGTGGCGCGAAAATGTTTACAAACAAAAATTACAGACTATTTCCAAAAATAAACTTTTTAAAATGTATGTATACATTGTATCTATGGTATGTGCTAATTCAGATATGTAACATTGGTAATAAAATTCGTAATTTGTAGCCGTATAGCATTATTTATGCGTGAATTGTTTTGAATTTATACATTTTACCCAAAATTCACTTACATCGCGAATAACGTCACTCTGTTATAACGACAAAAAATCGCTAGTCCCGACAATGACGCTATAACCGAGTTCTACTGTGTATATATATATATATATATATATATATATATATATATATATATATATATATATATATATTGTAAATAAAACATTAAATTATACAAAGCTTCCCAAAAGTAACAGATAATTTCTATAAAACCGTTGACAAGCGTATTTTAGAAAAATACTGGGACAAGTCGAACTTTATTGTTAAATTGCCATTCGGGCACATAATTTTCAACCCCTCTCCCATCTGCCTCCAAGGGGTTGCAACCCCAGCTTTAAAAATTCCAATCCTCAATTGGAGTGCAACGAGGCACTGTTATTTTGCAGCACACTTCACAATTGTATCAGCGCATTTCAGCACAACATTGCCACTAGATGTTATTTGAGTTAATTTCTTAATTTTAGAGGGACTGAGTGTCGATTTAACTCCTCCTCAAGAAAAATTTAAATAGGGACTATTCTTTTACAGCATAATTTCTAATTTCTTAATTTTAGGGGAGGGCGAGTAATGACAACTCCCCGTAAAGAAAAATTCGAACAGACACTATTATTTTGTAATACACAACATTTTGATTAGAACATTGCAGGACAGGCAAATACGATATATATTTTTTACATTGGGCGGCTAACTCGACTGACCTATTACTTTATGTAATTCAGTGCGTATTCGTACATATAGATTACGATTTAAAGGACGGTTTATGTTAAAACCTAATTATATTCACAAATGATATACTATATAAGACAACTTTAACGTAGACCAGATTTCTATGCACTTTAAAATGTCATAGTACTTACACCAATTTGTATTTCAAATTTAACCCGCTCCCCCACTACTTCACCTCTTAGTGGTAGCAATCCCAACTTAAAAATTCAAGTGGCGTAATAGCCCTTGCAATGAATACCTCGATTGATAGACTTTTTTTATAGTGAATACAACAAAAAAGATATCTAAATCGTTTGATAACGGAGATTTTTACCAAAATGTATTCAAACAAGAATTAAGTAAATTTCTAAAAAAATAACTTTGAAAAATTATTAAAAAGTAGCACACTAAATCCGCTTTGTGTTTGACAGTAACAAATAGGTTGCAAGTGTTTCTAAGACATTTCACAACGCCTCCTCGAATATTGACACCCTTATTTCAATACATTTCGGTAAAAATCTGCGTGATCCATTGACTCAAATTTTCATTCTACTGCACTACATCAAAGATAATAAATGGATCTCATTTAGATTTTAAACATTATTCATATTTAAATGTTAAGACGCCGCAATTTTTAAATAAATACTTTCCAATAAGGCAAAGTGAGTCAACTTTTGAGTCGTTTGGCTAAAATTTGTATATATACCGATTGTTTTTCCAGAGATCTAAAACGATTAAAAATGAACACCTACATTGTAAACAAAAAACTTTTAACAAACTTCTTTGTATGCATTACTGAAATATGAATTATAGCTTAATCATGGTTTATTATTATTGAAATCACAAGTAACAGCTTTTCTTTGTAATTTGTACTGTCAACCTTAAATATCTGTTTGAACTGATTTGAAAGAAGAAACAACAAAGTTCAAGGTTTAATCCCGTTACCGTCCACCCTGTATGAGGTTTTTCTCATATACATATAGTAGCATGATCACTGCGTATATGCACATCATATCCGGCGATTTACGTGAATGCTGGAATAGTGTCATCTCTTTCAGAAGCCTAACTCCGTCCTTCTGATCCTAGCCAGCCCGCACCTATCTTTAATCTCACTATGCACACATACTTAATGTATGTGTTGGGAATCCATCACTGTGGCTGAAGGAGCTTGGATTGCTCAAGCAGCCCGCCCTTCCCATTGGGATGGAATGAGACACGTTACCTTTTTCTTTCCCTTCACTGAAAGGATTAGAACTCTTTTTAATATTTCATATTCATTCAACAAATTTATTTGAGGAGATTTTGTCATGTCGATCCATTGTCTGTGAGTTACACCAGTATTTGAAATAAATTAAGTTTAATTGGACCTTTGAAGTGATTTCCAATTCACATTTCGGCTTTGGTTAGTCCAGTTACAATTTTGATATTTTAAAGTACTAGTATTAGTGTACATTTTGGACCAAGGTAAGCTTAATTTTGCACATTTTCTAATTAATTCGTAAAATAAAACAGTACAATGGAAAAGCGGCATATACTTATCACCTTTTTTTTTCGTATTTGCTTTTTGTTTTGAAAGCTGTACTTTCAAGTAAATAATAATCTATTTTTTAGTTAATAATGGCGGAAAACAAATTTAAATGTAAATTGTAGTTAACCCTTAAATACAGTAGTGCGGTCATTGTGACAGCAGCGATTGTCTATTATTACTTTACTTTACTCCCGCTTCAAGATAATGCCTTCAGCATTTCAGTACCTTTGTGCGCCCGAATATAAGTACACTATCGAAAGGGGGAGGGTGTTGCGCCGCGTTATTTAATTTTTAAAAGCTATTAGATTTTCCAAGTGGTCATAGAGGCCGGACAACGGCGTTTGTCTGCCTATTTTATCTAGGCATCTCTGGATGTCCAAGTCAAATTAATTTTTAAAAACGCAAAACATGTTACACATGACCTTCCAAACTTAAAAAAACGCTTCACCTCTGTTTTCGTGATAAACATATATGTATAGAATGTAGTGCAAAATTTTGTGTTAATTACATGGAAAAGTGTAACGTTTGAAGTCTTTTGAAGTTTTTTTTCTCTTAGGCATAACTAAACTATTAACTTTAGATAATTAGTATTAGTATAAGTAGTATTAGTGTTACACGCACGAACGCACACGAACACGAACACGACCACGACCACGAACACGACCACGAACACAAACACGAACACGAGCACGAGCACGAGCACGAACACGCGCACGAACATGCGCACGAACACGCGCACGAACACGCGCACGGGCACGCGCACAAACACGCGCACGAACATGTGCACGCACACGAGCACGCACACGCACACGCCCACGCGCACTCGCACGCACGCACGCACCCACACACACACGCGCGCACACACACGGGCACACACACGCGCACACACGCGCACACACACGCGCACACACACGCGCACACAAACGCGCACACAAACGCGCACACAAACGCGCACACAAACGCGCACACAAACGCGCATACAAACGCGCGCACAAACGCGCGCACAAACGCGCACACAAACGCGCACACAAACGCGAACACAAACGCGCACACAAACGCGCACACAAACGCGCCCACAAACGCGCACACAAACGCGCACACAAACGCGCACACAAACGCGCACACAAACGCGCACACAAACGCGCACACAAACGCGCACACAAACGCGCACACAAACGCGCACACAAACGCGCACACAAACGCGCACACAAACGCGCCCACAAACGCGCACACAAACGCGTACACAAACGCGCACACAAACGCGCACACAAACGCGCACACAAACACTCACACAACGCGCACACAAACGCGCACACAAACGCGCACACAAACGCGCACACAAACGCGCACACAAACGCGCACACAAACGCGCACACAAACACGCACACAAACACGCACACAAACACACACACACACACGCGCGTGCGTGCGTGCGTGTGTGCGCGTGCGCGCTCGCGCACGTGCGTGTGTGTGATATTGTGATCATTACTAAATATGGTACATGATTTGGTTTGATATGCACAGCTGAGTACAGTTTAATTATTTTATTATCTAAAGTAGAACCTTGGAGTAAATTACATTCTGTTGTACGAGCTAGAGCAATTTTAATTTTACCAGAAAAAAAATATTTGGAATAAAAATTTATTTCCTCACATTGGGTTTGGCACGCTTTAAATCGTTTAATTCAGACTCTACGGCGGTCAATGACGTGGTTTCAGATCCGTAAGCAAATAAAGGGGATCTTACTTTGGACAGTATGGAAGTAATCTTTTTAAATTTTTTGCGACAACGGACAGTAGAATACGTTTACATCTTCTGTTTTGTGTTCTAAGACTATTTCTTCTTTACAAAACATACGCAAGTTGATCGCCAATTTTAATATATATGTATGTCATAGTTTGTTTTCATCAAAATAATTCGCCTGATTGACGGAGTTAATAGAGTTACCAAAGGTTTGATCAGATTTGTATGCTGCTCAATTTGTTGGAACGTATCTGCACCCTTAAAGCAGCTATATCTTTGATGTAAACCACCTTGACCCTTATAAGCGTTTTACTTCAACATGCCATTTAGGATTGTCAGTTTTTTTTTCTTAAAATCAAATCAAACCTATGAGCCAGGTCAGTGGCGGATTTAACGGTGGGCGGACTGGGCGGCCGCCCAGGGCCCACAAGCCCAGGGGGGCCCACCGAGACCGAGGCGTATATAAAAATATTTTCTTCATAAAATAATAGATACAGAAAAATAAAATAAGACAAATATGTTTATCACATATAAACGTAAATAAAAAAGACTTTAAATTACAATCGTTTTATTATTTTTCATTATATAGGTCCCTTAAATTGGTATAAAATATAATACCCATTTTTATTTTACCGCCCAGGGCCCCCAAGCAACTTAATCCGCCACTGAGCCAGGTAATCAGGTAAAGTGGGATGCTTTGCAAATACTCCCCCAATTACATTTGGATCAATATCTGTCATTGTTTCATTTGGAATAGGAAATATGGCGTTATGCACAGACGCTATATGGAGGAATTCCGATACTGCGCAAATGAGATCTTTGGTTACAACTTGATATAAGTAGATATGGAGAGATAATTCCTCATTTGGTAATTTAACCTTTTTTATCAGCGATCCAATTGTATCAATACACAACATATTATAATGTTTTCATTAGACTAATAATTAACAGAGGATGGATTCATACAGCCTTATTGCTCCTTATAAAAAACAACTTTCAGAAATGGTTGATTTACACTTCACCATGGTATTTTTGTACTAACAAATATTTTTTAAAATAAAAAATTGGCCCTCGATCGCAGGCCACGAATTTTATTATATTATATCATTATATATATATATATATATATATATATATATATATATATATATATATATATATACATAACACTCCACGAGTGTTATGTAGAATGTTGTTTTTCCAGGTTTTTTCTCGTGTATCCATATTCCACTTGTTCTTAAAAGAACTGTTGGCGTTTACATGACGATTCGACCAGGTCCCACTGGCCATTGTCAAGTCTGATGCTTTGATCTGCTTCATGTAATGCGTACCGAACTAACCTCTTGTGCTTTCGTGCTAGGTTTATGCACTGCTTGTTGTCCTGTTGATTTCTCCACTTTCACCTCCTCTTTTTCTTTTGGTTTTATCGGTTTCGAATTTGTTGTTTTTATTTTTGTGATTGATTTTCTTTTAATAATGGTTTCGGTGTGTCACCTCTTGTGTTTAAGTTATGCGGCCGCTTTTCAATTTCTCTATCTTCTCTTATTATCCGTTGTGTTTTGTATTCTGTGTTAGCCAAGCATTTTAATCTTATTCCAATCGATGTTGTGTGATGTTTGTTGTACATGCTGTGGTAAAGATGAAGTGGTTTGGTTCTTTATCGCCGCGTTCTTGTGTTCATCTCTCCTCGCATTGATTCTTCGGTTGGTTTGGTCGATATACGTATGGTCGCAGTCGGCACATGGTATCTCGTACACTCCTTGATTTTCGAGTTTAATTTTGGTTTTTGGATAGCGTATCATTGTTGATATTTTTCTTGTCGTTCAAAATATTGTTTCGATGTTGTTTTTGCGGACTACTTTGCTAATCCTGCCTTTCGTTCCTTTGGTATATGATTGACGTGCTTTCCCTATTGGTTGCTCTTCGATTTCTTCTGTGTTGGATATTGTCGGTTTAGACGCTGCGTTAAGGTCTGTTTTTGGAAAACCGTTCACCAGTAACGCTCTCTTCAGTTTGTCTGTTCTCCTTGTCTGCTAGTCTTTCTGATCTGATCATCAAAATTTCTATCAGTGATTGTAACTGTGAAGGATGATGATGAGATTTAGCGTTGAGGTATCTGTCCGTATGAGTTGTTTTCCTGTGGACGGTGTGTGCTAGTTGTCCGTTCTCTTTCTTGTAAACCAAAACATCTAGGAACGCAGTTGTTCCTCGTTCTCCAATTCCAAACAAAACATTCGTATAGAGAACTGACAACTGACACACTAGTTATGCTATTATGTAAAACTGAGCTTGAATTGGAAACTACCTCTTTCTGCTCTAGTTGTGTACTATTTTATTGATTTGAATATTTTTATAGAGTAATTCTTTTGTTTCAAATTTATCTTGCCTTTCCACGCTCTCCTACATTTATTCTTCAAATTTTAATTATAATAAAAGTGAAGGAAATACTAAAAAATATGATATATCATTCAAAGTAAGGCTGAAATTGAAAAAAAGGTCCAAAAAGGAGTTAATAATGGGTTCAATGCGAAACAAACTGCATTAGCCGATTTGAACGGCGGTATTATTTTAGTTTTTTTAATTATCATTAATATTAAGAAAATAGTTTAATTGAAAAGAGTCAAATTTTCTAATAAAAAATCGTAATACAAAAATTAAACGCATTTAAAATTCCACGTTTTTAATTAATAAACTATTTTTGGTACTTTGGTAATTAAAAACAATTCAAGAATTTACATTTCTGTGTGCTTTCTATTGCGTTCAATACAAACAATGGTTCTTCTTGATACATCTTTAATGGAGTTTATGATACTAAGGGGCCTTATTTCTAAAATACAGTTTCGAATCACCGATTCCAAATGGTCAACATTACCGGAAGGTCTTTGTAAACTTTTTGTTTTAGGTAACCCCACAAGAAAAAATCAATTGGGGTTCAATCCGGAGACCTAGCCGGCCAGTATTGCTCCATATTACGCCCAATTATTTTGCACCTAAATATTTCCAAGAGGTGTTTTGAACCTGTCTGGAATTACGGATGGGAGCACCGTCACACTGGCACCGCATTTGTTTTAAAGGAACACTGGTTCCTGCATTCTATTATAAAGTTTGGATTTTATTGAGCCCTCCAGCTACAATTTTGAGAGCTAACAACGCCATTTGAAAGTGGCCTCGTCAGTCTATAAAACGTAAAAGGGAACGGATACATCTTCTTTTTTTCCCCCTAGTACCAAACAGAGAATCCCAAACGTATGTCAAAATCTTGTTTCTGAAGAGTATCTCTAAAGTTAGGTTTACAAGGTTTAAATTTATTTTTGTTCAAAATGTTCTTTACAGTCTCTCTTTGAACGTCCGTTCTGCAAGAAACATGTCCAGTACTAGTTTGGCCATGTTCCACAACATCTAGGCACACATTTAGTTAGACTTTTTCACTATGTTTAATAGGATTGTGAGGTTTTTTAAATGACTTTTCCACCGATCCAGTTAATTTAAATTTCGCCATAATCCTACTCACAGTATATTCTTCCACATTTTTTGGATGCCTTTCATTAAAAATGTTGGCTTCTACACGATGACTTGTGTGTTAACCACATGTTAATACAATTTCAATTTTTTTCCTGTAAAGTTAACATTTTTTAACAGCCACGATGACAAACAGAAAGCGATTTGACTGTCATTATTAAAGCAAGGGCTTGTTGATCTTTTTTATCATTTGTTTTACGGCCAACTTGTTTTTGGTGCATCAGTGTAAGGTACAATACTAATTATTTTTTTGGAAACTGCACTTAAATAATAAAAGTCTATTTTTACTTTTTTTATAATATAGCTTCATAGCAAATTTAAAAGGGCTTTAAATGAAATCGTTGAAACTAGATAAACTTTACATAAAGTTAAACAAAAATTTATTATAAAGTTCAATTTTTAAATTATGATTTTTTATTAGAAAATTTGACTCTTTCAATTAAACTATTTTCTTAATAATAATGTGTACTGTTTTTAGACACAAACTACGTTTTCAAAAATTTATATATTATGAGTTTACCTTATACAGGGTCAAAAACAAAGAAACTTTGCATCACATGTGACCAAATTTTAATAGCCCTATTTGTATTTTGTAGAAAAACACGCTTTTAATATGGCACTACTTTAAAGAAAATGTGTCTGGAATTGAAATCATTGTCAAAACGTTTTTTGTTGGTTGCGTAGAGTCTTATTTTGCAACAGTGGTGCAATTTTTTTGAAAATGGGCAAAAAATCTAAATTGTCTTATGCAGCTAAACGTTATGCACATCTCGGAAGCAGTTAAAGCTGTAGCTTTTGGAAAAAAAGGGCATAAGTAAAGTGACCATAAGCAAATGCTGGAAATTATTTTCAGCTTTCTAAATCTGCCGCTAGGTGGCGAAAATTCCAAGGCCTACTTAAAATCTTATTTCTCGAAAATCTTGATGCATAATATAAGCTACTTTTGTATAAATTGTATTCACCATTTACTTATCTACAGCTTTCGATAAAATATTTTTTTTCTTTATGTACCAGTGGCGGAGGTAGAGGACGAGGAATTTTTTATAAACAAATGTTTATAACTTGATTACCAGTATACATAATTTCACGAATTTTGACCTGTTGGAGAGGGTTTTCAAAAGAGATTCAAAGTATTGGTATTTGAAATCAACAATCACATACTTATGCACAAAATACAGAGAGCGTTAGAGTAGAGGAGTCTAGTTTTATCAAAATTTCCAAATGGCAACATGGTATTATAATATGTCTATCAAAAAGTAGTTGAATTTAGAAAGAAATCAGTGAAAACCCAAAACGAATATCTTTTTGATGTATTATGGAACTTATCATGCCATTTCCCTGAATTGGATATGAATATAGCAAAATCTCAAGGATTATTATACAAATTAACGTAGTTCCCAATCACATTTAACCACTTAATATGAAATTAGGTGTTGTTACTTTATTATAAAATTGCGGTACAGAAGCAACGAAGAAGTCATGAAAACATTAGATTGTATTATTAAAATGAAACACTTTTCATTAGGCGTTTAGAGAAAATGCTCTATATTTATTTTTAAATTTCATTTATTTCATAATATAGTAATAAATACAACCATTGTCTAAAATCTTCAATCAATGTAGGGTATGTCATGCCTTGTCAACAATGGTAAGGAAATTGAAACAATTTGTTGATTTGTCTGTCGTTGATTTTCGTGTCTTATATTTTTTAATTTTCTCCAGTTTTGTATGTTTTTATTTCTTCTGTTCAGTTTGTACTTGTGTTATTAATTAATTGCAGTGTTACTGTGCGTTTTTATCAATAGTTAGGGTTTAACGTTTTCAAGATGTCTTATTCAAACGAGGAAGCATTTGATATGCTTGAAGTTTATTTTCAATGTTTTCGTAATCTTGTTGTCGCATCACGAGAATATGCTGTAGGGTGCCCCAAAGAAGACATTACTCAAGAGAGTTGTTTAGTCTCAAGATACATGAGGGAAACTAGGTCTGTAAGACGCACTGGAAGACAAACCAGAACTCGCAGGATTAGAAATGAAGAAAACATTACTAATGTGATTGTTCATGTTACTGATAATCCACACGACAAATTTCTAAAAACTTAGGTGTGAGCGCAGGATCTGTACACAATATTTTAAAAGACCATAGTATGCACCTGGATCACATAGTATTGTATCAGGCGCTAAATGAAGCTGATTTTGACCATAGACTGAATTACTGCCATTGGATGCTGAGCATGGTAGAAGAAACACCACGATTTCTATCACAAATATTATGGACAGATTTAACAGTAACACTTTCAAATTGTGGGAAAGTAAATCTCCATAATATGCACTATTGGTTGGACAGTAATTCCCACTGGATGAGGGAATTGGAGCGGTAAAATCGATGGATTATAAACGTATGGTGTGATATAATTGAAGGGAAAATTGTTGGACCATATTTCTTTGTCGGATCACTTAACGGAGACATTTTCTAAATCAAGGGTTCAACGTTCTATAGGAAAACATGTCCCTAGAAACAAGGTTAATAATGTGTTTGTAACACGACGGGTGTCCAGCACACTTTATCCGAATATCTTAACGTTTGATTTCCAAATCGGTGGATAGGAAGATGAAGCTTATTCCCATGACCACCCAGATCACCTGATTTTACTTGCTGAAAATTTTATTTATGGGGCAAAGTGAAGATTCGGTATATCGAACTCGACCAACGACTAGACACAATATGATGGAAAGAATAAAAGTTTCTGTTAATAGCATATCGATGGCTGAAATTCAAACGGCGTCGGTAGTCTGTACTCCATCAGAGGTTAGTTAAATCTATTCAGAATAACCGAGAGCAGTTTGAAAATTTGTAAATAATAAACTGACGTGAAGTTAGCAATAGATTTCATCCATAAATTTTTACTTCGTGCACATTTACTATTAAACCCGGAAATGAATAAAATAACAGAAACTAAGTCCATAAATATTACTTTTAAACATCGTTATGAAAATGGGGAAATGTGTTATTCAGACAGTCGAACTGAATATGTTGATTCCAAAAATTGACTTTAATGGACAAAATTTACTTAAAACTCAATTGCACTTTTAGATTCCACATAAAAAGGCTATCGATATCAATTTTAAAAAATAGCAAACCCTTTTTAATTACTTCAGAAAAACGCGGTACACAGTTACCTACGTGTGAGCATATGGACTTGTTTATTGCAAAATTTAATTTTATTGGACAAAATTCATTTAAAAACAAATTATATTTTTGGATTTTACGTAACAAAAGCTATCGATTTAATTTTAAAAAATAATAAACCCTTTTTAATTACTTCAGAAAAACGCGGTACAAAGTTACATACGTGTGACCGCACGAACTTTTTTATTGAAAAATTTAAATGTAACATCGTGGTTAAACTATGTGAGGCCTTACTCCAAAAAGCTTTACAAATGACCAGCCTCACAAGTGTACAGACTTCAGTATAGCACTGATGATCCCAGTATGTGAAAGTTGGAATCAAGTTTCCCTATTGAACAACATAACTAATATTTACGATAATTTATTATTAGGAAAAAAAGTTTATAGTGATACAATAGTATAAAATTATGCTGTGCACATCTAATAAGATTGATTGCGAGGGATGTAAACACCTATTTTGAAGAAAATACCGTCAGAAATTTTAGCTTCCCTCTATAATATTGAAGGTTTTTTTGAAATTGGTTTGGCTTTTAAAGATTTATGGATTTTGCTTTAAGTAGATTTCGAACTAATAGGATAATTAAATGCTGCCACGGGCTTTTTAATTGTTTCCGCCATAATTGACCTGCAGATCATGGTATTAATGTAAATATGAACTCAACACAGACTGCATTTTATAAAAATATTTTATTTCCATTTCAAAAATCAAATGGGAGATCTGGTTATCGAAGCAACAGGACAAACTAACAAAGAAAACTTATACTACAACGTACAGTTTGCAAATTACTTTTTAAAACATTACATTCCATTTTTGCCTTTATGGAGTAGCATGTTAATACTTAGAAAAAGCAATGCTGTCGTACAAACCTGGTTCAATATCTTAAAAAAAACCGCTGCAAATTGTATCAATACTTCCACATCAAAAAATCCGTTTTTTGTAAATAACTCGAAAACGATTAACTTTACAAAAAATTACAAGAATGCTTTTCGATCAGAAATTATATCTAATATTTTCGAAAAAATTGAAAAAACGCTTTTTGTGAGAAATTTTATTTCCTATTTAATGGTATTTTCACTTTTTTAATATGTTAAGTAGTTCCGGAGATTATTAGGAAAAACCGGTTTTTGAAAGTGACGGTTTCTTGCTAATATCTTGTAAACCGTTTGTTGTTCAGAAAAATTATAGGGACAAAAAATACTAATCACATATTAAAAGAAAAAAGAAAAATTTGCAAAAGGGGTACTTACCCCCCCATTTTTACCCCTTTGCCCATGCCCCACTGACCCCAAAAACAATCAGTCACTTTGGGTAGTTGACTTCTATATGTGTATCACATTTCAAGTTGACATGTTAAGTTCTTCGAAAATTATGGAGTACGCACGCACACAGACACACAGACAATATTTTTTGTAATAAGAAGTTGCAAAATGGGTACTTAACGCCCAATTTTGCCCCTTTCCCATACCCCACTGACCCCAAAAACAATCAGTCGCTTTGGGTAGTTGATTTCTATATGTGTGCCAAATTTCAAGTTGACATGTTAAGTTCTTCGAAAGTTATGGCGTACACACGCACACAGACACACAGGTAAGATTTTTTTTGCTCAAATTGTTTTTGGACGTTTTCGAACATTTTAAAGCGATTGAGCAAATAAAAATTTCTGAAATTTTTTTTAGCCATACAGTTCTTCCCATCCGTCGGATGTGGAAGTAATAAGATTTTAGCAGGAAGGTTACAAGAAAAATGTACGCGGTTACTTAGAAATGATAAAGCATATGTTCTTGAGCAATATAGGGATGTAAAATATAACATTCCACGTACTAAATGTGCTACTAAGAGACGTAAATGTATAAGGGAACTCGAAGAGGGTTGGAATAAAATAAAGAAAGCAACACACTCTTACTTTTAAAAAACGAAATTAATAAATCGTCGCTTGAATGCAGAACTAGCCTAAGTTCAAATTTTAACATTTTTGCTTTATGTAGCATATCTGCAGTATAGAGGATACCCGGCTCGTGCAGTAGTAGTGTAAGTGCAAAATTTAAGATTATAAGTTAATCGTAAAAAAATCAAGTATGTCAGCAGCATTACTTTTATTTAATGCAGAATTAGCCTATGGTAGATATAGATAGTCGTTGTGGCTAATAGACCTAGGCTCGTTCCGCACGAGCGTGAAGTGAACTTGGGTTTTTGACAAGTGGACATAGACTAGTACTGACCAGTTTTTAGTTGCATCTTAAGACTTAGTGTTTAGAATAGTATAGTGACATTTGAAAATGTTTAACCGAAGAACATACGTAATTTTAGAAATGGCTAAAGTTAATAATTTTCACAAAGATTGAAGTAAGCATTTTCTTTTATTTTTCTGAACAAAAGTTATGTTTTTGTGTAGTAGAATAAGGGAGTTTTTACTTTGGGGGAAGTAATATCACATTTTATTTATTTATATTTATCAGATATCTGCAGATGAAGTTGCATTACTTAAAAAGAGACTTATGTGCACTAACCCAACAGAAAAACTATTTGTCAATCCAAACTGCAAATAAAAGTAAGCAGGATTTAGTTCAGCTCAGTATACCTAATCAACAGGAATTGAAAGATTTGGACAAACGAAGACCATCTAAAGATCTTAACGTCACTGACGTTTTCCATGAGATAGTTCAACCCAGTACATTCAAGTACAAACAGTTATTGACAGATTTAGAGCTATCTTCACCTGAAGATCCTTATGCTAGTGATAATGACCCAAATGACCCTGAATACCAACCTTCAGATAATGACGAAGATCATACAACAAACGTGACTACAAATGAGGAGTTACAAACAAATGAGAAGAGGAGCTGAAAAAGGCAAAGTAACCCAGATAATTGGAGAAGAAATGTGATCAAGAAGTCTAGAAATAGTGGAAAGCCATATATAACTTGGAAAGGAAAAACCCAGCCATCTAGACAAGTTAAACCCCCGTGTGCAAATTGCGGGATGAAATGCACAGAGAAGATTTACGGAATACTGGAATCTAGCAGATGTTGACCGGCAACGAGACTTTAGAGCTAAATTTGTAGAGGTTAAAAAAAGATGAGAAGTCGACATAGAACAAATGAAAGTAAACAAGAAAATAATGAAAGGTAAAGCAGAAGAGCGTTGACCTTTGTTTGTTATTTACCAGTAGGTTTACAAAAGAAGATCCAAGTTTGTAAAACGTTTTTTGACACACTATGTATAAGTGCCGAAGTAGTTAAAACGGTTTCTAATAAAATAAAATAGGAAGTAGTGGCTTAGTTCGAGAAGACAAAAGAGGAAAGGTGCATAAAAATTCTAAACTGGATGAAATAGTTAAACAATCAGTCCGTGATCATATAAATTCTTTTGGGACCATAGAAAGTCACTACTGCAGAAAGCAAAGTAAACGAACAAACCTTTAACAGCGAGATTAACATGTCTTTCTTTGCTCCAAAAAAAGACTTGTGTGACGTTTGTCATAAACTCCAAAACTCCGAAGCCTAAGAAAAGCGAAACATGCAGAATAAGTACGATGCTCCTTTACGAAACAGAAATCCTGCCAGGGATGCAAAAAATTTAGATAAGGAAAGAGCGATTCAAGACAAAAGATTTTGTGCTGCTGTGTTCGACTTAGCAGAAAATTTTACCGGTTCCTAAATCTGAAGATGGTCTTGCCTATTACAAGCTTAAATTGAACACCTATAATTTTACCGTTTATACTTTAGGAAGCAAGGATTGCTTTTGCTATATGTGGTACGAGTGTATAGCAAAAAGGGGTTCGTGTGAAATAGGTAGCAGTCTCTTATTATTTATGATGGACCAGATAGGCAAAGGAGTTACAGAATTTTCATTGTACTTCGATAACTGTGTCGGACAGAACCGGAATAAATTTGTTTTCACTCTATAATTACTTATCACAAAAATATAAAATTACAATTCGCTACAGTTTTATGGAATGGGGTCACACACATAATGAAGGAGATTCAGCGCACAGTGTCATAGAGAAGGCATCCAGATCCATACCAATTTATACACCCGATCAATGGTATAACCTAGTCAGAACAGCTAGAAGAAAGCAACCTTATTTTGTGAAAGAACTTGTCCAAGAAAATATTTTTGATTTGAAAACTTACAGAAGGGACTGCCGTAAACCGGGATAAGGATGAAACGAATGAAAAAGTGAGTTGGCTAAAGATAAGAATTATTGTAAGCAATCCAATTTTTCCCAATTGTTTGCTTTTTAAATACGAATATGATACACCGCATTACAAAAAAATTAATTTGACACAGAAGGGACGAAAAAGAATTAAATGTAATACTGAAAATACAGATTTAAAACAACTTTATTTTGAGAAAATACCACTAACCAGCAAGAAGTATGAACACCTAATTTTCTTTGTGATAAAAAGGTTATCACTAGTCAGTATCATGACTGTTTTAAGAACTTGCCATATATTACTAGACAAACCAGAAATTTCGATAGTAAAGATAAACCAATGGACTAAGAAACGTAACTTTAATTTTCTAAATTTTTAAGTGTGAATTTTTCTTGTGCGAATTTTATTGTAAACCTAAGAGAATTATTATGTAACCGAGTTTTAATTTTTAATACTTTTTTATTGTTTGTTACTTTTCGTAGAATTTTGTATTCCTTGTAAATTTGGGGCAAAAGTATGTACTTTTAGTTTATTTGTTAATGTCCAAGAATTTTCAATAAACAGTTTTTGCATTTTTGGCGTCACTACTACTTTTTGAATTCTTGTATTACCACAAATAGTGGGACTTAGGATTCTAGTATCTAAACATATCAGCCTAAGTCCATAAGTTTGACATAGAATACCTTATGAAAACTGTTCTAGTAGCCTATGTCCAGTATGTTTTGTTTAAAAAGAAAAACCATTTAACAGTTTAGGACTTCCATTAAAGAAAGCTTTTTGTAATTTTAAACTCAAATTTAAAAATAAATTAATCAATAAACAAAGTTTACTTGCAAAAAAAAAGTTCTCGTAAAATTCGGTTTTTGTGACATACAATAGTTCTGCATTTAAGAGACGAAATATTTCCAAACACGTACCCTCAAATATAACGTTAACCCTGTCAGTCTACCGAAACTACAAAAAGACAACGTTGTGATATATGGAAAAGAAAAATTGTAGTTTTCCAGTTTTGACCACATTAAACTCACATGTAAATAGAGCAGAAATGTGGTTAGACAACTTTATTGTGGATTACTGTTTAAATATATTTAGTAAGGAAAAAAGTAGTTTTAAAGTATTTATGACGTACGAAGTGCATAATGTAATCAAAGGTAGGCTACCACATATCCAATATAAGGAGACCAATTTAATATTTCCCATCATAAACAATATTACCAAGCACTGGTTTTGTATTTACGCGAATAGTGAAACCAAAAAAATCTATATATTTGATCCAAATAAGATTTTTGAAACGATTAATGCCCATACTTCAGTATAACGGAATACCTTCTAATGTAGAAAATTCCACGGATATACATTATCCTACTCAAAATGATAGTTGGAATTGTGGTATCTATGTATTATGCTATTGTCATACCATAATACAAGATTTTGAATGGTTAGAAAACCTGGATGTGGAAATTTATAGAAGTACCATAAAAAATATAATAATAAAAATTCTTTTGACATTTCAAAATTATGTTTGTATTATGCAGAACAAAGTACAGAAGTCCTATGTGAAAAATGCTTTCGATATTCGTGTTATATATATATATATCTAAGAATGTGTTAACGCAAAATTAAATAACAATGTTTGCGAATTGCCTTTTAAAAGAATAAACTTTGTAGACTTTTTTCAATAATAACAATATTGCATCTGTAACATTAGATATGTAGATGTAGTTTAGTTGTTTTGTAAATAAGTTTTTTTTATGTAAAATCTCACGTACTGGTACATAATGTTGCATTTTTATTTTCTGAAGTAATTAAAAAGGGTTTACTATATTTTAAAATTGATATCAATAGCTTTATTTCCGTAGCATCCAAAAGTGTAATTTTCTTTTAAATGAAATTTGTCCATTAAAGTCAAATTTTCCAGCAACATACCCACATGCTGTAACCTATATGTAACGTTGCATTTATATTTTCTAATATAATTAAAAAGGGTTTACTACTTTGTAAAATTGATATCGATAGTTTTTTAATGTAAAATCCAACAGTACAATTTGTTTTTAAATTAATTTTGTCCAATATGGACCTTGTACCTCGTTCTTCGGAAGTAATTAAAAAGGGTTTACTATTTTTTAAAATTGATATAGATAGCTTTTTTTATTTAGAATCCAAAAATGGAATTTGTTTTTAAATTAATTTTGTCCAATAAAGTTAAATTTTCCAACAACGTGCCGGCATGCTGTAACCTGTATGTAACGCTGCATCTATATTTTCTGATATAGTTAAAAAGGGTTTACTATTTTTTAAAATTGATATCGATAGCTCTTTCTATGTAGAATCCAACAGTACAATTTGTTTTTAAATTAATTTTGTCTAATAAAGTTTAATTTTGCAACAAACAAGGCCGTGCGCTGTCACTGAAATAATTAAGAAGGGTTTACTATTTTTTAAAATTGATATCGATAGCTTTTTTTATTTAGAATCAAAAAATGAAATTTGTTTTTAAATTAATTTTGTCCAATAAAGTTAAATTTTCCAACAACATGACCGCATGCTGTAACCTATATGAAACGTTGCATCTATATCTTCTGGTATAATTAAAACGAGTTTACTATTTTTTAAAATTGATGTCGATAGCTCTTTTTATGTAGAATCCAACAATGCAATTTGTTTTTAAATTAATTTTGTCCAATAAAGTTAAATTTTGCAATAAACAAATCCGTGCGTTGTCACACGTATGGCCCTTGTACCTCGCTTTTCTGAATGTCCAATAAAGTCAAATTTTGCAACAACATGCCCGCATGCTATAACCTGTATGTAACGTTGCATCTGTATTTTCTTATATAATTAAAAAGGGTTCACTATTTTTTTAAAATTGATATCGATAGCCCTTTTTATGTAGATTCTAAAAGTGCAATTGGTCCATTCAAGTCAAATTTTGTAATAAACATGTTCGTGCGCTGTCACACGTAATGTGTGTACCTTAATAATACATTTCTGAATTTTCATAAATATTTTTTTCTTAATTATGTTTAAAATAATATTTATGGACTTAGTTTCTGTTATTTTATCCATTTCCGGCTTTAAGAGTGTATGTACACGAAGTGAAAATTTATGGATCAAATCTATTGCTAACTTCACGTCAGTAAATAATAAAATGTTAGTTAAATATGAGATTTTTATATTCGTACAGTCTCGTTTTCGTAATATAATCACTTAATTAACGAATACAACCTTAAATTCGATTCATTGCCCTTGTATCTTAGTTTTATAATAACGTAATATATTTATTTCATATTAAAGTGGCTAAACCTTATTGGGAACTACGTTAATTTGTATAACGATCCTTGAAAACACATATTCTATACCGATTTTGCTATATTCATATCCAATTCTGGGAAATGACATAATAAGCACCAAAATACATAAAATTCCAGTTTTCTCTGAAAGAAAAAGGTATTCGTTTTGGGTTTTCACTGATTCCTCTCTAACTTCAACTACTTCTTGATAAAGATATTGTTATGAAAACCCTTTCCAATAAGCCAAAATTTGCGAAATTATGTATACCGATATCAAGTTATAAAAAAAATTCCTCCCTCCTACCTCCGCCACTGGTGCATAAGGAAAAAATTTCTTAACAAAATTTGTAGATAAGTACATGGTGATTACAAATTACATAAAAGTAGCTTATGTTATGCATCAAGATTTTCGAGAACTTAAAGATTTTTGGGTAGGCCATGATATTTTCGCTACCTAGCGATTTAGTAAGCTGCAGCTTTAACGGTTTCCGAGATACAGCCGGTCCGTGTCCTTATTTGAACAGTCTGTATATGTATGTATGTGTCTAACCGCATTTTTGAAATTTCCAATTGTCAATTTTACACTAAAACATAGTATTTACGTACCTGTTACTCTATACCAAGTTTTAAATCTGTAATTTGATCCGTTCAAAAAATAGAAGGTAGGGGGGGGGGGGGATTAGAGAAAAGCAGTTCATTTTGAAATATGCTAATGCTGCAAATGTGCGTATTACATTTTTAAGTTACTGCATGTAAATTAGTTAAAGAATACGTGGAAAAAATAAATGAATAAACCACAAAGTTTTACAAAAGAACGTTATTGCTAAGTTGCGTTCACCTTTTGTTTCAAAACACTTAGTAAAAAGGACTAAACTTTTATCAAAATTTAATTTATTAACTAACGTGGCAGACGCCGACATCACATATTTTATAATAATAATAATAATAATAATAATAATAATAATAATAATAATAATAGTAATAATAATAATAATAATGATAATAATAATAATAATGTTTAATTGTCCAAACAGTATAAACCACAACAGGACAAACTTAGGGCTACATGACAAAAATTGAGCGATTAAAGCAGTTTTAACGTAAGTAGACATTGGAATAAGGGTACATTAATCAAATTATGTCCTTCAAGTAATTGTATAAACATGATTGTAGTAGAACAGGCAATAGAGGTAAAAATACAAACTTATTCTATAGTGCTTAACACTCTTTAGGGTATCATATTCACTTTGTTAAATATCATGTTAAGATTATGACACATAATGTAAATTGGAGAATACTGAAGGAGATTATTGTTGCATTTAGGTAAATCAAAAATAGCGGCGTATCTTGAAGGTAAACGTGGAACCACAAAGTACTGTTGGTTAAGGAGTTAGATACAGTCAATATTATGATTCAATAAATTATACAAGAACTTCAAACTTAGTTGCATTCTCCTGGTGCTAATTGATAGTAAATTAAATTGCAGTAGTAGCGAATCTTGCGGATAGTTTCTACCGGGTAAGAACCATTAATGCGGAAATGCAAGTATTCAAGAAAACGGCGCTGAACGTTCTCGATTTCCAATTCATATATTTTATAGAGCAGTATTCTAGCTTCGCCCTGACTAATAATGTGTAAAGCACTTTTATTGTTTATAAATTGGTGAATTCAGAGCTTGATCGGATAATAAAACCTAAAGTTTGATAAGCTCGTTTAACTGTATCGTTAATGTGGTTGGAGAACGTGAAAATGCTGTCAAATAATATACCTAAATCATTAATTAGTGTCGTCCTTTTTAGAAGAATGTGTTCAATACAGTAATTATAATCTATTATATTGACTTTACGAGAGAAAGAGACCACCTGACACTTCGATACATTTAAATTCAGTTTGTTATGCGCACACCAATCAGATAAAGTATTAAGGTCACCTTGAATTTGTTTACAGTCTTTGATACTAGAAATTTTAAGAAATATTTTTAAGTCATCTGCAAACAGTAATTTATTAAATTGCACGCGGTGAGGCAGATCATTAATAAAAAGCAGAAACAATAACGGCCCTAGGTTAGAACCTTGTGGAACCCCGGAAGTTGGTATAAATGAGGGTGATGTTATAGTATTATATGATAAAAAGTGTATTCGATTAATAAATAGGATTTAAGGAGTTTTAACAAATATACACTAAAACCAAAATCTCTTAATTTCTTTATAATGACGTATTGATCTATTCGATCAAAAGCCTTTTGGAAGTCTGTATCTGTGAGCAAAACATGTCAGGTTAGATACAGTTGACCTATTAGCAACAAACCCATGTTGGTATTCCGAGATTTGTGCTTTGATTTGAAAAAAAAGTCTATTGTACAAGATTATTTCAAAAACCTTAGACATGTTGAAAAGAATGTAGTTTTCAATGGTCGATGCCAACCCTGATTTTAGAATTGGACAGACTCTGGCTTCTTTCCAAATAGTTGGAAAAATCCACTGTTTTAGCGATAAGTTAAAAATATGTGATAATTGCGTGGCAAGAATGGTGGCACAGTCTTTAATAAGAAAAGAGGGAATTTGGTCACACCATGAGGTTGATTTGTTTTTTAATTTTTATATTGCTTGAAGAACATCTTGTTCTCTAATTGTCTCTATTCCATCATGGGTGTTGTAGTGATGCATAGAAATTTGCTGACTAATAGAATCCGATCTTGTATATATGCTAGAAAAGAAATTGGCAAAAGCATTAACTATTGATTGCGGAGTACGATATATTTGATCATGGAGCTGTAACTCACTGTTCTCTAATTGGCTCTATTCCATCATGGGTGTTGTAGTGATGCATAGAAATTTGCTGACTAATAGAATCCGATCTTGTATATATGCTAGAAAAGAAATTGGCAAAAGCATTAACTATTGATTGCGGAGTACGATATATTTGATCATGGAGCTGTAACTCACTGTTCTCTAATTGGCTCTATTCCATCATGGGTGTTGTAGTGATGCATAGAAATTTGCTGACTAATAGAATCCGATCTTGTATATATGCTAGAAAAGAAATTGGCAAAAGCATTAACTATTGATTGCGGAGTACGATATATTTGATCATAGAGCTGTAACTCACTTGTAATACGAGATGCACCTTTCTTTAAGCAAATATGTGACCCAAAATTGTATGGATTGGAGTGAATGTTTTGTTCAGCTTGGGAAATATACTGTTTGTATGATGCTCCTCGTTTCCTCATAAATATCCCCCATCCTTTCTATCAGCCTTCCATTTATCTTTTTTTTTTCTCAAATATTCCAACAGCTTTTCCCTATTGACTCGATCGAATGCCCCTATTAGGTCTATGAATACCGCTACCATTTTCCCCCTTTTCTTTTCTAGTTCCTTGTTTGCCATATGTCTCAATATGTATGTGTTATTTATCGCACTTCTCTCTTTTCTGAATCATGCCTGCCCCTCTGGTAACAATTTATTTTCCTCTATTTCCTTTTCTAGTTTTCCTTCAAGCACTGTCGCATATATTTTGAACACCGTGTAGCTCCTCTGTAATTTTCCATTTATTGGTATTGTATTTGTGATTATATTCCAGCTCGCGATTTTTAAGCTTCCTATTATAAATTATTTGGCTGATAATTGAGTTTTTAGTTTTATTTGAGGGCGCGATTTAAATTAACTTGTGTTTTGAATTTATGAATAATTTGTATCTACAAGAATTTTTTGTAAACAAATTAATTTGTTGTTGCTTTAGCTGTATCAAAATTCAATAGTTATATAAAATAAAACGTACATACTGTACATTTTGTATCCAATTTGTAAAATATTTAAACAATGACAAACTCGTTATCGTTTGAATTGCAACTGATTTTCATCCAAATTAGTTTTATAATACATACTTCATTTTATTTCCTGTTTAATCACTGTCTGATTAGTTTTTTTTTCAATGATAATGCGAGGTTGGATTTGACCGCGAATGCGACTTCAACCAGTATTTTTTCCATGCCACCTTCGGATGACCATTATTAACAGAGAACGCCTCAGAGTTAAATTAGAAGTACTCATTTAGATTTTGAGATGTGTTCGAGCACTTAAGGATCATCGAAAAACAGACTGGACCTTTATCGAAAAAACGTACTTTGTAACCATAGATTTTTACCACCTACTTATAAGGATTTTGGACTTAAACGTAATTCTAATTCTACTTTTCCCATGTATGACTCATTTTTACATGCAACGATTTTGCTGTAACAAATTAAATAATTGACAGCCAAATATTTGTTTATATTACAACTCAATTTTGGTGTCTTCTATTATAAGATACTTAAAATATGTAACCCTAAGCGATTCTCGCGAATTTCATACTTTGAACTGAATAAGTTATCGTGACAGTCCTTCTGGCTTTCGGTAATAAAAACTTCGGAACCATGGAATACACGAGGAACTTACCTAATAGAAATAATATCTCTGAAAAATTCTTTAAAAATTTCTTTCGAAAACCTTAATGTCCTAAAAAAACTAAGAGACATCCTACTATAAATGCTATATTTTATTTACCGTTTAATAATTATTTAATAATTTTGTCTTCAACGGAACAAGTATCTCCAGTTTTTTTGGGATCCCAATTTTTTGCCTCGAATAAATTATGCACAGTTCTAAAATCGAATTGGAATGTACACCAAAAATTCAGTTAACAAAATAATTTGTTTATAACAAAATTCTCGTGGTTTTCTCCAGTTTTATTGGGATTTTAATATTTTTTGCGTTTTATAATGATGAGCCTCAATATTCCTCGCCAGAGCATAATGAGGAATTCCTCGTCGTCGGTACACATTAGTCCTAATTTCAAAAAGTTAAACAAAAGCTGAATTCTTAACAAAATAATTTGTTTACAGAAAAATGTTGGTGGGTACAAATTAGTTCTAAATTTATATGTTACGTTTTGAAATTAATTCCAAAAATAGCCCTGTTCTACTTATAAATTGTTTAAATAATTTATAAACTGTTTAAACAATGACAAACTAACTTGGGTGCAAATTCTAAATTTGTAGGTACAAATTAGTCTTTAATTAGTCCTAAATTATATGCATATTTTGATTTAATTTAAGGCCAATTTGGGGGTGCTAACTTTATTGACCTCACCATAGGCCAAGATGATTATACAAAAAAGTTGTTCTGATACTAATTATTAACGTTTATGCCTTCCTGACGTTTAGTTTAACTAATTCTGATACTTTTTGATGTACAAATTTTTCATTTTTACGGATACTGTTTCTATAAAACTGCAGGGTTCAGAACCATGGTTAATTTTTTCGAGATTAAAATAAAAATAATAGTACAATCTTGAATTCCTGAAGTTATCCATAGCTTTCATCATCAGATTTTAGAATAAATATGTTTATTCCCAAACATTTTCACTAATATAATTAAAAAAAAATGCTGTAACCTTAACACATGCTGTAGATAGTTGGTTGTAAACTGATACTAGGTCAAACAATAGTGTACGTTCTGAACTTTCGGTTTGTGCTTTCTATGATTTTCTGGATTTACTTTCACGTCTAGATTACATTTATAATAGTAAATTTATTATCGTAGGTGACTTTAATTTAACAAATTTGTCTAGATTAAGTTCTAACAACCACTAGATACCAAATGCAACCATTTTCAAAATTATTTAGAGTATGCTAATTGTTATCAACTAAATCACATCTTAAACTCAAATAGAATACTAGATTTACTGGCGAGAAACAGTAGGTTTAAAGTATAAAGTGAATGTTCACTCGTAGATGAAGATGAACATCACTCCTCACTCGACTTTGTATTCAATTTAGTAACAAGCACTGCCTAAAATTTTCAATCATCACATAAATTAAAAATCTATAACTTCAAAAAAGCAGACTTTTGTAAACTTTACAACGACATTTTTATCGCTAATTGGAATACCCTTACTGCAATTAATGACGTGAGTAAGGCATGTGAAGAGTTCTATTCAATTCTGAATTCTGTTTTTGATCAAAATCTCCATCACTTATTCAAAACATCAAATTAAAATCTATTGCACATAAGAAATACATAGAAACAAATAACCCCTATTTCTACAGTGCGCTAACTAAATCACGGTGTACAAAATATATGCGACAGTGCTTGAAGGAAAACTAAAAAAGGAAATAGAGGAAAAGAAATTGTTACCTGAGGGGCAGGCATGATTCAGAAAAGAGAGAAGTGCGATAAATAACACATACATATTGAGACATATGGCAAACAAGGAACTAGAAAAGAAAAGGGGGAAAATGGTAGCGGTATTCATAGACCTAATAGGGACATTCGATCGAGTCAATAGGGAAAAGCTGTTGAGAAAAAAAAAGATAAATGGAAGGCTGATAGAAAGGATGGGGGATATTTATGAGGAAACGAGGAGAAAGGTAAGAGTGAACGGGGAACTGAGCGAGGATTTTGTAACAAGGAAGGGGGGTTGAGGCAAGGATGTCCCTTGAGTCTGAGTCTATTCTCGGTATACGCAGGGAACCAGGAGGAGACATTAAGGGGGCAGCAACTGGGAGAGTTGGTGGTGGGGAACATGAAAGTGTGGACGCTGGCCTATGCGGACGACATTGTGCCAGTAGCCAAGGAAGAAAAAGAAATGAAGGAGATGATAAAGAGGAGGATGGAAGTAAATGTAAATAAAACGAAGGTAATGGTGTTGAGAAAGGGGGAGGGAGGAAGAAGGAAAAAGGAGGAGTGGAAATGGAGGGAGGAGGAAGTACAGCAGGTAAAGGAATTCACATACTTTGGATACACTATGATGCAAGACAACAAAGATGGGGAATACGTAAAGGAAGGAGTGAGAAAAGGAATAGGGCAAGTGTGAAGTGTGGGATAAATATTGTTTGAGATGGACACACTAATAAGTGTGGTGTTGTATGGAGCATAAAGAGGTGGAGAGGCTATAAGAAAGATACTGCAAGTGGGTATTGGGACTGTAAAGAGAAACATCGGGGTACATCGTCAGAAAGGAAGAACAAGAAGAAAAAATAATGGTAGAGGCGGGGAGCAGAGCAATAAAGTACGAGGAGGAAATGAGAGAAAGATCGAATTGTAAATTATTACAAGAATATATGAAAGAAATAGGAGAAGGGAAAGTTAAATATGGACAAGAAAACAGAAAAGAATACTATGAAAGAAACGGCTGCGCGATGAAAGAAGTAGAGCGACTAAGGGGAGACGGAGTGGAAACAAGAATAGATATAATAAGAAGAGATAGGGATGTACAAAAACAAGAAAGGTGGACAAAAATAAAAGAACGTTACATTACATCACGTTGCCTTCATGCCAGTTCCTTGCGAGGTATGCAAAACAATGCCTGCCTCTTCGTTATTTTTCATTCACATTCTTTCTCCATGCTTTCCTATCTCTGAATACCTCCCTAGTTTTCGTAAGATCCATGCATTGTCTCTGCCATGCCCTTTTATTTTTAAAACTCCTTGTCTTTCTTTCTTTTATCATATATTCTCCTGCATTCAGCCAAGTTTTACGCGACGCGGCCTACCGGGCCCGACCTTACCTCTAACCTCACCCACATAAATTTGCTTTGTTAATCTTGCGTCGTTCATTCTCTCAATGTGGCCAAACCAGCGTAGTGTATCACTTTTATACGTACCTACCATCGTCTTTTCCTCGCCACACTCCATTATACACTCATTGTTCATCTTATCCACTCTTGTTTTACCACATGCGTTTCTCAGAAATCTCATACCCACGACATTTATTTTTCTTTCGTGCTTCTTTTGACATACCAACGTCTCACTTCCATACAGCACTGACGGGAAAAACACGCCATTATAGATTGCTCGTTTCTCAGCTGGGCTCATGCTTTCGTTTCTTATTATCATCCACATACTTCCAATAACTTTCTTTCCAGCATTAACCCCCATTAAGCCCTCCATTGTACCATCTGCAATGAACATTCTACCCAGATATACCAACTCGCCCACTTGTTGCACAATTTCATCTTGCAGGGTACTCTACTCTACTTTTCACCTTTCCGATTGCACAACACAATCTTAGTTTTGTTCACATTTACCTTTAGGTCCATGATCTCACAGAATGAATCAAACCTGCTCAGAACTGTTTGTAGCTCATCCGCACTGTCACTTAATAAGACTGTGTCATATGCGTACACTAGAACTCGTACATTTCCGTCACCAACCATTACACTATTTGTACATGCTTGCCTAACACATTTATCCATGTATACATTGAACAACTACAGTGGCATCAGACAGCCTTCTCGCACTCCTTGTTCAATATTAAAGTATTCACTCACACCTCCTCTCACCCTAACATATGCCTGGCTACCATTATATACCGTCCTTATTCCGTTTATTAGACCTTTACTTACGCCATATTTATTTATTATTTCCCACAGCTTCTCCCTATGCACTCTGTCATCTGCGTTCTCCAGATCTACAAACACACAGAACAGCTTCTTTTTTACACTTCAATACTTTTCGATCACCTGTTGGAGAGCAACCATCTAATCAACACATCCTCTCCCTAGCTTAAAGCCACCCTGTACATCCCAAAACTTAGTTTTTGTGTAGTTTCTCATACTCTATTAGTCAGTACTCTTCCAAATACTTTACCAGCTACACAGAGCAGACTTATTCCTCCGCAGTTCTCGCAATCACTCCTGTTTCCCTTATACAGTGGTACAATGATCGAGATCTTCCAATCAGTCGGCACTTTTCCAAATTTAAGGCATACATTGAATCATTCACACAATCTTCGTATAAGATTTGCACCTCCATACTTTAGCATTTCACCAGTAAGTTCATCCACGCCCACTCCTTTACCGTTTTTTAACCTGCCTACCGTTTTCTCTATCTCATTTAATCCAATATCCTTCTCAGTTTCATTCACCATTCCTTCTACATTCTCCTTATTTAACTCTTCAGTCTTATTTTCCTCACTACTATACACCTTTCCGAAACATTTTTTCCAGCATTTTCTCACTTCACTATCGTCCCATGCTATTTCTTTGCTGGTATTCATCACTCCTGCAGCGTTCTATTTTGGTCAACGTTTTGTATTTTTGACACATTCCCAGAAGAATTTTTTGTTTCCTTCAAAATCATTCCTCATTTTCTCTCCTTCCACAGTCAGTTATTCTCATTGCCTCCTTCGCTTCTTTGTTTCTTAATCTGTACAACTCATACAATCACTCTTTCTCAGTCTCACTCTTTGCAGCCATTATTGCCACGTATGCATCTTTTTTCTTACAAACTGCCTTTTTACTGATTATTTTCATCAAGCACATTTTCTTTGTCTACCTATAGTCACTCTTCCACATATCTGCACGGCACAATTGACACAGTCTTTCAAGCTTATCCATGCACTTTCAACGTCATCGTCTTTTATTTGTTCGTTCCACACTGCTTCATTCACATTCAACTCTTTTACTCGCAGCAACTGCATATTTCATTCTCGCGCCAGTATCTACTAGTTTATCTACCCTAATTCTGAACGTTCGCACTATGTTTACTTTCCTTCTCCAGACTCACTGTTGCCCTAAACACACTCTCGATACAACCAAAAAGTGGTCTGATCCACACTCCGATCTGCGCGTTACTTTTGTATCTCTTATCATACACTATCAAGTCAATCATATTTTTAGATTCACCTCTTTGCCATGTATACATATGCACAGTTTTATGTTTAAACCACGTATTAGATACAAACAGGTTTCTCTCCACACAGATGTTCACCAAGCGGTCACCATTCTCGTAGACTCTTTGGTCACCCAACTTTCCTAGAACGCGTTCAGCATGTTCTCTCTGTACACCCACCGATCCATTCATATCTTCCAATATTACCACTCTTTTATTTTGGCTTACATACGTTCAACACGTTTTCTACATCATTCTAGAAGTTCTCACACTCTTGGTCTCTTTCTCCATTCACCGGTGGATATCAGCATGTAATGAGAAAAATTCTTCGAAATTCCACTTTCATTCAAACCCACATTACCCGAAACCTTTAAATACCCAAATTGGAATATAACCGAAAATTCACTTATCAACAAAATAATTTGTTTACATCTAAATGCTTGTGGGTACAAATTAGTCCTCAATTCGAAATACAAATTTGCGAGTCTTATAGGCGTCACTAACTTTCTGACGTTTTATAATGAGAAATATTAGAATTGCGAGTCGAAATATTGCCAAAAACTCAATTAGAATAAAATAATTTGTTTATAACACATTAGTCATAAATTTCTGGAGTTTTATTGAGATATTGGCGCACAGTCACTTAAAATAATTTGTTTACAACAAAATTCTTGTAGGTACAAATTACTCCTAAATTCGAAAAACAAGTTTTTCTAGTTTTATTAGGGTCCTAATTTTTTTTTTCGTGTTATAATGAAGACTTAAACTTTCTCGCTGGAATACCAGGCAGTCAATTTTTAATAAAATAAGTAGTTAACAATAAAATGCTCGTGGATACAAATTAGTCTTAAACTGGAAACCCAAGTTTATTGAGATTTTTGTTGGTTTTTCAAAAGTTTGAGATGATGCCGTTAAACGCGTGAAGAAAGTTAAAGCAACGCTACGATTTTATTATTAATTCCAAAAATTGCCCGTTTTACTTACAAATTGTTTAAATAATTTATAAATTGTTTAAGCAATGATAAACTAACTTGGGTACAAATTAGTTTTTAATTTTAAGTATTGAATGTAAGTGTTAATAGTTCAATCGGGAACCGTGGGGGTGCTAGCTTGAGTTCAAGTTAACACCCCCGCTTTAAAAACCGGCTTTTCGGCGAAACTAAGCGGGTACAAATTCTAATTTTGTGGGTACAAATTAGTCTATAAGTAGTTCTAAATTATAGGCATGTTTTTATTTAATTTGGGATAAGTGGGGGTACCAACTTTATTGATCTCCTATGAAGGAAGCATGGGATTTTACTGTTAGGTAAAATTACCTAACCACCTGTTTCTTTAAGCAAAGTTTATTTTTACAAATTAGGAAGTATTCTTGAAAATTTGTAAATTAGTAAAATAAGGTTTTTAATCTCCTGTAAGATATCTGACTTAACAATTGAAATTTAAGTTGATGCCCTGATTGTACAATAACTGGTAAATTAACTGAATTATCTTGCTGCAAGTTATTAAAAAACGTTGCAGTACAAATAAAATATTGATGAGTACGTGGGTTTCAACTAGTTTTAATTCTTCAATAACAAAATTAAGAAACAAGCTTGTCGCAACCACAATGGTGTTAGTTTTTAAATTCCAAACGAATTTAATAAATTTGCTAGAATAAAATTATTTTGTGAATCTTTTAAAAAGTTTAAGTTATAGCACTGTATATACACCTTAATACAATGGTTATAGTATAGTATAGACAGATCACCAGAAGGTAACCGATATATAACATAACATTAATCATTTTCCTTTAATTTTAAATTAACCTTGCAAATTTGAAAATCTTGCAGTTTTGTACTTTCTAACATCAAGGTTTACTTTGGTAAAAATTTCTACATCACCGTGTTTATATAAATTTGTGTTCGGTTAATAGCAAAATACTGATAAGGTGGGTGTGCTTCTACAAATAACTCAATTTTTTCTGTTTTATGCTTCAGAGACCTCCATTAACATGACTTATTTTAATATTATTATGAACTTTCGATTTTAGAAGAGAGTGAGAGAATGAGATAATGAGAGGGTGAGAGAGTGAGAGAGTGAGTGAGTGAGTGAGAGAGAGTGAGTGAGAGAGAGAGAGTGAGAGAGAGAGAGTGAGAGAGAGAGAATGAGAGAGAGTGAGAGAGAGAGTGGAGAGAGAGAGAGAGAGAGAGAGAGAGTGAGAGATTGTGAGAGAGAGTGAGAGAGAGAAAGTGAGAGGGTGAGAGAAAGAGAGTCAGAGAGAGAGTGAGGGAGAGTGAGAGAGTGAGAGAAAGAGAGTCAGAGAGAGAGTGAGGGAGAGTGAGAGAGTGAGAGACTGAGTTAAAGTGAGTGAGAGTGGGTGAGTGAGAGTGAGTGAGAGTGGGTGAGTGCGTGTGTGTGTGTGTGTGTGTGTGTGAGTGAATATATATATATATATATATATATATATATTTATCTGTGTGTGTATATGTGGGGGGGTGAGTGTGAGAGAGAGAGAGAGAGAGGGTGGTTGGGTCGGTGAGTGAGAGAATGGGTGAGAGTGAGTAGTGAGTGAGAGAATGGGTGAGTGAGTGAATAAATTCGTGTGCGCATTTACGCGTGTATGCGGTTCCGTGTGTGGGTGTGCGGCGAGTGGCTGGGTGCGTACGTTTGCATGTGAGTGGGTGATAATTCAATTAAACTAATTTTCTTTATATACAGATAATCTGATGCGTGTATTACATTATTTTCCTACCAATAATGTTTTTCACATTTGTCATATAAGCACCATTTAAAGGGAATTTGGTGTACTATACAGTTTTGTATGTTAGCATGTCATACAAAAATGACGTAAGAAAAACATGATTCCTTAGTAGATAGGTTGGTTGTCTATATAATATTTTTAAAATTTTTAAATGGGTTGGCCTAATTTTCTAGTACATTTTATATGAGGAAATACCAGTGCTTTATTAATCCATTAGAAATAAGTCATGTGTTGACTCCTTTTCATTTTTTTGATTTAGTATTATTTAAAGTTGTTATACAATTTCATATCAATGTCATTAAGTCTTCAATACGTGTCGAAAGAATTACATGACAGAAATGCTTATATTCTGAATTGGATATTTGATTTGATATGTTTTATAACATGATACCTGCAACTCATTTTTTGTTTTTAGTGCATACGAACTAAGTCATGTTAAAACAAAATTATGTAGGGCACTGTAAGCATATCTAAAATTAAAATTTATAGTCTAGCAATAATAAAATCATAATTTGGTGTATTCGCCTTAATTCTAAGCATTCAAAATATTAACCGATTAACTCTAATATATTACTGCTGGAATGTAGTCAAGTGCCTAAGTTTTATCGATGAATTACTGATAATTATAATAAAGTATTTAGCAAAATATGTATTGGCCATCTAAAAATCATCATGGCGCTTTTAAGAATTAAACGTGCTAGTTATATTTAAGTATTGGTACCGAATAAAGGGTAAGTCATTTCGCATTTTCAGAAGTTGACATAAAATTAAATTTTCCAAAAATAATAACAGAAAAAACTCTCTCAGTTAAACTTTGAAATATCTATTATAATTTGAAGTATACAATAAATTTAAGTTTTAGTTTCATGAGCATAGAAACAGATTTCATTAGAGCAAATAAATTAACAATAATTATCGAGTTAATTAAAAGTAAACGAACGCATGAATTACACGAATTGGACGTATTGTGTTAGTTATTATTGTTTCATTCAAAGGATACAAATAAAATTAAAGAAAGCAATAGGTCGATGCACTAAACAAACACAGTTACCTACTGAGAGTGCGCAATTAATAATTTGCTTTTGCTAACTACAAATAACAAACTCACCCAATAATTTTTGAACTTCGTCGGTATTTAAAAAAAGATTTAAAATTCCGCTACAAAATGGCGTTAAGGTACATAACAAGAATAGAAGCGCACCGTTTAATGTGTCAACAGTCATCATCCTCAATTGACAATCTCTTTATTAAACAATTATTTCAAGGTTATTTATTACAGTTACAACAAATTCATTTTCCCAATTTATTTATAACTCGCACTGTCCATTCTAAACTTTTCTAACGTTCATTAATAAGATGGCGCTTAACTGAACTAACCAACAAACGAAACACGAACCAACGCCCGTTGCTAGTATCCTTACGAAGCTTTACGAACTCATTTATATATCCGAACTGGAAAGGTTTTTAGTCTTTAGTTTTTGGCGGTTTTATTTGCAGACAAAACGAATATTGGCGTAGTTTTAAGACAAAATTTTTACAAAAAACAATCAGTAATACGAATATGAAAACAATAAAATTGTAATTATCCAGAAATATATGCAAAATATCTCGCAATTGTAGGAAATTCCGATTGCAGATAAAAGATAAGACATTTTGTGAGAGTATTCTATAAACTAATTCTTAATGAGGGGGATAATTGCGTTATTAGTAACACTGTACTGTCTTATTTGTTATAATTACTTTTTCTGTTGTCCCACTTTCATAGCAACTAAATGTTATGCTGACAAATATTCGAATTTGGCATGATTAATATGAAAAAACAACAAATTAGGGGGAAAAGTGCCAGTTTTTGTGGGTTTTAAGGTTCAATAATTACCTTACTTAAACAAACTAGAATTAACAACTATTATTAATTATTCCTAAATATATATGTATAAATACCTAAACATTTAGGCATATTTGATATTGAATAATTTACATGTAGGTACGCAAGTACTTAGTTGCACACCTTTGCAAATAGTAATTAGTAAAGTATTTAGAGACGTATAGGCGCAAATCTGCCCCGTGTCTTGTTAAAAACTAGAATTCGTAATCATTAATCAATGGATTTCTATTTTAAAGCCCTCTTTTCTTTGTTAATGTAAATGTGACTACATTTTCAATTTTTTTTTTAATTTGATCTTTAATACAACCACCCATACACCAAACTAGATTTAAATTATAATTTATATGTTTCTTAACTTTTTTGCAAGTCGAACCATAATGCACTTCTGGAGTTTTATTTGTTTGAAAGAAACAAAGCTGATACTAGATTGTGTAGATACAGTGTGCCGTATTTCTTTTTATTTATTTAAAAGTAACCAAATGGCTAATACAAAGACAAATCATAATTACAGAGAATAATTTAATAATTTTCGCCAATCTAAATCTTGAAACCTCACTCTACTGTGATAGGTCAGTACTACTGTCTATACAATATCATTACTGTGATTGGTAAATAATCTAGCATGGCAATTTCTTTGTCAAAAAAACAAAGGTAGGCTTCCAACAAAACACTGCGTTTATTGCAAATTGTTCAGCACCTTCAAATAGTGAGTTCAAGGAGTCGCGAAACAAGCTGGCCACTGTGCTTGTTTTAGAGCCTTATATTTAGGCATGTATCTACACGGCGTGGTTTACAAAATTGTATCAGCACAAGGCGACACATGGCCATTCCTGTAACACGATAATAAAATGTGTACACAGTTAAGGAATAATAGAAATTTAATGACCGAAACATCAACAAACATTGGCAGGGTTCAGCGAACAATAGGCGACAGATATCGCCTATCTGCAGTGAAAAGGAATGCTCGTGTATTAGTATTGCGAATGTATGATCGATCATTACCTCGCATTTTGCACCTGATGGTGCATCACTTCATATGATGTATTGAACAAACATAACTGCCGCTCCCGTCAGCTACAAATCTCAAGGAACTTCATCAAAGCGCAGCATTGCTTGTTTTCTATTTCTGGCTTCCTACTTGCTTAGGAAAAGCTTAAACACTGTGACGATATGTCACATTTTTCTTAATGCTATACGATTCTAGCAACATGAGGTAACTTGTCAGACCTGAAAGGCATATATGGCTTTTTTAAGTGAAACTTAAAGTTGACGCTATTATCTGAACCTAACAAACAAATTTATTCTGTTTCGTTTAATTCTGTTTTCAATTCATATGTAATCTGAGGAAATTTAATAGTTGAGTTAAGCCAAAACTAACTGTTATGACTGATTGTAAAATAGTGATTGCTCACTGCCGGATCTTACTCTATAAGAAAGATATACATATATCAGGCACTACATTTTACTCAGACGTCATGAACGACGTTATTATGAACCTAACAATGAAATTTATCTTCTTTGGTTTATCATTTCTTCAATGCCGTATGTAATCTGAAAAAAAATAAGCTCAAGCTAACTGCGTTTTTACTGGTTGCAAAGACATCATAGTTAACAGCCGGATCCAATACTAGAAGGAAGAGCGTTTCCAATATTAGACGCTACATTCCACTCAGACATTTTCTTTGCTTTGGTCATTAAACATGTATTTGCTCTTCGAATAGAATATTTTTTGTAAGGAATATTTTTAACCCATGATATTGTTAGACGGATTAACTATTTATATTAGACAAACTCTTTGTGTCCACCATCAATCACGAAAACATAGAAATGTCGTCCAAATAAGTGTAATAAATATGTTATTATTATACTTTTTTTTAATCGTTTGCTTCTTTCCTTGGAGGTTATTCATTCTTCTTGGTTCCATATTGGTCTTCGTATTCGGGCAGTTTAGGGACCTTATCCCTCTTCAGCCCTGGGTCATGATGTGTTTGTGTCGTGTTGTATTTGTGTATTGTAAGTGGTAAAAATTTTGTGTGAAAAAATCTTTTAATGTGTATATTGAATGTTTATTATATAAGGGGTTAGTGTGTGATGTGGATAAATGGTAATCTCGTCGGATGGACGGAGTTGGCCGTTTTCATTGCGGCGGTCGTCATCGTTCATTCCTGCGGATTGGGATTATCTAAGGGTGTAAAGAACGTTATCGAGAAGCTCTTCGAACTCATCTGGTAGGTTGTTTTCTTGTTGTAGTAGGAGACGTTTGAATTTGGTTTTGGGTTTTTGTTGCAGTCGGGATTTGCTGGAGAATGGGATTTGTAGTATTTGTTTGGTAGGAATTGTGTCATCGTTAACCCTGCGATTTGCGTGTTTGGTTTGTAGCGTTATTAGTCTGTCGGTTATTGGTTGGATGCTGGCGTGTTGTATGGTTAATTGTTGGTTAGGGTGTCTGAGGTGTAGTTGGTGTATGGTGCGTAGTATTGTCATTTCGCAGGAGGCGGGGGATTTGAGTTGGTTTTTAGGGATGCGTACAATGGAGCACGGTAGTCGTCGGATGTAGGTTTTGTACGTATGTTGTATGGTTTTGGGGTGGCAACCTCTGACGTTTCCTCGCAGGATTTTCAATAGTGATGCGCAGTTGCGTATCTTATTGAGAGCGCCGCTAGGGTCGGGTTACCAATGTCGTGTTCGGGAGAATGTGATGCCTGGGTAAATGACTGTGTCTTATAATTGTAGTCTTTGTCCGCGTAAGGTCAAGTTGATGTTGTCGAAGGTTTGTCCAGCGAAGTTGAATAGTTTGGGGTGTCTAAACAGTATTGTTTGTCTTGTTGGGATTGATTGTTAATCTCCACCGGTTGGTCCAGTCGGAGAAGCGATTGAGTTGTTATGTTACTAGTCTATTTGCGCCGTCACTACCCCTACTGGTCGCCCAGAGTGTAGTGTCATCGGAAAATTGGGCCACGGTTATTTTCGGGTTAGTACTTCGGGGGATATCGTAGGCGTAGATCGTGAACAAAAAGGGGGGCCAGTGAAGATCCTTACGGAACGCCGGCGGTCGGAGAAGTAGAGGAACCTATTCATACCTTCACACATCTGTCTGTTAGATATGAGAGGAGTCGGACGAATACGGTCGGGAAACCTAACTGTCTTAGTTTGTGTATTAGTCCTGCGTGCCATACTTTGTCGAATGCCTGTTTGATGTCCAGGAAGACTGTCAGGAAGAACTGTCTTCGTGGTTCAAGGCTTTGGAGGATTCCGTGTAGAGTTCTACTAGGGGGTCTTGGCAGGAGCGGTTCGGTCTGAAGCCGAACTGACTGTTGGGTAGGATGTCGTTGGCTTCGAGATGTTTTTTTAGCCTTTGGAAGAGGATTGTTTCTAGACATTTGCCCACTTAAAAAGGAAATCGGTCTGTAGGATGAAGGTTGGGAAGGCTCGGATATAGGTCTAGGTGTCATGACGGTTGAAGCGGACTTCCACTCCGTCGGGAAGTAGGATAGGACAAGGCATCTGTTGTATATTGGGGCTAACTGTATAATGGCGTTTTGTGGTAAGTTCTTTAGTATTTGTCGGTTAAGTCGGTCTTGTCCAAGAGTGGAATTTCTCTCTTGTCTAAAGGTTTGTAGTATTTGTTCGGGTGAGATGGGACTAAGGAAAGGGTCGTTGTCTGATAGTTCGTGTGGTCTGTGGTTTTGGTTTTGGAATACCTCAAGGTTTTGATCGAGCTGAGCTTTGAAATCTTTGTCAAACGATGGATCATCGGGTGTGGTGAGAACGTCTCGCAGGTAAAGGCCGAACAGGTCAGCTTTCTCCTGGTCCGAAACTACGAGGGTTGATCAGGTGGCAATTTTGTTTGGTTTTTTGTTTTGTTAGAACCTTAAATTTGTACCAAAATTTAGGGCCTTCACGGTAGTCGAGTTTGGCTGTTTCCTTAATCCAGTTTTCCTGGGTGTAGTTGTTTGTCTCCAGTCGGATTAGTGCGTTTAGTCGGTTGTACTCGGTTTTAAGTATGGGTCCCTGCTTTTCAGAAATCGACGGTATATCCGTCGCTTTTCTTTAATCAGGAGGACGATGCGGGGGGAAGTGGCTTCCAGGAGATGTCGATTATTTTTGTACGGATTACTGTATTGGCTGCGTCGGATATATATTGGATTAGTTCTCATATGGTTCTGTCTATGTCGTCGGTGGTGTTTACGGGTAGGTTTGGGAGGTTGTTGCAGATGCGTTCTTGGAACACATTCCAATCAGCATCGTGAAAGTTCCTGCGTGTGATAGTAGTTTGTGTTGGAGGAAGTGGGGGGCCTAGGAACGTCTTGACTAGTAGGGGAAGGTGGTCTGATGTTATTCTTGATCCGAGGTGGCAGTTGTCCTCGAAGTATTGTGTTAATTGTTCGGAGCATATTATGTGGTCGAGTATTGAGCAGCCGTTATATCCGATAAATGTGGGGTGGATGTTCCTTATTCTTAATATTGGTAGGCTGAGTACTTTGTTCGTTAGTATTTGTCCGTTCGGGTTGTCGGCCGTGTCTCCGAACTGTTGGTGTCTAGCGTTTAGGTCACCGAGTAATACTGCATTGGGCATGTTGGCTATGTACTGTAGTAGTGAAGAGGAAAGGGTGTTGTGTCTGGAAAGGTTATAATAGCAGTAGACTATTATGGGGATGAAAGAAGGTGGAACGTTGCGGCTACACATTCAAGGTGTTGAAGTTGCGGCGGTAAGGTGTAGGAAGCGTATGGGTATCGGGTATGCATAAGGAGTGCAGTACCTCGTTTACCCCGGTCGGGATTGTTGCGAAGCTATGTGTTGTAGTGGGATATGTTGAATGTGCTGCGGTTGGTTAGTTTTGTCTCTGGTATGGCTAGTATTTGTATGCGGTCTGTGGCGAGTACATGTTTGATCAGGTGGCGTTTTCGTCGAACGCCACCCGCGTTAACAGTCCCTATCGTTAGATCCATTGTTGCGGGAATCAAGAATGGGAAGTTAGAGTGTGGATAGGAGTTTACTCTGGTTGTTAGTAGGGGGTGCTAAAACCGAATCCCTCGCTACGTAGTCCATCCTCTTCGTGATAAGCTCGCGCCTATCGGGGAAGATAGTGCACAGGGTAAATGTTAGGGCTCGCAGGAAGGTGTTGATCCTGAGAAAGTGCTCGTGGCTCTCATCGTCAGGATCGGAGACGGTGGTGGAAGCTGTTTCCAGCTTGGAAAGGGCGACTACGTTGGTAGGAGAGGATGGGAACTCCCGCCGTTTCTCACAGTCGAAACTGTAAGTAGGGTGGGAGCCGCCGCAGTTGTTACACTTTGGATGGGCAGGCTTAGGATTTGTGGCTTCCGCTACAGGAGGAGCACTTCAGGGAACGGGTAGGACACTCTACTGCTAGGTGGCCCACCTGGATGCAGGTGTAGCAGTATTTAGTAATAGGATTGGGGGGGTGTGGAGACACGCATTGGTAGCTTCTGCCGAACATACAGACGCCGTTATGCAAGAGGAAGTCTATCGATGATTTGGAGTGGGTAAGGATACGAACAAAGGATGTGAGACGGTTGGTGGCTCTAGAAACTATACGAATGACCTTTGTAACGTGGAAAAGGTCGATGGCCTGTATAATTTATTCTTGGGTTGTCACGGTCAACCTCGCGGATGACACATAACAGGGAGAGGGGTTCGGGTGCGGGTTTTGCCGGACCGTTGGGATAGGGTAACGTATGGGGTTCCAAAGGTAGCTTGTATGGATTTATCCACTTCAGCTGTCGGGATGGGTTGAGAGGTTTCGATTAAGGCGCTGTGGTTGTGGTTGAATCTAAGATTCATTCACGGGGGTTGGAGATGGCGCAAGGTGGTGTACAGCTGCTTCCGGGAAACAACTGTTTTAGGAATATTGCGTAAGCACTCTCGGGATTTGGGTTGGGTAACGGTAGAGGTCGAGGATGCGGATGAGGAAGATGAGGACGATATGGACAAGGTGGAGGATGAGGGTGGCGTCATGGTGGTCGTTCGCGTCAACGTCGTAGTCCGGGTTGGTGCTACCGGTAGCGAAGCTACGGCAGCGTAAGTCAGTTGGTGTCGTTGGTGTTATGGTAAGGAAAATGGGGCTGGGAGGTGCGGGTTTACCATGTTTTACCATGGTAGGTTAGTATGTGAATAGGGACGTGTAATTAACAAATCACAAATGTATCTTTATTTGCGGAAGGTGGACTTGCAGCCTCACACCCCGCTGGATGAGGGTTAGGGTTAGGAGAGAAGCGAAGAACCCGTTTAATCCCGGCACGCGGTTGACTAATTAAGAAGTGCGTATTATTATACAAGAAAAACTGTAATAAACCCATAGCACAGGGTCTACTTTGAAGCATAGGTGTCTATAACGCATGTCTATCAGGAGATACCCGATCTGTATTTTCCAAGCAGTTCGTGTCAGAGGAAAAAATTACTCTACTTTCTCCGAAATATAATAAGCGGGTTGCCCCATCTCCACTCCTTATGGTAAAATAAGCTTTATTGAATCATTCAGTGTAAATCAACCTCACGCACATCATAATACATAAATGCATAATACAGGTTTAATAGTTGGTGTCGCTAAATAACTGTACGTTTTCAGCAACTAATGACTAATGTACATTTGATTCAGAAGTTCATTAGTCACTGTATGCTGATAACGGGCAGTTATTTAGCTCCCCAACTTTAGAATCTGTATTATCTATTTTTAAGTTATCATATACAACCTCAATACCTGCACAAATTCATTTATATAATTCAGTTGTAGCTAACAAACTATTTTTACCAAGGAGGTATTTAGTCAACATACTTAATTTTATTACTCTGGACGATAGTGGTATCACAATATCCATTAGGATTAAAAGAATTCCTACAACCGATTACTTAACGATTACCTATTGTAAGAATAAGTTGCCACAAAATATATATACTTGGAAAAACGGATACCTGACCTAAAGAAATTATTACAGTGCGTCACTTGGGTCCTTTGCGGTATAATAGGACACAGCATACATTTTAAATTGTACAAACTTAGTTTGAAGTGTTTTAGAACACATTTCATCTTTTGGAACACCCTGTATACGTAAATCTCCCTAGAACGCCAATTCTTCTAATATCGTATTACCAAAAATAATTTCTATTTAATACAAGAATAAGCTAGCTACGGAAATGAAATGGTAAACAATACACATACAAGTGAAATTTGGTAATGCTTTTTTTTACAAAAAAAATAAGACTGGTACTTTGTAGCTCAGTTTTAATCTTTTAGGGAAGGAATTGGCCATCTTTTATGAAAAGATCGTTTCTTGGAAAATAACAGATGGTATTTAACAACAAATTACAGCACATTCCACATCTATCACATAGTAATACACCTTTAGCACTCTTTTTTAAAGTGACAGTGCGAAAAAACAATTTTCAGTGCGGTTCTTTCAATAAAAAAATAGAGCACAATACTAACACAGCCTCTTTCAGAAAGATTGCTTTTTTCAAAATTAATCATGTTTTGTAATATAGCTTTTCTGGGATTAATGCCAGTTTGAATGAGAACATTGGTGAACGTAAACGGCTTCGATGAGATTGCTTTTCCTAGAATTCCAGTGTTAACATTAGAGGTGTAAAGAAATTATTTTCTGCTTGCTCTCCCTGAATATTATTATTTCTAATATCATTATCGATTGTTAAAGAGTGCGTGTTGGATGTCAAAGTAATTGAAGTAAATTATACGCTACCAACAAATAAACACTTTTTTCAAAAATAGATTGGTACTTGGTCGATATAAATAGGAATGTACATACATATTCATGCAAACTTTCTTTAAAGTACCTAATCTATATCTTTTGTTTGTTTTATAATGCGTATGATCTCAATCACAATAATAGAATCCATTGTTGGACAATTGTTATAGTAATAACATTCGTAATAACTATGATAACGCTAAAAGCTTCTACAGGACATATTGCGATTATATGATTATGACTATGCGAATGTTTTGCGTTTCATACCTAATTTCATTTTCAACATATTTCATTCCTAGCAAAGATCACAGACGAAAACGTTTAATATTTTGTATCTAAAATAGTATAGGTTAATAAACTCAAAAGAAACATGTATTACTACATAGAGAAATCTTTAGTTGGAGGTAGTTAATGACATGTGATTTTCGTCCGTCCATCAGTCCGACCTTGCCCATATATAAGCAAATAGATGTCCAATGAGTTGACCAAATTCCTCCAAATCTTGTGCACTAGTGCGTCATACTTCTGATTGGTCAATATTGAATATAATTTCAATTTTGTGACCAGGTCAAATTAGTAGTAGTTTACCAACTGAGGATTGATCCAAAAATTGTTCGTCAAACTATACGATATCCAAATTGTTGAAAAACAGAAGCGAGGTTGCTTTAAAGGTCAAAAACTACATTTTCGAGTTTTCGACTGCATTTTAGAGACATAAAATTGGGGAAACTAAGTTTTCGCTTCGCTTTATGATTTTGCGGTGTTTGTAATCAGTAGGGATCCAGGACATCCCAAAATTTTATTTATACACCAATTTCATTGGGAATACGAGCATTGTCTTGATACACAAAATGTTATGGTTTCAGGGCGTTAATCATCATTTGGGGCCAAAGGTCGCCAAAAACTTTATTTATGCGCCAAATTTCGTTAAGGAAACCATCAACCGCATTTCCTCAATGTGCAAGAACAAACTCTTGTTAGAGGCCAAATATGCTCATGCACTTTATTCATACACTACTTTTGTTGAGGAAACATCGAAACGCATTTCCTAAATGGACAAGAACGAAATTGTATGGGTTCGGAACCGTGGGCATCATTTGGATCTAAAATGGCAAAAATATTTGGCTATACACCAAATTCGCGGATAAAACTGTCAAATGGATTCACCCTATGAGCAAAAATTAGATTTTATGTTTTTAAAATATTGCTATTTGGGATTAGAGACCACCAAAAACTTTATTTTTTGAAAAATTTCGCTGGGAAAAACAAAAAAACGAAAAATCATCGTAATTGTAATGTTTTGTTAAAAATAAGAAACTGCTATGGTTAGTCTAGCTTCATCACGATGATGTGCACACTTCTTTTAAAGAAATTAGTTCATAAACAATGTTTGCGTTCAAGTGAAATAGGTGTTGCGTAATCATTTTCCAGTTTGAGTGGATCAAATTACTTAGCATCTATTGGGTCTTTTTTGAAAAAAATGTATTCGTATAACTCTGATGAAGCCACATTAATATTGTGGCTTTTTGTTTTTTAATAAAGTATTTCGAACGCATAATGAAATGCGTTGTTTCTTGGCTAGTGCGCGAAAACGGTGCCTTTAAATTAATACTTCCTTCGATAGTTAAGGCTCCCCGTTTGCGTCAACTACTTCTTCGAACTTTCAATATAATAAATACGAAGGACCAGTTGTAATTAAAATTAATTTATTACAACAACTTATATTAAAAAACTTTGTTACATTTTTTCTTTTTTTTTTCACTAACTTTGAGAGAGTTGATCTATTACAAAAAAAATATATAATTGCGTTGTTGCGATGTTTCGCAACATACTGCCCCCACCGCAATAGTGTGTTGGCAAAAAAAATTATTATTGTAAGTCTGAACATCTACATGAATTTACAACTGATTGAAATCAGGAAGTTAACTAAATAATTCGGCGTAAGAGACCGGAGATTATTGAACAAGTTAGGATTAAGTCCGAGATAAATTTGTTACTGAGAGAACGGGAATGCGAGGACGTTAATAAAATAAACAAAACAAACAACAAATATATATAAAGGAATATTTTTACATTTTCTTTCGCAAGAGAAATTAACAATCTGCCTGTGGAAGACGGCACACTTTTGTTATGGAACGAGTGAATTCTCCTCTTGTGTTTTTAGGCGGACAACTCTGACCTTTCCATCGGCGCCTTCAAATGTTTTCAAGACCCTGGCCATTGGCCAATGCAGAGGGGGAGAGTTTTCTTCTTTCAGCAAGACTAAATCATTTTGCTGCAAATTTCGAGTCTCAGTCATCCATTTTGGTCGATTTTGTAACCGGTTTAGATAATCAACTGACCACTTTTTCCAAAAATTTTGCTGAAGTTTTGAACATCGCTGCCAAAAGGACAACTTGGCTTCTGCTGAGTTGGAAATGTCTTTTTCAGGGTATGATGAGAGGCTAGTTCCTATTAGAAAATGCCCAGGAGTGAGCGTTTGAAAATCTGAAGGGTCGTTTGAGAGAGCAATGAGGGGTCTAGAATTGAGAATAGCTTCAATTTGAGCTAATATGGTGGCAAATTCTTCAAAAGTGAGTGGAGTAGTGCCCACAACACGCGAGATGTGGTATTTGGCACTTTTATTGCGGCTTCCCAGAGTCCTCCCCAATGAGGGGATCTGGGGGGGATGAACGTCCATTTGGTTTCATTTTGAGAAAGGTAAATTTGAATAGAAGTGTTCACATCCGTATTTCGGAAATAATCGTATAGTTCCTTTAACTGATTTTTCGAACCCAGAAAATTAGTGGCATTATCACTATAAATGACAGACGGATTTCCTCTTCGAGATATAAATCTTTTACGAGTGGCTAGAAAAGCCTCAGTTGACAGATTTGAGACTAGCTCGATGTGAACTGCTTTAATCGCCATGCATACGAATATAGCTATGTAGCATTTCATTACCGGTGCCTTGCGTAGATGGGAGGACTTTATGAAGAACGGTCCACCAAAATCGACTCCGACTTTTTGGAATGGTCGTGGCAGTCACTCTGTCTTTTGGCAAATTAGCCATGATTGTTGCACTGATTGTGCATTAAATCGAAAACAAATAGTGCAATTCCGAATAATTTGTTTTATGTGACGCAGTCCGTCTAGTGGCCAATACCGTAATCGAACATTGGAAAGTACATTCTGAGGACCAGCGTGGCATAATCGAAGATGTTCAAACTTCAATAAGAGAGAAACAACGTGATCCTTAGAGGGCAGGAGAAGAGGATGTTTTTGTTCAAACAAAATTTCTGCATTTTCCAACCTACCACCCACACGCAGCAGTCCAAGATTGTCCAAAAAGGGTTTTAATGAGCGAAGTTGCTTGTGAGATAGAACTTTGTTTGAGTCAAGTTCCAAGATTTGTTGAGAAAAATGTTCTTGTTGAACCTTTTTTATAATTATAGTGAGCGCGGAATCCAACTCCGAAATAGTCAAAGGGCCTGTTGTTTTTGCTTGAGAATTAGTGACGTTGTGAACAAAGCGTAGCACATATGCAATTGTTCTATGCAATCGAGAAAATGACGAGAAACGTGTAAATATTGAATTCCAAAAGTGTTCTAAAATTGATTGACGATTAAAGATATTTTTCTTTCCTCAGGAGGATTGTCAACCGAGAAAGGAAAATTCTCTACATTTCGCACTTCAAATTTAGGATTGAGCAAATATTTGGGCCCGTGAAACCAAAAAGTTAAATCATCAGAGTTCAAATGACCACGGGACAGCATGTCTGCGGGATTATCCGCTGATTTTACATAATTCCACTTATAGTCATGAGTAAGTTCTTGAATTTCAGACACTCGATGCGACACAAATGCTGCCCATCGACTTGAGTGGCTTTTACACCAGTATAATGCAATTTGCGAGTCTGTCCAAAGTGTGACAGAGGTAGGAATTAGTTTATTTTTATAAATCGACACTATTTTATTAATCAATTTTGATAATAACAACATGGCACAAAGTTCGAGTTTGGGGATTGTAATTGTCTTGATTGGAGCTACGCGCGATTTAGATGACAATAAATTACAAGACACCGAGTTGTCTGAGTACATGGTTCTAATATACACAAGCTCCATAAGCAAGATTACTTGCATCAGAAAACCCATGAAATTCTACATATTCAATATTTTTACTAGAAAATAAACACCGAGAGATTGTGAGATTTTTTAACCGAGAAAAGAGTTCGCAGAGAGCTTTCCATTCTGTTAAAATCGAAATGTCACGTATTTCTTCATCCCATTGTACCTTATGTAACCACAATTTTGCATAAGAATTTTTCCTTTAACTATAAGAGGATTCACCAATCCAATAGGGTCAAAGCATTGAGCGAGATAAGATAAAATTTTCTTTTCGAAATGGGGCAATCTTGTAGAGATTGTGAAGGAATAAAGATTTGAAAATTGTCTGATGAGGATTCCACTTCAAGCCGAGAATTTTACATGGGATTTTTCCAGATTGAAGTCCACTTCTGTGGTTTGAGGGTGAGATATATTTTTTAAGAAATCATTTGAGTTTGAACACCATTTGTGCAAGTGAAACCCGTGCTTAGAGAGAAGAGAGGTTAATTGAGAATAAAGTTTAGGTAAATCTTTTTCCGTTTCACATCCCGACAGAATGTCGTCCACATAAGTTTGAGTAAGCAGAGCATCTGATGCTAAGGGATAATCGGAATTATTGAGAGCGATATCATTTAAAACCCGAGTGGCAGCATAGGGAGCAAAGTTTGTTCCGTATGTGATGGTTTGAAGTTCCAAACATTTTAAAGATTGACGAGGTGAGTCACGCCAAATAATGTTTTGCAGAAAATTTAGGCGAGGATTCGTGAAAATCTGCCGATACATTTTCTCAATGTCAGCGGTGAGTACAAACCTAAACGAGCGAAACCTACACAAAATGTCATATAGATCTGGTTGAACTTGAAATCCTTTTAAGGTAACATCGTTTAATGAGAGTCCTGAAGATGTTTTACAAGACGCATCAAAACCACACGCAACTTGGTGCTGACGCTTTCATTTCTGATTACGCACAAATGAGGAATAAAGTGTTTTCTAACCTACTGTTAGTCGGAAATAGCGGAACATATTTTGCATGACCTAATGACACATATTCATCGATGAATTTTTATATTCGTGAAAGAGGGAGGATCTTTTTCAAATCGTTTTTCAAGAGAAAAGAATCTTTTGCGATAAAGAAAGAGAATCGCCGAGTTTATGATGTTCATTTGTAGATTTCAGAGGAATATCTACTTGATAATGTCCATTTTAAGGATGCGAGAAGTAGTATTAAAATTTGTTCAGACTTTTTATCTTCTGGAGAGAGCAAGGAGGTTCGGAGAGTTCTTCAATTTTCCAGAATTTTGTTAAGAGAGTTTCTAATTCATCTGTATCATTTGAGTGGTTAGTGGAATGATGAGAATAGGATGTTGAAGTAGATGGTTCAAATGTATATTTTTAGGAACGGTTCCTGATATAATCCACCCAGATGCGTATTTAACAAAGTAGGATAACCTCTGCCTAATTTCACTATGCCGTACGTGAGAAGTGTGTAGTAACTATCTGCTCCAATAAGCAAATCTATATCGGATGGAGTGTGAAAATGAGGGTCAGCTAGAGTCATCTTAATATGATCTGGGATTTGTAACTTATCCGAGTGAATTTTTATTTGTGGAAGTTTATGAGTTATCTGTTCTAATATAGCACAAGAAACTTTGAATCTTTTAGAGCGGTCTACGTTTGAGTGTATATACATATTCACCGCTTTATTTGAGAAAGTTTTGTTTTGAGAAATTCCAGAAATATTCAAAGCTGTATTAAAGGTTTTATATCGGAGCTGATTAACCAGTTTTTGAGTACAAAACGAGTTCTGACTTCCGTTATCTAGTAGTATTCTTGCTTGGATAGGTCGTCCTTGCGCAGTAAACAAAGTTACTTGAGCTGTGGCTAGTAATACGTGGCAATTTTTGGGGGAAAGAGCGGAAAAACTGGATAAATTTTCAGCCGGTAGCTGATTTGCTTGCGAAGTTGACGCTCTATTTATGTCTTGATAATAAAGTGGAGTTGAAATTGGGTGATTGTTTGATGGCTGAGGTTTATTTGAATGCACAGAATGTTTATTTTTTGGTACATTACGGCCGGAACCGTTATTTTGTGCATTTGAGTAAGAAATTGTGGGTTTATGATGAGTTTGAGAAAAACCTAATTTTCCTGAACTATTGAAGGGGACATTTTGTATGTGTAGCGCAGTGTGATGCTTCTTAGAGCAATGAAAACAAGTTGCACTTGAAGCACAATTTTCAACTGTATGCTTTGTGCCTAAACAGTTTAAGCACATTTTTTTACTTTGAACAAACTTTAATCTTTCTTGAGGAGATATTTCCAAAAATTGTGGACACCCGTAAATTTTATGAGATTTATCGCAAAAAATGCACGAGAGAGCGTAACTGTCACTTTTCGAGTATAGTGTTACTTTACTACATTTTGAGTTGACTGGTGTTTCATTCCTGAAATGTTTTCTAACACTACACAACGATTTTCGAGAAATTCAAAAAATTCTGCTAAATTTGGCAATGTCTTTAAATCACGACCTTCCTCAAACAATTTCTTAGAGCCGAAATCTAGTTTTTTTTTTAAAAGAAAAATAAGTAATAATTCAAAATTACATTTATCAGAGAGCTTCATGTTTTTTAGTGATTCTAGGTTTTTCTTACAGGTTGTAACCAATTCTCTCAAATTTTGTGAATTACATTTTGTTATACAAGGAGCATTTAAACAAATTTTCGAAATGGGAATTAACAATCTTATTTTTGTTTTCATATCTTTGCTTAAGTAATAAAAGAGCTGTAGAGAAATTTTCATTAGTCAATGACAATGATTCAATTAAACTAAAAGCTTCACCTTTTACCAGGGTTTTTAGATAATAAAAACGTTCCACATTTGAGAATTGTGGGTTGTTTGTTATTAACGCATCAAAGAGATCTAAAAAGGGCTTCCAATCGTGCAAATTTCCTGTAAAGTTGGGAATATTAATTTGTGGCAATTTTATATTCGAATTGTGTATATGCGAGCTATTTCTAATTGAATCATTGTTGTGACTTACAGTGACATTTTGAGGAGATAATTTTTGTATACATTATTCAATAAGGGCTAACGTTGTAAAATACTGATTTTCAATTTTTTCACGATCTTCTACATCTGAATTATCTGCAAATTCTAATAAATATGAATCTATCTCGTCTTGAGCACATTCGTATTCAGAAAACGCGGCTTCCAATCTTTTTTGTCTACATGAAAATTCTTGAACATCTAATGTCAAATTTTGATAGCTCTGCACCCAATTCTGAATACGAGTGATTTTGCTTTTAGCACTTGTGCGAGTAGTTTTTAATTGTTTGAAATCCATGACCATTCAAAACAAACAATAAATAACAGAGTTAAATAAATGTGAATGCGTATTTACTATTTGAGAGTTTTTGCAATAGTTTTATGTAAACAATTTAGTTCACTAACCTTTTTTTCAGAGTTTTAATACAAACAAATGATCACTTTAACTTACTGGAATCTTTCGTAGTGTGGATTTGACTTGGGCATATGCGGAGGGCGTCAGCTAATAGGAGTTCACACGTAACTGGAACTTCGAATCAACCATGTGCCAGGGGATAGGGAAAACGTTGAGATCTTTTTACTTGTGTGGGAGATTTTTGAGTGGAGATCCGGCTCGATGAAGACCATGCGCGAAAACGGTGCCTTTAAATTAATACTTCCTTCGATAGTTAAGGCTCCCCGTTTGCGTCAACTACTTCTTCGAACTTTCAATATAATAAATACGAAGGACCAGTTGTAATTAAAATTAATTTATTACAACAACTTATATTAAAAAAAACTTTGTTACATTCTTTCTTTTTTTTTTCACTAACTTTGAGAGAGTTGATCTATTACAAAAAAAAATATATAATTGCGTTGTTGCGATGTTTCGCAACAGCTAGTGTTTATGAAAAATACGCAATATCTTCATTGTTAGGTATAAAAGCTTTAGCTTTAGGTACTTATGGAGATTGTCAATGTTCGCCTGTCCAAAACAGGTCACCGGAATGCGTTGACCGATTTCCTCCAAATTTTATACATTGGCACCCCATACATTTAATTTAATTGAATTTCCAATCCGGTACTCAGGTCAAAAGTTTTAACGTAAAATTTGGATCTTAGTAAAACGTGATTTCTAAATTAATTCGGATGTACCGATTTAGTTCAGACTGTTCATAACCTTATCGCAATGCAGTAGCTTACTAGCTATAGATTACTCCAAAAAACATTTATGATCAAACTTCATCACATCTACATTTTCAACCTACAGGACTAAACTAATTTCTCAGTCATACTTTGTTGGGTTGCATTTCAGACACATGTTTGAGAACTGTGTTTGGGTCAAACATATCTAAAAAAATTCATTTATTTACCAATTTCCTTGGGAAACGCATTGCTTTTATGAGCAAGAACGAAATTTTATGATTTATTTAACCAAGGGTACCAAAAAATTTTATTTATACCTTAATTGTGCTGAAGCAAACGCATTCTCTGGAAGCAAATGTATTTTCTAAATGGGCAAGAATAAAACTTAACGGTTTTAGTGCGTTGGTCACCATTTTGGTCCCAAGATGTTCAAACACTTTTATTTACACACCAATTTCATTGAGGAAATGGTCAAATGTACTGCTTGAATTCTCAAAAACTAAATATTGTGGTTTTATGGTTACAAAGGTACCCAAAAACTTTAATTACTCACCAACTCAGTAGTTTTACGCTTTGGTTCCATGATGACTGAAAAACTTTATTTATACACCAGTTTAGTTGGAGGAACGGCCAGGCGCATTTCCTGGATAAGAGTGAGCTAAATGTTTTATGATGTTGGTCATTTTTTATAGCCAAAGATGCCCGAAAACCTTACCAATGTCGTTGAGAAAACGGCTACCTACATAGGAAAGAACTAAATGTTATAGTTTTATGGTTTTGGTTAACATTTGACTCCTAAGATATCTGATAACTGTATTCACACACCATTGGGCTCATTGGTGCACTTCTGAAGTGGCGAAAATACATATTCTGTATTTTTTAACAGAATTGTTTAAATTACACTTTAGTCTTATTATAAGTTTTGTTATGAACGAATAAGTTCAAAAACAAACTTTACATCGATTAGGGCTTGTATCCCGATAATTCAGTTGGTTGGGGGTTCCCTAGCAAAGTACATGTCGTAGGTTCAAATCCTACTCGAGGTAAACTTTTTATTTATGTATTATGTAAAAAGAAAAGTTTTTGACTTAAGTCACACTTTAACATTGATACATAAATCATAAAATTTAATTGATTTTAATTTCTTTTTTAATTAAATTATCACAGCGAAAAATTGTCATTATAACGCCAAATTATTATGTTTGACTTTTCTCCACTTTACGAAAAAAAAAAAAATAAAAATATGTAGCAAATTTTTTTTGGCTTAAGTTACGTGTATACATTAATGATCTTTAATAACATTTAATGGTACCTACCTACATCGAACCACCCCTCCATAAAAAAAGCATAACTGCAGCACCGTATCCCCTGTTTCGACTTTTCATTGACTTTAATAAAAAATGAGAAAGATGCAACAAATTTTTTTGGCTTGAATTACATTTTAGTAGGTATATTTTTCGTTTAGTTAACAAAATTTGCTTAGGTCAGTTTTTATAGTTTACTAACTTCTTACTGAATATCAACTAATATGCATTTTGGTATTTAAATAACGATTTAGAAGCTTGTGCAGTTTACATTTATAGTTACCGTTTGTTGTACTACTACATCCAAAGTATTGCTGGGTATATTGTTATTAGCTATTGTTGGCAGTCGTCCAAATTTTGATTACGGTCTGACTTCATCCACATCATTGTTGAAATCAAAACATTTCTGAGTCTGAATTCGTTTGTATAGACTACAAATTGACGATTCTGGATAATAAATTTTGAAATTCTGGATTGATTTAAAAATACAATAGTTAGGATGTGAATTGGTATCAACTACTGCTCGTTAATTACTTAATGGACTCTGCTGAACAGCGTTGTAAAGCTATTTCTTTATGTTGCACTCAGTCTCTATCGGCAACAGTTGGGTCTTAGCTTGTGGTGCAAAATCATCACCTCCAAGCATGTTAGTTTGCATTGAAAAGTTCTTGTTGCCGAAGACAATTTGATTACTTTTTGATTGCTTAACGGCTTTATCTTTCACTCACATTGATGGGTTTACCTAGATAAAGGAAAGTACCTTTGCAAAAGGGCTATAATGAAACTTTAGATTCCTTCACGCTCAATTTTAAAAGTTTATGATTTGAATGAATTTATGCTTAATATTGAAAGTATTTATGGAGTGTCTAATGCATTTGTTTCTAAGTAAACTTCCTCTATGTTTACTTAAAATAATGTACTGAGATTATATTGGCGTTGACGGCAAAATATCCACAGTTAAAATATTTAGCTGTTTAGGACAATAAAATGTTTTTGACTAGAAATATTTATTAGGTTAAAGGGGGGGGAGGGTAAAGACAGGCACCATGGCACTCAAATACTTAATAAAATTATAGCTAGTTTTACTTTTGAATCCAGTATCATTTTTCAGAATTTGTATTAAAATGTCATTGAAACTATACCAACGTAACTTTCAAGATAAAGACAAAAATGCCGTTGAAGAATGTATATTATTGCCTAATTCTTATAGAGGTTTAATGTGTTAATTATTTTGTGAAATAAATAACGTTAAAAAGAACATTTGTGAGGTTTTTGCTTATTTTTTTACTAATAAAAATCTGGAGAAACAAAATGTCGATTGATATTAAAACCTAAAAACTGTTTTCTGCACGAATATTAATCTTTTAGTTTTCTTTCTATACTAATAGTTTAATGGTGACAATAACTGTACTTCTCCACCGTTAACATTAATACTTTTCATTTTTTAACAGTGATGTCATAATAATTATTTTGCCTGCATTTCTTTACCCAATTTCTACTAACAAATTATAAGTATCATAATCTATTTTGAGTAGCTCAACTTTAAATAGCATTCAAGGGTTTTTGTTTGAAATTGTGATTTTTTTGGCGTGTATATAAATTGCTCTGTTAAAGTAGAAAACAAATTAACATCTTACAAAAACCTTAAAGCCTTAAAACGTTAAAGTTATTAATAAGAGTAATTAATGTGTAAAACATCAGGAATACATATACTGGGTGTTTCAAAAAGCGTTCCGCTAATTTCTAGAGTAAATAGAATATAAAAAAATAACGTTAGTTTGCTTAATAAACATGTGTCCGAAAATGCCTCCTTAAGAAGATACGGCCCTTCAAAAGTGGCCTCAAGTGGCGATATTTTTAATTTTTTGGGAAAAAATAATATTTTTTAAACAATTTGCCACAAAAAAAAGTAATCTTGTTGAACGTCAAAAAAATTACTGGTTTTGGACTTATTTGAGGTTTTACATGTTTTACCTAAAATAAGAAAATAAAAGAAATGTTGAGTTAATTTACTTTACTTTAATTAAGTAGGCTTATACTGCAGACTCGCGATTTTTTTTTGTTTGACAGATTCGTTTGACACATTGTTGTTGATAATTTTGGTTTGTTTATCAAGTAATAAAGCTTTTAAAAACTTTGAAAATGAATAGTTACTATACAATATTTTGTTAACATTAGGGCAATGTGATGGAAATGCTAATGCAGCAAAAAGAAGATATGCGGAAAAAAGAGAAGAAGTGTTCCGGATTCAAAAACATTTTTTAATTTAGTGAGACGGTGCCGTGAGACTGGAACTTTTAAACCAAAAAAGGTAAATTCTGGTAGACCACGAGTGACGAGAATTACTCAAACAGAAGAAAATATTCTAATCTAGTTATTCCGGATCCTACGATAAGTGTAAGAAATGTGGGAAGGGTAAGTAACTCACGTGTTTCTAGTGTACATCGTGTATTAAAACAACAATTATTGCTCCCGTTTCACTACAGGAAAGTACAAGAATTATTGCCTGAAGAACTTTTTTTAAGAAGAGACTTTTGCGAATTATTACTAGAGAAAATGAGACAGAACCCTGATTGTTTACAAAATATTCTTTTCGCCAATTTTACTAGGCAAGGTATGTTTAATAATCATAACAGGCACGTCTGGGCAGAGGAAAATCTAAAGGTCAACATAATTTTCAGTTGAATGTATGTATGGGCTGCTTCGTTGCATACCATATTTTTATGGAAATTTAAATGGTTATGTTTACTATGAATTTTTAGATAATAGTTTAATTCCGCTATTAGAAGATTTGCCTCTTGATCTACGAAGAAATGTGGTTTTTATGCATAATGGTGTACCACCTCACTTCAGTACACAAGCTAGAAGATGGCTCAACGAACATTTTCCAAACCGTTAGATTGGTCGAGGTGCTGATTCTTCTATCCACTGGCCACCAAGGTCCCCTGACCTAAATCCCTTGGATTTTGATGTGTGGAGTTTAATTAAAGAAAAAGTATATTCAAGCGAAATAAATTCCATTCAAGAACTTCAAGCGAGAGCTGAAAGTAATTTAAGAACCAAGGCTACTCCAAAGGATTATGTTGTCATTAGAAAAACGTTTACGATTATGTATTCGTGAAAATGGTGGGCATTTCGAACATTTAATGTAAAAACCCGTACCTACTTATTCAATTTTTTTTTCTGTTTGTTTTGTGTTATTCGTTTTTTTTTAATTGTTTCCTTTGTCTGTTAATGTAATACCATTAAAACCTTTTTTAAGTTCTAAATAATTTACAATATTTTTACCTCATAGTTGTTTCTGAAGCAATCATGATTCCCTCAGGTAGTTCGTTCTCGCGCATGAAAATTATTAATTGTTTCATTTTAAAATAATTTATTCATTCGGTCAGCATTACTTGCTAAAACCTCAAATAATTCCAAAACCAGTAATTCTTTGACTTTCAACAAGAGCATCTTTTTTGTGGGAAATTGTTTAAAAAATATCCCCATAAAAAAAAGCTTTAGCGACGCTTGTATACAAAATAGTGAAAATTTGTCACTATCTTTTATGACCTAATTAAAGGTATTTGTGGTCTAAATTTCATTTGGGTATCTTAACCCGTTTCAGAGATAATAAAAAAAAAGAATTTTTGGGGCCACTTTTCCAGGCCCGTGTCTTCTTAAGGAGGCATTTTCGGACACATGTTTATCAACCAAACTAACGTTATTTTTTAATATTCTATTTATCCTAGAAATGAGCGGAACGTTTTTTGAAACACCCTGTTTTGATTTATTTGCTCTACTTACACCAATTATTTATAAAATAATTGATCGACTAATTTTTGACGAAATCAATATTTAGCAACTGAAATGTAATTTTGTCAAAGCCAAGCCTGTCTTAAAAATATTTATATTTTTTCGTTTTAACTAAAAGTTATATTGTTTTTTACTGTTGTCGAAAAAGGTTGTATCATCTACTATTATTTTTAATGTAATACTACTTTTATAATTTAAATTCATTGATTTGATTTTCGTATTTGCAAAGGCAGTTTTTTTAAATGTGCATAGTTGGTATTTTAGAGTAGCGATTTTATGATATAGCATGAAAGAAAACTGATTAAAAAATTAAAACAAATACTTCAACCTTCAGTTTTAATTATCATTAAAACAGTAATTTTAAATTTAGTAATTAAAAATTCCGGTCAATTAAAATTCAACATACAAAAAACAAATTCAAATACAATACAAATAAGCATAATAAATTTCAAAATTGTAACGTTTCACAAAAGATGCGAATGAATTGTTAGTGACATAACATAAAAGGTACGTATATAAATTAAATTAATTAAATAAATACGATAATTTTGTCTACTTGTTAGCCTTGTTTAAAATGTACTCTCAACCGGTGTTGGTTCTGCGTTTTCTTTTGGTATATAAGAAATATCCTCCTTTCTGTTTTCATCGTTATCATGTAATTCAGCTGGATAACTATTAGCCTGTTGTGCATTATGTTGCACAGATTTTTGTTCTTCTCCTGTAGATACGGCAACAGTTGAAGTAGACGATATTGCCTGAGCAGCATTAAGATCAGCCGCAACAATCGCGCATCCCTCTTGGTCAGTTTTAACAACAAACGCACGATTTATTTTAAACTTGTCCAAGACACCATAAGCTCTTTGCATCACCGGACCAGGAGGTAACCTTTTCCTAGTCATAACCCAAACATTTTCTAAAAACTAAAATTTTTAAATGCAGTCATATTTATTCGTAACTTACGTGCATGAACTGGACCAATTCCACTACAACTCCAAATTACGGCATAATTTTCGTAATCTGTATCCAATACGGTTAAAGTAGACTCAGTAGCGATTGGTGTGGTGGCGTATTTTACGTTCAGTTTTCCTTCATTACCTTTCTCAGTTAGTTCGAGGTGGCCACCAATAATACGTTTAATACCAGTGCTAAATCCCATTTTATATAATAAATTATACAGTAAAGTAAAAGCATAAACTTACATTCTATTAGTAACCTCATTGGATATGTATATTCTTCCGCTAGGTGCTCTTGCGTAATCAGTAATAACGCATCTACTAACCATTTCCGAAAAAGTAAAATAACGTTCAGCCTCGTACCATTTCCCCAAAAAACGATCAATGTTAAACTCTGCCTTTGGTAAATAGTCAGGACACCACCCGAAGCTCGGGATTTGTGCCCTAACAAATGTAATCAAGAATAACACAAGTACTGAACAGCTTTCGGTGTTCATCTTGTTATGATCGAAGGCACAATTTGCAGCGTTTATATATACAATTTACCGCTATTCTGAATGTAGGTATTTTGTATAAAATTATTATAAATCTGGGATGTCTTATAACTCCTTGATTGTTCTTAAAAAATTTTTTATCTTTGAATATGTCAAATATATATCCATTAATTAGTAAAATAACAAATCTATATTTTAAGTAATCATCTGAAATCAGTCGATTTACACCTAAAGGCAATGACCTAGAATAACCTTCTGAACTGAAACCGAGTTCGATCCAACGGTTCGATATAATCATTAATAATCTTTGCATATGCCAGTTTGGCATTGTGCTACTGATATCACGTATACAAATTAACCCGATTATAATTTTCTAGATACGGTGCTGAATACCTAACTGTAGACCTACAAGATCATATAACTGTTGAATTATTATAAATTAGCATTTTAAAAAATACACCTGGTTTCTGTTTTTCATTAGGACTAAATGAAAAATAATTAATTTAAATAATTTCAAGAACGAAACGATTTATTCAAACACAATATGTACAAAACTGTATACTAACTAATAAAAAAAAACATTACCTAAAGGCATTTGTACTACAATTTGCACAAAATCGTCTCATGGCTGCATTGTTTTTTCGCATTAAAAAAATTAGAGCTCTTTTAACATTAACAATTTCATTCCCAAAGAGAGCAACGATTATTTTTCAAAACACAACTTTCCTCCAATCTTATAGTTTAAAATCGTGTCTTTTTATAAAAATTTAACGCTTTTAACAATATCATACAGCTTTTCTTATTGCAAATTTTAGAAATATGAGATCGCACCGAGATTAATATTAATCGCGTATTTACATACACCCATAAATAAAATAAATTTAGGGGTTCTGTCACTGCCTGAATGTTCTAAATTTTAGTTCTTTGGTCTGTAATAACTAAAATTATACAAATATATACAGAAAAGCTACAAAAGTTATTGAATAATTTAATTTGCGACATAAGCCAATAATGCGACTTCACACCTGCCTAAAATTTTGTTTCACTTTAAATTAAATACATAGTATTTGTAACTGTAGTATAAGCGCAGTTATGAGAAAGGCACATTTTGCTTATGCGTAAAGAAACAAAATAATTTATATAAGGATATTCATAAAAATAATTTAAGATCGGAATTTGTCAGTTTAAACACAGCATTCGGGCCAGCCGAATTGGCGTTACAGTTCGTGTTGCCACACTTAATTAATATTTCATACTCTAAATCGATTGAACACAACGACGGTTGACAATGTACATTTTTACAAAATAAAGCACTTTGAGTAAAACTATCGAGCTTAGTTACATTAATTGGTCCCTCATAATAATACCTTTCAGTAATGTAGGCACTACAAATAGGATCCCTGAGGGTTGCCTGCGAAAACTGAATTAAAAAATAAGGTATTGGCGGGTTTGTATTATCACATTTTTTCCTAGACGTATAAAAGTGGTCGTTCTCAAAATACCTAATTACGACCACATTTTCGCCATTTTTAATCTGTATTAAAATTTACTTAAGTTCATGCATATTTTTACTTAGTAATAGGTTATTATGTGGTCCGGATAAATGCCTTATTAATTCAGGTAACGATTCAAAAGACAGGGGACAAAAACAACAGTTAAACCGACCAACACTCCCTTCGTTAGAAGATATCACATTACGGTGCACAGAACACAAATGTTTTAATAAATGTGCTTTTTGTTTAAACATAGCCACACACAATCGACAAGCAAACGGTTTTTCTCCAGTATGTACGCGTAAATGAGTTTTTAAATTCCACGACATTCCGAACTGTTTACCACAATATTCACAACGATATTCCCGCACCTGTCCTGCATGTCCGGTTTGTTTGCTGCTATTTCCTATGGCTGGCGAACCTTCGTTGTTTTCATCACCACCTCCCACAAATAAAACAGAAGATTCCCGAGTATCATCTCCTACGGGATTCACCTGTGCTTGACACAAGGACCAAGCACCCCATGTATGCTCAAACTGTTGATAAGATTCCGACGATATTCCCTGGTCCGCACTAGGAGGCCGATATTTAACGATGACATTATCAGATGGTCCAGATGTATCCGAATGTTGACCCGGTGTCGGTGTATGCGTCCTTTCCGCTACAAAGGGTGGCGCGGATAGTGAAAGGGGATGATGTGCCGCTAACAAAGGATGACGCACCGTTTTGTATCGATGCCGATAAACTCCATCGTCTATGTATGAAGGTGAAAAAGGAACGAAAGGCGGATTCTGAGCTGGAGAATTATGAAACCCTGGTCTTCTTTTTCTGTGAGGTGTAACAACGTAATTATCTGGACTCTGTACCAATGACATTAATTCCTGCTCTCCCGTAGGCGGTTTTAGTGGAGTAAATTCCTCGTTGTGTTTTAAATCAAGTGGCTCGATGTACATTGTCTTACGTTTTACTCTATGATGGTGAAATTGGGATAATTCGTGAACCTTTGGCGCTATTTTTACAGTTGATTGTCCAATTTTTAAAGTGTTAACGAGTTTCTGGCCGGCTTTCTGTAAAAAAGTGGCTTAACGAAAGTGAAATTATCGCGAATTTATAGTGTTACCTGAATATCAATTTCTTCTTCGGTGTCGTGTTCGTCGTCGGGTGGTTTTGTATTTAACGATAAATTGACGGGGTTGGGGGATGTGCTTTGTCCTTCTGAAGTGGTGCAGTTGTTATCGTCGTCGTCTTCATCTTCGTCATCCTTAATTTCGCCCTCTTCTTTGTCTTCGTCGTCCGCGATTTCTTCCTTTTTCACTTGTATCGGCATCGAATTTTCGTTATCACTGTATGACCAATTATCGACCGACTGCTTATTAGCCTCGGAAGATTGCCACATATCTGATTTAATTTGCAATAATTCGAATAATTCTTGTATACTCTCCAATTCGCTAGACTGGAAATCGGTAAAAAAAAATGATTACGTAAACTCGCGGTTTGTGAAACTTACCTTTATACACGCCTGTCCGTTGTAAAGAAAATCCAAAAGGTGTCTAAAGTGGCAGCTCTTGATTCCGGGGATGAGTATTACGCTTGGTCCGTGTGAGTGTATACTTTCGCCAAGAATACGACGAACAAGAGGACTCGCAGATGCCATTATTAACTTATGTGCACTAAGTGCGGTTTTATCATCGCAAATGAATGTCATATCCGCAAAATTTTCAGATGTAAAGCACGTTTTAATTTCTTCTATAATTGTTGCATGATGCTTGCCGTAATGCAAAGTTAATAAACCGTGGGAATCTTGTTCTTCCGAGTACATGGCGAAATAAATAATTCGGTAGAAAATCACCTGAAAGCACGAGTCGTGTATACGTTACTGCGGCAATTCTATTATTTGTGATTGTGTTCTTTAATTGCGTTAATTACGACGTTATAGGTAATTAAATACTTATTATTAAGCATTATAGAAAATATTCTGAAATATGATAAGTTTTGAACAATTTTAATGACGGTTACGTAAATATTTGAATGTTTCCTTTTTATGAGGGTTGTAGATTATGAAGGGGATGTGTATTTAGTTGTGTGTAGTAAAGAAGCAACAAGTTGTTGGCGTGAGAATAACAATATACTGGCTAGCGTCCAGAGATTACTCACCCGGAAAATAGTGTAATCCTATTGGGCACTCGCGAGCGCATTTGTCGTATCCGCGGGATCACCCCGAGCACCATAGGACGCAACACAGCACTGAGCCATGACCATATAGTCCACTGCATAGCACAGAAAAATAATCAACGACAAGTTTGCGCTCATTAAACTTCACGTAGAGTGGATATTATTTTTGGGCCACCACACTGTGCACTGTATTGCGCCACAAATGAAAGTAAAAGTGAACGAGAAGTTCGAGCCTTCACAACAAGCAGCCGTTACCGCCGTGCCGTATTCGAGCAACACACAAAGTATTGGATCCCGTCCGGGGGCCGATTTGATTTCAATAACACTTTAGAATTAGCGCCATCCCCGATATTGCAAATTAATGCTAAATATTAAAGGAAGCTTTACTCCTGAAACCGCTCGTAATACTACTAGCTCTTAATTTCTCCCTTTACTTTCCCCTCTTTTCTCTTCAGGTCCCCACTACAGACAAGTTTTTTTTTCTTAAGCTGGCTGCCTCACAACTTCTCTTTCTCTGCTTTCAAGGTCGCATCGAGCAGACGGCAACGCGCTGTTCGTTACTCAACTTTTTTATGCTGTAGCGGTTTTAAGAGAGCGCGGTTCTATTTTAACTTGTAATTGAATGTTTAAACCAATAGTGCGATTTCGCATTTGTTAGACCGCGAATTGCAGCTAGCATTCCGAGCGGTTTAGTTGCTTTCACCGGCTTCGCCAAGGAGACTCGTCGCGAACGGGGCCCGCGCAGGGGCCGCAAACGTACTTTCACAATACTTTTGTCGGGAGGGGGAACTGTTGTATAATACTACTGCAATCGATTTATATTAACAATAAAATGCTAATATTAAAATAAACCGATTAAATTCCACGAATTATAAAAACTTTTCTTGCCGCCATTAAACTACCCTATAACTAAACGAAATCCCACGTTACCTTGCTCCCTTATAAAATAAGTACCACAAAAGAATATATCCGCCCAGGTGAGAAAGAGATATACAGTAGTCGCTAACGTTGCTCATGTAATTCTAATATGCCATTGTTATGTTGGCATTATGTTATGAGAACGAGGGAAAGTAACCATAATGTAAAACTTTCACTATCGCGTAACTCTGTCTGAGCCCTACATACAGGGCCCGACCCCTTGCCCCATGTTCATTCAAGGTTAACCGATTGTAATTTTTTTGTTTTCCCTCTTAATAACACGCCGTGTATTACACGTACGATTTAAAGTTTCTTAATTAGCGCTCGAGAGCATTCATAATACTTACCAGACTTTTTAATTAGTTATGTAAATCTTAATACGTTTTTGCGAATGTTTATGGACTATAATTAAATAATTGAACTCTGCACTCGATTAAACTAATAGCACCTTCTCTGTGTCATACGTAAAATTATTTTTAAAATTAGCACATTAGATAAATAAAGTAGGGTAACGTTTTATTATAAGTAATCAATAGTTGATCATGTATTCGTATCGATACGACTGCCCTCGAGAATGATTTTTTACCTGTTTAAAATCATCAAGGTCGCTACTTCACAGGGAAGTGAAAGTAGTATTGCTTATATGGATGTTGAGATCCCAACATCCTGACACATTTTCGTTATTTACTAGCTCATATAGATATTATTCCGTTTTTTACCTGCACAATTTACTTGAAAAATTTGACGTTTGTGGAAAGTGAACGTCGATAAGGTCTTACATAATGAGATTTGGGTCGGTAGTCACATGGCTGTTGTTATTGTTCGCGTGTACAGCCGTACATATAACTTGCAGTTCGGGATCGGAACATCCTTGAAGCTCCGCACATCCGCCCTCATCAAAATGAAAATATGTAGCTAGACTCTTCGTTTAACCGCCTATATCTCGTCACTATGACTAATCATTTCTAAATCTACTATACTTAACTTTTTGTTAACATTATAATCGGACCCATCAATTTTATTTGAACGACGAGGAGGTGGAGTGGTAATTCATTATTTATTATTTATATCGTGCATGTTATTTCTTTGTTAAAAAGAGCTAGTTAACGTTTCATAACTCCTTAAAAATGATGAATTATTTCTCAGTAGCGTATCTGCAATTTATTTATGGGCACACATTTTGGCAATTTTCATAATTGATCTAATTTAGATTTTACTAGTTTTCCAAAAAAGTATTATACCTCTAATTTCATGAAGCAATTCATAAGCAATTTTTATCTAAACTACTAATAGCTATTTTTTCAAACAAATTCCAAATATATAACACACGAGATTTAAATATTTTCTATTAAATAAATGTAAAAAATTGAAGAAATCGACCACTTTTACAGAAGTATAAAAAAATAAAAATAATAGAACAAGCTACAAATATGTAACACGGGATTTAACAATGAATATTAAGAAACATTTTCTATTAAATAATTGTAAAAAAATTGAAGAAATCAACTGCTTTTCCAGAAGCATAAAATTAATGTCCTTGCTAATACTGAAACCCTAAAATTAGAGTTATATTATAGACTTGCTTCAATATTCCAAAAGATGTATATCTGTTTACACCGATTGCATCTATGCAAATGTATAAATAAATAATTATATCTAAATGTCAACTACACTTTTAGCAGAGAACGTTAGTGGCTAACTTCATACATTCGCCTTCTCATTAAAATATGTGCTATATGAACATTTACAGCTGCGTTAATTCTTTACATTTTCATTGCCTTTACATAAAGGAACGTTTTCTTTTTAAATATTGATCCGCTACCTATAATCCAGTAAAGAACGTTATGAATGCTTTATGCATTATTTTCTTTAAAAGAATTAGAAATGGTTGTGAGAGCGATTCATTAAACTAATAATCTAGAAATAAGTGGAGTGCATAAAGGGTACGTACGAAGTATTATTTTTTTTTCACTTAATGTTCGACATTCTTTGGGGTGAATCCTTACTCTTTTCATTGCTTTTTGGTCCAGAACACGCTCTTAAGCTGGTAACCTTCATTTAGAACCAATTCTTTGGTAGTGCCATTAACTTTTTCCGATAGATAAATGATAGGTAAACCAAATCAAATCTCACTACATACAATTTTCTCCGAGAAACAGATAATGTAGAATTTTTTTCTATTACATCGCTACAACAGTTCAACAAAATTTGCACTTATATGTATCGAATGAAATTGTAAAAACCAACTAGACAAACTGTTGTGAAAAATGATGCCGTTACCGTCTACCTTGTAGGGTAAGAACGGGTCACTTAAGGCACTTAAGGCATTTGCAGCTGTATATTTATTAAAAACTAAAAATTTTAACACAGGTTCCATATTACAATAACTAAAAACTATTTAACACCAAAAATAAAACGAATTTTCCAAAATACCAATTTTTTTGTTAATATTGCAAATACGTACTCTTATACTTCAGAGTAACTAAGAGAATGCACGAAGACGTATAAGAATTTTTTTTCGGCATTTGTCACAAATGAATTCGTCAAGTTCTGCATACACAGTACAATCCTCGTGATACCACTTCCGACATGAGTTGCAGTGGATCCAGTCTGAATCTGGAGGGTCTTCATACAACCCATGGCATCTTGGACAGAAAATTTCTTTCTCTGTTTTTTTTTCTTTCCATTTAATACCTTACTGTCACCGTCTATTTTTCGCTGAACCACTTTAGCTTTTTCACCCTTTTCTTTCTCCAACTTTAGTCTTTCCAATTCTTCTTTATATGGCGACTCAGATATCAGATTTTTTTGATTCGGTTTAGCTGTAGCACGCGAGAGAGGTCTGTCTGTCACAGTTGCAGGAGCAAAATCTTCTGGAGAGAAGCATATGGCCAAATGCCATATGCTCTGATTGCATTTACAGCCTTCTCGATAGAAGCCATTTTGGAAAAACCATTGCCAAATAATTCTGCTATTTGAAATTGTGTAATAGCCCGTCCTGGGTGAGATACATGCCATTTTTCACACTCTTGTCCATAAACAGTTTTTAAAGGACCGAAAAATCCTCTGTCTAATGGCTGGAGACGATGGCTGATGTGTGGCGGTAGACTCAACAGAAAAATTGCATACTCTCTGCATTTATTAATTGCAGCTAAGCTGACGTGGCTGGCACGGTTGTCCATTACCAAGAGTATTGGATCTTCAGGTGTTGGATCCGAAATCTGACATAAGTAAAGTTCCGATCGGGGCTCCGTTCAATAGCTCTTCCTTCTTGCGTTTTCGAGGAAATATTAAAGCAGGTGGAACATATTTTCCACCTGCGCTCATGTAACAAACAGCAATTATCAGTTGACCTCTCTCAGAAGAAACTATTTTACTAACTACCTTTTTACCAGTTGGAGCAATAACTTTGGACACTTTGTTTGGCACTGTACGAATCCCAGATTCAGCCATATTGTATATACGCGTAACAGGTGTTTCCTTTTCCTCGATTACCTTTTTCAAGTTGTCAAAAAATATTTTAACCTGAACCTGATTGAAGCCTGATGCTCGAGCTGAGCTTGTTTTTTCAGCAATTCGAGCAATCAGATGATGTTTTCTACAAAATAACCTGACCCAATCATTTCCGACCATTTTCGTTTATTACTTAAATCTATGACTGATGTGATTTCTCTCAGCGAACTGAAACACAAGCTGACGTAAAGCTTTAATTGTCAAGCCGCAAAATATGTTACGTAAGTGTTTGCAATATTGGGCTAATTGGAGTTCGATTTCATGGTTTAAAACGTCCAAGCAACGTGGGAGTGATTCGAATTTTCAGCCTCATTAATTCCAAGACTTCTAGTCATAGATCGTTCCTTTCTCCGCCTTCTATCCTTCTTAGAATTTCTATCATAAGTTCGTGTGTAAAGATAGGTCTTCTTTCTGATTTTCTTGTATACTTTCCCATGGTTTCGAGTGCCTGTAAAAAATTGAAATTATTCAACGATAACATTACGAAAGGAGTACGCACTATGGCAAAGAGTACGCACGCGAACTCTTTGCCTGCATACTCTTTGCTTGTACTACACTACTCGAGAAATATTACAACAGCGCAGCCTCGTAAATCATAACCTCAGAATTATTACAAGAATAATGGGCATAAACATAACCTATTTAAATCACTCAGAGCAAATAATCACGATTGACATTGTACAAGTTGAGTACACATTTAAAAAATAACAAAAATTAGATCAAAAAGGGTAAATTTTCTTATCTCTGTTCGGGAACAAATTGCCGGGCAACAATATTTTTTCGTGGGCACATACAGACATTGGAAAGTAACGCACTCACCAGACAGCGATGCCAAACTTACGGATATTCGTTAAGTTATTATAACGCGTACTCTTACCGACTGTGTACTCTTACCCGTCGTTACGCTGAGGTTTTTGAGGCGGTTTTCCTCATACACGTATAGCGGCATAATCACTGCGTATATGCATATCAGGTGCGGCTATTTAGGGCAATGCTAGGGTAATATCTTCCCCCTCAGAACCTTAACTCTATTCTTTCCGATCTTATCATGGCCGCACTCATCCTTAATCCCACCATACATATATGCGAGTTGCCCGCCTTCCCCGACGCCCTCCCCTTTGGGGAGGGAATGAAACACGTTTCTTTCTTTTCCTTTTTACTAATGGCTTGGTTCCCATATTGTTGTAAACCACAAAAGCTAAATTTTATTCTTTCACCTTACTAGACACTATTTAGAATCTGTCATATTGCACTAGCTACCTGACAGACAAGTTACAGTGTGTCAAGTTGAGCGAAACGTTTACTTACAGGGAACGGACCATTACTATATACATTGTTGAAATGCGTTTTTAGACACATCGTATTGGAGATCAAAGATGTCCAAAGATGTGCAAAAACTTTTGCTAAATGTTATGGCTTTACAATGTTGTCACGGTTTGGGGAAAAAGATGCCCAAAAACTTTATTTAATCACCAATTCCCTTGGAAAAACGGTCAAACGCACTGCTTTGTTGGGCAAGAACTATCCCATGATTTTACGACAATGATCATTATTTGAGTCCAAAAATACCTAATAACTTTATTTCCTCCTGAATTTTGTTGGGAAAACTGCCAAACCTGTTGCATCGATAGGTACCAGATAAATTGTATGGTTTTAGAGCGCTGGTTATCATTTTAGGCTAAATTTGCCAAAAAGTTGAATTTCCTTGATGGGAAAAACCAAATTTAATGGTTTTATGTCCAAAAGTGTTGCTTCAATACACAAGGACTGAATGCTACGATTTTCCGGTATTGGCCATCATTCGGCACCAAAAATAGCCAAAAACCTTAACTATACACGAATATTATGAGAAAACCGCCAAATGCTTAGATTCGATACACAAGAACAAAATTCTATTGTTTTACGGTACTGATTATTAAAAACTTTCTAGATATTCACAAAGTGTTTTAGGGCTCGTATAAAGTACAGATTTATTATCCTACAAAAAAGGCTCAGCAAGAAAACTTGTCTGAATTTGAATTACTCTATTCACAAAAGGTACTTAAGGCAGCTTTTCCTGTAATATTTTTTTAGGGCTTATTTATTGTTTTACAAAAAAACCTTCGATAATAAAACCCGTCGTACCGTTTTTAGGGTCATCCATTGCCCTACAAAAAATATTAGAGTTGTGTATTTTAACAAGGCTTTATACATTTTATTGTAACGCTAATAGCTTCCCAAGTGTTCACGAAAAGTACTTTACGATTCCTATAAAAAAGGTTTAAAGGATTACTTATTACTAGACAAGAAAAATTCATTAAGAAACGTTAGGTTTTTGACATATTTACGAGAGGTACAGGCTGCTTTCAGGGCCGTTTTATCACCCAATGAAAAAGTTTTATAACGAGAACGTGTATAAAAAATATCTCTAACCTATAAACTTAAATAATATTTTCTAACAACTGACTAGTTTTAGTTTCTGACGAATTCTCACATCAGTATGTATCTATCGAGCGTATGAAACTGGAACGAAGATTTTTATGTACAACTCATTTAGTATTTCAATAATTCTAATAACACTTGTGTCAAAAATTTTTCAGTGCCATTTTCAACAGCATTTTTAATTTCCAACCCCCATATTCAATATTCAACCCCTATTATTTTGTGCTTTTTTGGACTTTTGGTAGGTAACCCGCATATACCATCTTAGATCTGTTTCTGATTAGGCCCTCTACGTTTACTCTCACCCTAAGTCGCACTTATCTTGCTTCTGATTGGTCTCCCTCTATTGCGCCACTCCTCATCCTACTCCTTGCGCCACTCTCCAGCATCCTGGTAACTGTACTGGCTTTTTGACTTTTCCCCATCTGGTCTTCGCGTTTCGCCATCTTGTTTCAGTGTTCCGTCATCTTGTTTCCCCAACCATTTGGGATTTATGGTCACCTCGTTTGTGTGCTCCACCGTCTTGTTACCGTGTCTCTTGCCTGAAGGTTCTTTCCTACTACTACTACTACTACTACTACTACTACTACTACTACTACTACTACTACTACTACTACTACTTCTACTACTACTACTACTACTACTACTAATACTTTATTTGCATAATTTACAAAAAAAATTGCAAAGTGCTTGCGTTTTGCTATTTACATTTTCCATCTCTATTTACACTTTTTACTCCTTTCTTTACTTCACTTACACTAACTTCTTCTCTCTTTCCTCTTCTCCCCTTAACTGTCTTCTTCTGTTCCATGTTTCTTGAATCCACTCCGCTCCCCTTATTCCTTCTTCTAGTGTCTCTTCCACCGCCCCCTCCTCCTGTTTTAATTTCCTGAATTCTTGCTTACATTTTCTCTCTTCGTCCCTTCGCCAGTACTTGTTTCCCCTCTCTGCGTTTCCACATCTAAATATCGCTATCATTTTCTTTCTTGCCCTCCTCCCTTCCCCATTCAAATATCTCAGTATACCATCTCCCTTAATGTTCCTGTAGTTTACATTGTACTTTTCTTCTTTTACCTTCGACCATCTTTCCTGCTTTTGCACATCTCTATCCCTTCTAATTATGTCCTGTCTCACGTTCACTCATTGCCTTCTTAGTCTTTCTACTTCTTTTTTTGCATATCCGTACCTTTTGTAATATTATTTCCTAGCTTCTTGTCCATATTCTATTCTTCGTTCTCTTATTTCTTTCCAGCATTCTTGCAGGATTTTACACTCCGTTCTTCTACTCATTTGCTCCTCGTGCTTTACTGCTCTATTTCGCCTTCGCCCTTATTTTCTCTACTTGCACCTCCTCTCTAATGATGTATCCTGGTGTTTCTCTTTCCACTCCAAGTATCCACCTCCAGTATTTCTCTTGCAGCTCCTCTATCTCTTTGTATTCTTTCCACCCCCACACTTCCTCCCCGTACAGTACCACACTTTTGATCAATTTCTCAAATAATAATTTTCTTTTCTTTATGTCCATTCCAAACAGTCTTTCCCCTACACTCCACACTTGCCCTATTAGCTTATTCCCTTTTCTCACTAGCTCTTTTATATGTACCCCATCGTTATTACCTTATCTCATTATGTATCCCAGGAATGTGAACTCCATTACTTGCTGTATCTCCTCATCCCTCCATTTCGATTCCTCCTTTTTCCTTTTTCCACCCCCTTTTCTCCATACCATTACCTTAGTTTTACTCCCATTGACCCCCGGATCTTTCTTTCTCAAATATCTGTCCAACGTTTTTAACATCCCCTTCATTTCTTTTTCCTCCCTTGCTAATAACACTACATCATCCGCGTATACCAGCGTCCACACTTTCATGTTCCCCACCACCAGGCCTCCCTCTTGTTGTCCCCTTAATGTCTCCTCCAGGTCTCCAGTATATACTGCGAGCAGGTTTGGGCTCAGTAGGGCATCCTTGTCTCAATCCCCTGCTCGTTACAAATCCTTCGCTCACTTCCCCATTTACTCTCACCCTGTTCCTCGTTTCTTCATATATTTTTCTATCCTTTCTATTATCCGTTCGCTTATCTTTTTTCTCCTCATGAGCTCCCACAACTTTTGCCTGTTCACCCTATCGAATTCCGATTTTATGTCTACAAATACCGCTACCATTTTACCTCTTTTCTTTCCTAATTTCTTGTTTGCCATGTGCTTCAATATGTATACGTTATCCGTCGTTCTTCTTCCTTTCCTGAATCCTGCCTGTCCATCTGGTAACAGCTTCTTTTCCCCCACCTCCTTCGTTAACCTTTCTTCCAGAAAGTTTGCGTATATTTTGTAGGCCGTGTTTAGCAGTGTAATTCCCCTGTAATTTGTCATCCGATTCTTGTCACCTTTTTTGTACACTGGGCAAATATGTCCTTCCCTCCACCTCTCCGGGAATCCTTCGCCTCTTCATATTTTGTTTATTATTTCCGTCATCCTTTTTGTCACCTTTTCTCCTCCGTATATCCACTCCTCACCTTGTATCTCATCTTTTCCTGCCGCTTTCCCGTTTTTTACCTTCTTTATTGCTTCTCTTACTTTCTGTTATTTTATTCTTTCTTCTTTTTCCCCTACCTCGTGCCTTTTGTTACTTTGTCTTCCTTCTCCGTCCTGCATTTGCTGTCCCTCCAGAGCGTCTCTGAAATACCTCTCCCATTCTTTTATTTGTTTTCCCGTTTGTGCCCTTCTCCGATTTTCTTTCTTTAAAAATTTCCATACGTCTTCTGTTTTTATCTCCTTAATCTGCTCTTCCTGCTTTTTTTGCTTTCTTGCTTTTTACTTTCGCATGTTCTCCTGTATATCTCTACTGCTTCTTTGTACTCTTTTTTTTCGCCTTCCCCGTTCTCCACCGTCTTAGTGTTCTTCTTACTTTCCTCTTGGCCTCCTTACATTCTTTATCCCACGTTAACTTAACTTTTTCCGTTGCTTCCTCCATTCTCTCACTCATTTCTTCCACACTTTCTTGCACTCCATTACCTTCCCATCTTATTTTTTCCATTTTTTCTTTGTACCTCTTTATACTATCTTCTGTCTAGGTCTTCTTAATTATGTATTCCTCTTCTTCTCTGCACTCTTCTCTTTCTCTCCCTTCCATTATCATTTCCAAAGCTTGGTGGTCCGATTCAATCCTCTCCCCTACCCTAAATATCTTCATCTTTTCCTCAGCCTCAGCATTCGCAATTACATAATCTATTATTGATTCTCCCCTTGCTCCTATATATGTGTACTCCCCACTTTCCCTTTCGTCTCTATTTCCATTCATTATTTCCCACCTCCTCTCGTTACACATTTCTAACAATCATCTCCTCTAAATTTTCCCTAGTCTCTTTCATCTTTCTACTGTATACCGTCGTTAATTCTATTTTTTCTTTACCCCACTGTATGTTTCTTTTTATACTTCTTCTTTGTTGCACTTTGTCTTCTTCTTCTTCTTTTCCAACCATTTTCTTTTTATCCCACTACTATCCCCCCCTTTGCTCTTCCTTTTGTATTGTTCCTTTCGGCGCACTGCACCACCCATGATCATTCACTTGGCATTTCCCTTTTCCACCACGCCCGTTCTTTTTCTTCTAACCAAGTCTCTTGTAATCCCATCACGTCCTGCTCCCTGACATACTCCCAAAACTCTTGATCTTTATTCTTTATTCCCACCACATTCCAGAACAGTATCTTTAGTTCATCCATCCCTTCCTGTAGTTTTCCCTTACTTTCCCTTTGTTCCCTTTGTTGTTCTTTTCCATTGCCTTTACTCTTTTGGTAATTTTGCTGCCTCCATTCCCCTCTCCCTCCCCCTTCTTTTAGTTTTTTGGTCTTTGTATATCCCTTCTATCTCCCCTTTCTCCGCTTAGCTCTATCGCTCTCTCATTCCATACGTATCTTTCCCCATCTATCTACATTTTACTATATCCTACCCATACTTTTCTTCCCTCCGCTCTTTCCGCCGCCCTGTTCCTTTTTTTTTGTACACTTCCTTCTTCCCTTGTTAGATCGTGGTCTATGTAAATTCCTGTAACCCTCAGCTTTCTCTTCTCTGCTATAATCTTCTGTTTCTTCTCCTATCTCCCCATTTCCACCACTACCATTTCATTTTCCTTCTCCTTGTTTATCACCAACACTTTTCTGACTTCTGCTCTTACATTTAGTTTCTCTTCCATCATCCCTTGTAGTTCTTTCTGTGGCTCCTTGCATCTCCACCCCTTTATCACGATGTTATTCTGCCTTTTCCTTCTCTCCTCATCGTCTACCTTTCTTTCTAGTTTTTCTAACGTCTCTATCAATTCTTGTTTTTCCACCTTCCATTCATTTTCCCTTTCTTCCATTTGTTCTTTCATTTCTTTGACGTCTTTCCTTAGTCCCTTCATATTTTCTTCCATCAGCTTCCTCATCTCACGGGTTAGCTACTTTATTTCTTCCATTTCTTTCTCTTCCTTCCTCTTTTCCCTTTCCACTGCGCTGTTACCACTTTTTTCTTCCTCTGCCTTTTTTACGTCTAGCGATCTTATTACCTTCTTCCCTTTTCCAAATACTCTTTGCAGTTCCGCTTCCTCTTCTTCTCTTTCCCTTTTATTCATTCCCTTCTTCTCTTGGCTTTATCTACCTTTTTTTCCGTATTTTTTACTCGTTTACTCAATTCGGTAATTTAATGTACTTCCAATTATATGGATAAATTTAACTATTACGAAGGTAACTTTATATGAATGTAAATATAAATATACGGGTCAAAGGTCACCACGATTTCTAAGTATTGTATTATCGTATACAAATAAAGGAAAATAGTAAATTATTTGAATGAATTTCCGCTATTGTAATTCTTTTACCTCCATAATCGTCTTTTTTCCTGTAATAATTGTCTTTTCGCAAACTACCACTATTCACCACTTCTTTCAGCTATAGTCTTCTTTTATTGTCCCTATTCCCTAATTAAACCTCGTATTTAACTACTAAAACGTGAGAGCTTGTAAATGCGCGTTGTTTAACCTTGCAATGCAAAACACAAGGGATAGTCCTCTATTTCCTTCAAACCCCCCTTTTAACGCCGCTTTTTCACTGAACTGGAGTGGAAAAGGGTCCACTCCGGTTCAGTGCTTTTTTGGTGTTGCCGCCATTATCCTCACGTGTTCCGCCATCTTGTTTCCGTGTTATGTAGTCTTGCTTCCGAGAGTCTTTGTGACTTTCCGGTATCTGGTTTCTGGGTATAATATACTTGCCGCGGAAATTAGCATCTTGGTCCAGCATCATGAGTCTCATTTCTTCATTTAAGGTCAATTTTGGCAAAATCTGTTACAACATCCTGAAATAAGCCCCTTAGGCTTAATTGGCCTAGAGTATGTATTCTTAAACATTGAAGCTAGTTTCAGCACCTAGAAATAAGGTCATAATTGAACATCTTGAAACAGGTATCAACATTTAAGATTCTGCAACGCCCTCGCTCCCCTGAATGGGACAATTCGCCCTCTCTCTCTATCTCTCTATCTTCCTCGCCCCTCTCTGTCCCTCTAAGCGAGGCTTAGGATTGAGAGGCTGAGTGATGGAAGGAAGTGGCAGAGGAAAGTGTCCTACTTCTGCTGCCATTTACTTCTAAGTTACTAGTTCTTGTTCTCATAATTACTGTGATTTTCACTCTGTTTGAGAATAAATCGTATTATTGTTATGATTATGACCAAACATCTAAGTACTTTAAAAGTTGTACAAATTGTTTATAAGGGCTTATTTACCACATTACAAAGTGTTGTTATGATGATAACTCATCTAAAATTTAGTTTCTTTTAGGTTTCCATATAGTACCTATATTTGTAACCCGATTTTAACCAAAATTTGACAAAACCAAAATATTTTAATGGTAACTCTAAATCTCAAGTTTTATTAGAATTTGACACTTAACTTTTAAGATATCGTGACTAGAGATACAGGCACATGGATACACAGACAAACAGACACACACGTATACGTTTGAAAAGTTCTGAAAAACCGTTAAAAACAACATCAGTATTTTAAATGTACGATTCTAGGGAACCACAGACGTACTGTAAACTATTTATTACTTATGCTATGCTAATAGAATACACAATTTCAATATTTAGGAGAAAACTCAGAGAACGTATTATCAGAAAAATATAATTTGCCTTTTGTTGTTCAACACCTACTATAGACGATTAATAGAATTGGTGTAATTAGAACTTTTAAACATTCTATTACAAAATTGTGGCTGTCAAGGGTCTGACAAAGACGCTAATATGAAAGGTACACACCATAGAGTTCAAACACAAGTTTTACGAAAGATCATCATACTACATTTGTTACAGTAACCATTATTTTATTGAATGTCGCTGCCGCTTGTAATACAGAGGGCACCGCGGTTTTTTATATACTTCAATCGGCATTATTCTTCTCAGCCTTAATATTTCTGTAGACTAGTTAAATCATGTGGAAAACTACTGATGGGCGAGTGGAACAGACACAATACGATTCTGATGTTTCCATTAGGGTGAAGTGTATGATACCAAAAAGTACAATTATTATGTACCTTTAGACGATAGTGAAACAAAAATCATTATCTAGTAGGAAATAGTAAAACAGAACGAACTGCAACCAAAGTAGAGATATTTACATTGTATGGTCTAATGCGTTTATAAATACAAATTTTTCTAGCACTATATTACATGGCCTTGTCGTCATTTGGAAAATATCGTAATTACAATTAATGGTGTTATTAAAATGATAGATAACAGTGGATTCAGAATTTGAGATAAATGATGCAACGGTTCTTGCAACGGAAATTGAGTTGCAACTTAATGAAGTGTCTGAAATTGTGAACAGAAATCAAGCTTGCTGTGAACGACGTGATTACCATTGAGACATCAAAATACGTAAAATTCAGAATAATGGAATAAATGACGCTTCGTATTTTGCTTGTGCCAGTGTTGCTTTGGCAGGGTATAAAATTTACTACAGCATGCCGTCACTCATCAATGACCTAAACGGGCACTTTTATCAATTCAAAATTATGTTAAATGAAAGATACACTTTGGTAATATAAACTTCACTGTAACATGATAAGTTATGTATAGTATGTGTATACTATATAATATAATCATTAACAAGATTATTAATTAACAAACGTGTCAAGATTATCGGTGAAAATTAATTCTTGTTACACAAAGCATTTACTAATTGTTGTGTAAATCAAATACTTCCGTATAATGTAAAGGAGCAGATTACATTGGATTAAGGATAATGGGTCTGTAGTCCGTTCGAATCAATTTTCGCCATTATTAAGAACTTACCCAAAATTTGAATTTGTCGTACACTAAATTTATCAATCTGTTTATCAACTTTTTTGGAATCCAACGTGGTTGAAAGTTTCACTTTCTCCACCATTCATATGTCTATTATCACCACGTCTTCAAAATCAAATGGCTACATATATATATATATATATATATATATATATATATATATATATATATATATATATATACATATACAGGATGTTCCAGTTTTTTGTAGCAGGACTTTACTTACCATTTGGAAGCTGTTCATGGATTGCAGCTGATTTATCTCAAAACTATGCGTTTGGCAACCTATGTTTACATGAACTTTTGTCTTAATTTTGAAAGCTCTATCGACTATTAAAGTCCTGCTAGAAAAAACTGGAACACCCTGTGTATATATATATATATATATATATATATATATATATATATATATATATATCCACTCATTTGTTCCTATTATTTAGGAAATGATTAAGGCTTTGTTGAGGAGTGCAAATAAAACAAAACAATTTGCAACATTTAAAACATCTTCCTTTCCTCCCATGACGTCTCGAGGTGGAGCTGTAGTATCTGATCCTGCTGTAAACCTCTTTGTCGATTACTTTGCATCAAATTCATGTCTCAATGGTTCTGGTAAAATTGTACAGTCGCCCAAATCTACCCCATACGCTATGAAACCAATCCACTTTCAATATAAACTCCTAGAACCAATTGTCAGTAAACTTTACTCGAACAAGGTGACTGGCCCTGACGGTATTCCAGCTATCGTCCTTAAAACGCTACCCCGAGCCAGTACCAGTATTGTCCAAACTATTTTCGATATCCATTCATCTGGAGAGTTTCCCTCATCGTGAAAGTTGGCAAATGTCCAACCTATTCCTAAAAAGGGCGATACAACCGATCCCTCAAACTATTGACCAATAACTATCACTTCCATTGTATCGACAATCATGTAAAAAGCATCAACAATCAACTACTTTCGTTCCTCGAGCACAATAAACTCTGCAACGACCACCAGTATGGGTTCAGACAGAGTGATTCAACGAGTGGTCTTCTTCCATATGTCATCCAACTTTAGAATAACATATTAGAAAGGTCCGGTAAAACAGTAGTAGTAGCTTTAGATATTTCAAAGGCTTGGTCATCATTTGCCAAGTTCACCGCTTTCGACTTATCCGATACGCTCATCAATTTGATCTCCAGTTTTCTTGCCAAAAGACGTATACGTGTTGTCGTTGATGGTTTCTTTTCGAAAGAAACTACTATTAAAGCGAGCCTATCCCAAGGATCAGTGATAGCTTCCACGCGCTTCCTGTTATACATAAATGACTTCATTTCCTCAACAACTAACCCGATCCATTGATTTGCAGAAGACAGCACTCTACATTGTAGTTCTTCTCAGTTTTCCCACAACAGTAAGTCTAGTCAGGATGTTGAAGTGAAAATGGCAGCATCAATCAACAGAGACTTAAAACGTATCCTTGAATGGGGAAGGAGTAATCTACTCACGTTCAACGCCGATAAAACCCAGTGTTGCCTTGTGTCCGCCAAGAAAGACCGATCATTTCCTACTGTAAATATGAATGGCTTAGATCTCAAGTTTTCAAACTCTATTTCTATGTAAGGGATACCCATCTCATCGAACCTTTCATGGGTTGACCACCTGTCGTCAGCCAGCACAAAACAGCTGCCCGTAACTGAGCTTTCTATACAGATCTAAACAGTACTTCACATAGCAGCAACTCCTTTTACTGTGTAATGCTCAAATTCGACCTCATCTGAAATACAATCCTCACCTCTGGATCAGTACTCCCCCTGCCAGTGTTCCCGAGTGATTTAGCACGTCAGGAAAATCTTAGTTTGTTCAGCAATACGATTAGTAAAAAGGTATGCGTTTTAATTGTAAAATATTACTTTGATTTAACATAATCTTATTTATTATAAATTGGGGTGTAGAGAAACGGGCAGTGAAGTAATTTATCAATATCTGAAAAGCTACAGCATACAATTCAAAGCGACTTATTACAAAAGGTAACAAGAACAATTACTTCACAACTAAACGATATAAATATGTTTGCATCAACTCATGCTCTGTCCCCCATTTTTATATCTTCTACCTACAAAACCGATCCAGCTTTATGCGGGATCGCGTTATTGACATTTTACTGTAAATCTACACCTTGCCCATTGTAGTAAACATTTATGGCCCGAATTTATATAAAAAAATGTAGTATCTTGGTTTTTATTGAATTGCATACTCAAACATTCAAGGTAAATATATTTTGTGATCCATGATTTGATTGCCCTATGGAAAAATGTTATCGAAAACTTAATAAGTACTTTCGGCATACACAATCTGAACTTAAATTTCAAAATATTCTTATATAAATCTCGGTTTGTTCTAAAGCAATCTTTAATTAGGCCTATATGATAAGATTTTTACACATTTAGATTAAACGGGTTATCAAACGAGCAAATTTATAACGTGCCCGAAGTATGAAACAGCTTGGTCAGTCTTACCTCCAATTTTTGTTGAAAGTGATTACAATTACAATATTTCTATTCTTACCATGAAGTGACGTGGTAAGATAGAATTCTGATTGGCTAGTCGTGGAAATTCGTTGCTGTAATTGGTGGTTTTATGTAATTGGATTATTAGGTCACTGTAGGGTTAAAGTAGAAATAGTGTACTAAACCGTGCGACTGTAACTTTCAAGACTTGTTCGGTAATCTTGGTTTGAAGGTTGACTATCTTCTGTCTCAGTTTCCATCCTACGATATCTCAATTCTGGGAGTTCATAACTCTAATTGGCTTCAATTTTAATCTACTACTAATCCTGCTGGTCATAATGCAAAAACATTTTCTATTTCATGTAATTTCACCCAAATGATTCTGAACCCCCAAGAATCCCTGATAATCCTAATCATACTCCACACCATCTAGATCTCTTTCTTACATCACGCCCACTTGTTTATAAAACTCCAGTTCTTTCCCCACTAGGACGATCTGACCGTTTCTAATAGAAATAACTTCTACTGTGCCTAATTCGTCATCCATATAACCTTGAAGTGTTGTAAGGCAGCTAAATGGATAGAGTTACGGGATTTATTTGCAACCTTTCCATGGAGTGAATATTGTTTTAAGTCGTCCTTATTTTCGGAAATTTCTTTTTCAGTATCTTATCCATGCATTCATGCCCATCCTCATGGGCATGGAGTTACACGTTCTCAAAAAAACAAAATCGTATAGATCACTTTCGTTTCTAGCCCGGATTCAATGAGACTTATGCTGATGCAATATCTATATCTTATACTAAATGGAATTCTAACAAAACGGTCGAAAGTCATGCAGATACGTTGGTGCTGGAAATACTTGCAAAAGTGTTATCACTAAAGCAAAAAAGTTGTTTGAATAACGAAAATGCAATGAACTAGCTGCATCTCCTTTAGGCAGTAGTAAATTTTGGTCTTTAGCTAAACCTATCAGTATCTTTGTGATTCTGGGAAAGATGTGCCCCTAGCGAACTCGTCTTTATACACTATGAAACCAATTCATTTTCGGGATAAGCCCCTAGAATCGATCATCAGTAGGTTTGATCTCAATAAGGCCACTGGCCCAGACAGTATTCCAGCTATTGTCTTAAAGAAACCTTTCCCCGAACGAGTACCAGTGCTATCTAAGCTCTATTCGATCTCTATGCTTTCTGCGAAATTTCTTTCATTCTGGAAGTCAGCAGTTGTTCAACCTATTCCCACAAAAGGCGATAAGACCACTTCCATTTTGTCTAAATACATGGAAAAAGCCATTAATCAGCAACTGCTCTTGTCTGACAAACTCCTTAGTAACCACCATTGTGGTTTTAGGCAGAGTGGTTCAACAAGTGATCTGTTTTCATATGTGATCCAAGTTTGGAACAATACATTAAAACAATCCAGTGAAATAGCTGTAGTTACTTTAGATACCTCAAACGCATTTGACCAAGTTTGGCATAAGTGTTTACTTGCCAGACTCACCTCGTTTAGGTTAAATGATACGATCATCAACTGGTTTTCCTTGATAAAAGACATGTCGTAGTTGATGGCTTCTTTTCAAACGAAGTTGGGATTAACGCGCGCGTGCCACAAATCTAAGGTAGCCGTCCATAGGCATCTCTTGACAATTAAATATGCCCCTATCCATCCTTCTAAGTGTTCCTGAGTGCTTTAGCACGGTAAGCTACGCTTAGTCTGTTCCGGACCATAATTATTTAAAAAAAATCCCCGGATTAAAAAATATTAATGGCCAATTTTTGACAAATGCACGTAATTGGCAGATGTTTACACCATTCATATTTCTTAATACTTGTATCAAAATTATCTTGGCTTAAACCACACTTATATAAGCGTCATCCAATCTATTACAATCGAGTGTAGATAAATAATTTTTTGTCGTTTCGCATAATTATTATAATTCCCCTCTTTTTAAATAAAAAACTTTGACGGTATCAAAAATAAATTAATTAACATAACACATCTACAAGATCGTATTTTTAACCATAGTTTTCTACATCACGTAAAGAGGTAGTGGGCAGATTGATTAAGAAGAAAGTAACATTACTCGATGTAAGCAAGTCCAACTAGGTTCGTTATTAAGGTAAAATTCTCTCCTCTTTTGCACAAGAAATGGTATTTATAACAATATGCTGATGGTGCGAGGTCGTTAATTGGATTTTACCAATTATAAATGAATGAAGGATGCTCAAAGAAATTCCAGTTTATTAGGAAATTTCCAAATTAATTATAATATTTCAAAGCGGAAAATGAACTAAAACCGGTAAAAAAATGTATTTCATAAAATTATTTTATTATTTTAGCATAATTAAAATCTATGTGGAAATCAGTTATTTTTTTCTTACGTTTGATTGCAGAAATGGTTACATATTGTACGATTAAAGCTTTCACTAGTATGAAGTTGTCGAGTTTACAAGTTCACCTTTCAGATTTTATACTTTGCATATGTAATATTCAATATCACAAAAATTAGAGGTGGCGGACATTTAGAGAATAGTGGATAAAATTAATTAAACAGAAGAGAGTAATTACACAATCTTTTTGTTTATGTCATTTTTTATTTTTTTTTTCAATAAATATGAGAGACATTAATATTACTCTATAGGCGCAAGTCATTGAAGATTTACTATGTTGTTTATCGCGTGCAACACCGTGAGATTGACGAGAGTAATCATTACTATGTAATTTTAATTATATAACAAAGCTAAGTTTAACAGCTATTAACGCATTCTGAAATCCGTTTTATACAACCTTCTTTTCAAGAACAACACTAATAGTAATAATAAAATTGTTGAGAACACATTAAACATAAAATTTTTTATTAGCAAATTTATGAAATATATTATGGTAATGGTATATTTAATTATTAAGAATTAATTTACTTATTATAAAATTTACAAATAGTAAATGTGTCGGAAAACATTGAGTTTACAAAAACATATTAATAGAAAGTAGTTAAGCATAATCACGATTTTTTTCAAGTAAATCCTGATAACAGGTGAAAGGTATACATACACTCTCCGCCAAAAGGCATATATTAGAACTATATTTGAAATAATACTCAAAACAAGTACCTACCAATTTGATTTCTAAAAGAGCTTAAGATTATTTTGTTGAAATAAAGATAATAGCTAGAAGTGATTACGAAATAAATAACGGGCAGTGTATTTGTAAAATAAAATGAAATAAAGGAATGTACTTGAACAAAACATTAAAATTCCGCATAAAATTTTGATTCAAATTGAGAGAAAGTAATTAGAATAACATGGTGTCCTTTATTACATAACCTTAAAATGACTAAACATAAATTTTCATTGTATTTTTTATAAAACATTTTCCTTTTAATACCATTACTACATACTTATAATTTTGAAAATTTTGGTGTAATCTGCTGTTTCATGAATAAATTACCTTGACGCTTATGACTTGTTAAAAGAAATAGCCATAACTTTTTTTGCTCTCAAGGTCCCATTACAAAACAATAAAAAATTTGGATGTGTTTGAGTACAAGTAACAAGTACATAGGTAAATAGTAGTTATTCGTAAAGCATTATGTAACAGTAGTTTGAAGGCTCTGCACTAGGCAAGTTATAAAAATTAAGATTATAAAACATAAGTGCAAAAGAAAAAGTATACGAAGCTGTAAACGCCGAGAAAAGGTACCAAACATTCACATCTGTTTACTTCGTAATTTACCAATCAAGGTTGTATTTTATTTAAAATAACTATGCTGTATCAATCTCTATTTCTAGTACATATCGATTATGGAATAATTTTTATTAAAAATGGCAAATTTTTCACTTTATACCTTAGTTTTACTATGAGAATTGTACACAACATTTTATGATACGTTTTATAGTTTAGTTAGCTCCAATGAAAATTTTAGGTAACATTATCACTTGCACCTGTTTAAGTCAAAGTTGCTAATAAATCACAACAATACTTTTATAACCTATAAAGTTTATCCATAAAATTAAAAAAAGAACATAAAAAATATAATGGATAAATATTTAAACAAAACGTTTTAGACATTTCATAACATTACTGATCGTTTGTTTGTTTGCATAGAAACCGATGCAAACGTTTATTTTTAACTAGGAATAAAGTAAGGCATTAACGATTGTAACAATACTCATTATGCGTTATTTAACTATTTACAAAACTCTGCCTCTCAATACGGGTTCAAAATCAACAAACTAAAAGAAACCTTTGTCAGGCACTATAAAATACTACTACAATTTAACCAATTATATCGCAGTTAAATGTTCTGATTAAAAAAAATCATTAATAAAGTATTCTACGTTTTAATGGGTTTCTAAAGCTACACCAGTAAAATTTTGTGCATTTGCATGTGTTCTCTCTCTCTCCCCCTCCCCAACCCCCCTCTCTCTCTCGCCCTCCGTCTCCGTCTCTGTCTCCGTCTCCGTCTCCGTCTCCGTCTCCGTCTCCGTCTCCGTCTCCGTCTCCGTCTCCGTCTCCGTCTCCGTCTCCGTCTCCGTCTCCGTCTCCGTCTCCGTCTCCGTCTCCGTCTCCGTCTCCGTCTCCGTCTCCGTCTCCGTCTCCGTCTCCGTCTCCGTCTCGTATCCGTCTCCGTCTCCGTCTCCGTCTCCGTCTCCGTCTCCGTCTCCGTCTCCGTCTCCGTTCCTGTCTCCGTCTACGTATGTGCGAGTGTACGTGTGTGTATCGTCTGTCGTGTGTCGTTTGTCAGGTGTGTGGTTAACTTCATATTTATTCTTGAAAAAAAAATTTTAAATTAAATGTAACATTGCAATCTGTAAGTCTCGTATTTTCGTGATTCCTCGTCTGAGCCTGGACGCCATCTTGTCTTTTACTGTTCAGGCACGTGTTTTTTGTGTGATATTAAAATTTGGCACCTCCTAAAGATATAAATTTGAAGTAAGGTATTATTAAGTATTTTGTTATTATACGACGCAACGTACTTTCGATACCGTAGAGCGGGAAGGACGGATAACTATTGTACCAACAATACTTAGTAAGTAGTTACTAATAGCAGTATGGTTTTGAATCAAAATTAACCGCACAGTACAGTATTTACGTAAGTATTTAAAACGTAACAATGTTCGTATGTTTTTAACATACTCGTATCAAGCATTTCAGCGAATAAACCAGGAATAACAAATAATGAGGCATTTGCTTATTAAATCTACGAATGGTAGGTTAATAGGTCTGAAAAAGGTCACAAGTTTAAAATATAAATTGATTAGGTCCTAACCACGTTCACGAGAAATGACTAAGTGTTTGTATAAAGCACACATTATCGCTATCTACGAATGAGAGGTGTTGCAACTATTTAAATTTGTCGTATCACTAACGTTAGAAAACAAATCCAAGAGAGGTGGGCACTCACACCATCACACTTTGAGTATGAACCGTATTCCGTTGTACAAAAACGCCTTCTGACCATCCTACGGCTACGTTAGCTCATAAACAAAATCGACATTCATCAAAATACACGACTCTATTCCTTATTCTAGTTTAACCTTTCCTTACATCACTTTAATCGTGAACTTCTATGAGGTGTAGTTAGAGGTAAACAAAGAAAAGATCTAAGCCCAAACGAACGAAATTGTCCCTATGTAGACTCTATAAAGATTTGTTGGTTGATTAAACCTCCCTATCTATCACAAATTCCTTTTATTGCACAGTAGTGCACCTGGGATGCCCAGGCCGTGGACGCCGTCCATATTTACTGTTTTCTGTAGTCAACACACAGCAATTGCAGAAAAACTGCGTTCTACGCGAGCAGTATCATCATAAATGGATAACCCACCTTCTCATAGGCCGATTATTCTGCCCCGTTCAAAATAAGTTAATTGATGACAATTTTCACGTTGTCGAACAGGTGGCATCATTTTACATTATACTAAGGCTAATTAAACTAAGAGGTATGCTTTACAGTGACACTTAGACAAGTAACGTCAAAAACAAACAATAATTTTGTTTGTAGTACGCTAATAATAATTACAACAGTAAAATATCTCCCCGTTCCGCAGGACTACTTCTAATTTCTTCTTATTTACGAAGATGGTGGTCACTCTTTATCATTTGCGATGAGTACAGTAGAATTAACAAATCCTCACAATAATATAATTTCAAATAAGAGGTAGTACCCAAAACGGTCTTGCCTATGATCAAAACTTTTTCCTTGATTAATTTGCTTCAAACAACAGTCATTATAGTAATTAACCCCTTGGCAGCATTTAGATGAAAAGGCAAACTAAATCAAATAATAACGCAATAAAAATTTGTTGAGTTTATATAAATTCGAACCAACTATTAGTTAGCTTACAGTATAAATAAATAATAGAAAGACACATAGTAGATTGATCTAATCCTCTATAAGGAATTAAAATGAATGTATTCAGGTATTCCGTTTCTGCACAGGGAAAGAAATACGAACACTTTTTGGTGAGTAACATAAACCTATTCATAAAAGTTGTTTGCTGTTTCCCTGAACAAATAAGTCATATAGCCTATGGACATTGATCGTAAACTCCACTATTGTTTTACTGATCACATTGCTCCACCATGATCACAACCTATACCGACTTCTGCGGGTCACATCGCCCACTGCCGTTGATCATATCGTTCACTTTTTCTTTTTAGGCGTTCTCGTGACATAACGCTCATGGGCGTTAATCACAACCTCCACGTGCATACTCGTAAATTGATCTGGCGTCTACCAATATAATAAGACAGGCCTCCTTGTGTTCCTTATTATGTACCCCTCGTTCCCCTGAGAAACTTCTCTCGCATGAGAGATCCCTATGGATGTGGTCAGAGTAGGGTAGGAAGGAATGGAGTTAGGGTACTGAGGGGAAAGATACTACCCCTGCGTTCGGCTAAATAGCCGCTATATGTGTATGAGGAAAACCCCCTAAAAACGTCATACAAGGTAGACGGTAACGGGGATTGAACCAATTACCTCCCGAATGGTAAGCAAATAGTTTTACCACAGACTAGCTCAATTTTCATAGGAAAATAGATATAGTATTCTTAATCTCTTTCAGGCAAAACAATTACACTATGAACAAGTAATCCCAAGATTTTTTAAACAGTTATTTATAATAGTTCACACACAATCTTTCAGTTTAAAATGGTTTACTCATTTCATTAGTACCGTTAGTATCATAGCTTATTTATGTAGATACAGAAGTTTCTCTGAAGATAAATGATGACTCAATAAACAATAAAACGTCAACATTTTGAAGGTAACCAAATTACAATTAAAATTGAAAGCTATAAACTATGTATACAATAATCAACAGAATTGTAGACATAAGCAGTGTTATCACCATATACAAGTAGACTTGAACCCAAATTACTAAAAATACTGCATATTTTTACCCCTTATGCATTATTTTTAAAATATGATCATCCTTAATTTCACATTTCAACACCCTCCACTTGACAAAGACATTTATTATATTTCAAGTTCTAAAATAAGGGCCAGAACTATTCTTTCTCACGGAATCTATAAACAGTATAAAATTAAACATTTCAAAATTAAATGTGTTTTTAAATTCGAGTACCTACTCTTAGGTGCAATACTTAATTTTAAACTATTAAATATGTATAAGTTATAAAGACAATCGTATTTCATATAAAAATTGAAATATATAATTCTATTAATTTGAATACTCATACAACTACATAAATAAAATCCGTCGAAAAATCAAATGACATGTTTTTGAGGTTAAGGCATAGTTGCAACCAATAATATATAAATAACACAGATACGCTCTCATCTACATTTCCGTTATATTTAATTAAGTGAAGTTGATGTGTGTGATGCATAAATGGTGGTAACAATTCAACTAACTAAAACCATAATAAATATCATTTCCTTAGATAAATATTTCACCAAAAAACTTAGTGTTGTTATTTGTAATTTAAAATCAAACTCTAAGCATGTTGTAGCGTCCCCCAGGTACCCTATCTTGAAAAGTGTAATTTGAACTTATTTGCAATAATGCAAATTCAAGAACAAAACGATCGCTAAGGGATTTATCTTGACTTTTCTGCCAATAATGTTACTATTACTCAAATTAATTGCTTACCTTACTTTGACTTTCCTGGCAATAATTAAAACATTAGAGTTTATTTACAAGTCTGATATTTAATTACTCACAAACCTCAAATCTGATCAAACAAATTGACCGTCTAGTGGTAGGTACGTTGTGCTATTTGACTGAGATAGGCTGGACGAGGTTAAGTGTTGCATCATGTGGGGCAGCTAAACAATGAAACTACTCAAGTACATTAAGAAATCAGATAACAAAAAAAAAACAATGAAAGAGTTAAATCAGATTAAAGTGCGTATAAAATTATAACTTTAAGAGAAAAATAAATAAAAATCAGTTTAGCTACGCATGAACACAATAAAAAAAAACACAATGTAGTCCCAAAATTGTAATACCACACATGTGGCCCTCTAAAACCAATCATGCCGGTCTTTAAGTAAATAAACAAAGAAAACAATATGGCTAATTACGGTACCTCACCTCTACACAAATATAAATATAAACAACAAACAACAATGCCAATTCACCCAAATGCAAGAGTGAGGGAGCCCTGTACTGTCCTTTATTTTAGCAGATTTCAGCTTAATGAGCCCACGTTCGAATGAGATACCTGTGCAAGTCAATGTTTGATTTTTAATACGTTACATAGGCTTGTAAAATTAATTGCTGCGAGCTTTCATTTATATAAAAATATCTACTTACACTTGAATATATTCTCTTTAGTTAAACACTTTACCACCAACACAGCGAGTTAAGATACGCGGTTTAAAACTCGGCACCGCGGCGAATAATTATAGATTAATTTTTGGAAAAATTTACATTAAAACATACACTAAAAGAAAAGAACGAATTAGCGTTTTAGTTTTGCTAAAAAGTACACGACAAAATATTTATGGACCGAAAGGTTTACAACGGGAGTTCTAATTAAAATAATAAAAGAAATCCGGCTTGATAGAAATTTTAAAAAATTCGTCACGTCAGTTTCGGCACAACACCTGTTTTTGTACCCTAATATATGTTTCCTTTATCTGTTCAACCATTACTCAAATATCAATTGCACACATTCCCCCATTTCTTACATAAAAATACATAAAATAAAATATTCCGAAAACATTAGCAAATTACGACGTATTACAAAGATATTAAAAATCCACTAATTATCTTTTCTATCGCGGTAACAATGGCGATTTGACTAACGGTTATTACAATAATAAAATTTTCGCGGTCCGCTACCTACAATCTTGTCCAAAATTTGGTCTATTTAAATAAAATAAATTACTCTGTATGTCACAAGTAAAAGGTTCGTATTTTAAGTAGCCCACACACTATGAGACCTGACTCAAGGCACGTTGCGGGGCGAAGTCTCGTATGAAATCGGTATCTCGTCTGGCTAGTCCCTACACCTTGAAACACAAGTTGCTAACTTGTTGAGATTGAATTATAATGGTATTTCATAATTTACCGAAGAAAAAAAAATTGCAATTGTGTCGGAGTGGGATTATTAATTTTTGAAGAAAAACAGAAAAAGAGAAAATGGGCAAAAGATTGGTTTCTTGAAAGAAGAAAGTTCTCCCACATGGCACTCTTATAAGAATTGCAGCAAAATGAACCCAGAGATTACTTAAACTATTTGCGTATAGACGAAGGAAATTTAAATTTAATTTTAAACTTGATCTGGCCATATATTGAAAAGAAGGATACTGTACTACGAGATGAAGTATCAGCTGAAAAGTGATTAGCAATTACACGTAGATACTTGGCTACTAGCCGAAATTATGAAGATTTGAAATTTTCTCCATAATTATTGAGTGAAACTCGCTGAGCAATATACAATGGTTTAAAGGAGAACTATTTCAAGCTAAGTACTATATAATGTTAGCTTTAACTTAGTTAACACCTATATCCAACAGAAATAATAATCATTACAATGTGCAAATAATCTACAAGCATATAGGTAGACTTCTCTTAAACTTGAAAATTTTCATAATAATACCTCGTAAAATCAGAAGGTTTATTTACGTTTGGGGTAGGTTGTACTTGGTATACTACATTGAAAAAAGTGTTACTACTAGGTGTCACGTTAGGATAGGAGTGTACTGGGTAATTTCATTTAATTTGCTCAATTTACTACAGTACATAACATCATTGATGAGATTTTCAGCAAATACCCTTTGTTGATCACTCATTTGTTTTAGATAGGAGGCAATTTTTTTGCCTGATATGTCGCAAGCGTTTTCGGGTTCTGCACTTACCGGTGTAGGATCAGATAAAGCCTTATGAGCCAAATTAATGAGTTCTTTTTTTTTCTACTCAAATCCTTTTTTTAGTCTAATTGACTTCTTGCCCACAGATGAAGTTGTAGATGCCGAGGAACTTGGTCTAGTCAGTAAATATTCCGAAGGCGGCGACAAAACACTGCTTTGAGTGGCCTCTCCATCATAATCTACTTGACCCTAAAATAAATATAATAAACATTTCTTAGTTACGGCTTCCATCTTCCGAAGAAGAATGGCGCCCAATTGCAAAGGAGTTCGATACTTTGTGACAATTTAACAATTATTTTGTGGCTAGCGACGGTAAACGCATACAAGTAAGAAAAACTTCCCAAAGTGAATCATACTATTACAACTGCAAAAGAACCTTTAGTGTAGCGCTAATAGCAATTGTAAATGCCAATTATGAATCTATAATGGTACATTGTGGGACTAATGGAATGGTACCAGATGGTGGAGTTTTAAATCAAACCACGTTTTATGAAAAGCTAATAAACAATACATTAAAATTGCATGATCCTACAAAACATAACGGGACCAATTTATCGCAGACATATACTTTTGTTGGAGATCAAGCTTTCCCTTTATCAGACAATGTAATGAAACCTTATCCTGATAAAAGTTTGACAAATGAAGAACCAATTTTCAACTACCGGCTAAGTCGTGCACGGAGAGTATTGTAAAATGCAGTTGGTATTATGGCCTCAGGATTTAAATTTTTTTACTCAATAATCACCATAAATGTACAACATGTAGATGTCATAGTGTTAGCATGTTGTACATTACACAACTTTTTAAGACGAAATGCCCCCAACCAATATATACCGCCCTTGTATGAAGACACTGAAAATGTAAGTTCCGGAGAAAGAACATCTAGGAAATTGAGACCTGTAGGAGAACTTGTGCCACTACAACGAACAGCTCGCGTTTCAAATCTATCTTCTAGACAAATACGCGATAATTTTAAAAGTTATTTTAATAATGAAGGTGCAACCGATTTTCAGCAGAGAAGGGTATTTCAAAATTAATAAGTTTTTAGATTATAAATGTATTTAAAATTGCAACAAAATAATAAATTACTTACAGTTGCTTCACAGACTTCAGTCTCATCGTTACTACTAAAGTTTTCACTACCTTTTCTTTGGGTTTCAATATCGGAAATAAAAACTTAACAACTCAAAATACCAAAGGCTAGGTACATATACATCATCAGCTTGGGTTCCCGTAGACTTAGACTCCTTAACTTTTTTCAGCTCTCTTCTAAAAGCGCAGCGCACGTTGTGTACTTTTTTAGAAACAAAATCCCTACTTGCCATTGGATTTATTTCTTTACATTTTGCACAAGTCTGTCCATTGCGGCATTCTTCAGGTTTCTGTCCGTGTATGTTTTTGATTTAATGGGTAATTTCTGTATTCTTCTATAAATTCTTCCCAAAATACTTTTTCCGCATTCATCTTTTATAAAAAATCATACTGCAGTTAAATGAAGGCTACTACGAATCTCACGAAACCTAGCAACTATCACACACACGTTGAGACTTGTCCTGTTTCGCCTCGCGGCAAGCATCGGTCTCCCGCCGCCGGCGGACTCATTGAGACAGTCTCACATTGTACAAAATCTACTCGATACAGAATCACACACCATGAGATTTGATCTCAGAGACAATGGTCTTGCGAAATGTCTCGAGACAGATCTCATGATGTATGGGCTGCTTTAGATCACAGGTTTGTAAAACATCATATGAAGAATCGAATACGATCTTGTGGAGGGCAATTTTGAAACGTCATCCGTAAATGTAAACTCAGAATAATAATGTCTATTATTAATTAACTCATTCCAACAATATAAAATTAATAAAAATGTAACAACATAACATAGACATATAATGCAGTGTTTTGATGAGACGAATGACCGCATATGACATTCACTAAAAAACGGAACAGAAGGTTCCAAAAGGATTTGACTTATACGTTACACGATTTCCTACGTTGTAATATCAAAAAAATCCCCTAAAAGACAATGGACTGTCTCAAACTGGGCATTACATTGTTACTGTGCCGCTCGTACTTAATTAACTCAGCGCGCATTCGTAGACTCGACTTTTGATCCAGCTTATGTTTCATATCACTGACTAGTAGAAATCGATTGGCAAAAGTTTAAAATCGGTAGCTATTTTCGTTCTGCAGTTAGACGAGTATCAGCCAGACGGATAAAACGAGCACATAAGTGGATATACTTTTGAAAAATTCCGTTGAGTCCTTAGTAGCCGGTATAGATGTAACATTAATGTTATATCATTTTGCATAATTGAAAATTTCTTATTATATTGTAAAGCTAAATGTAACATTTACTATGCTTTTTTTTATAATTTCCCGAAAGCGCTACGTATTAACAAAACAGTTACGAGGAAATACGTTTGTAAATTAATAGCTGAGAAATAATATTTGTGCACAACACTGATTACAAGGTTGTACTCAATTGGGGACGTACGCTATATGATCATGTTAGAAACCCTCGAGACAAGGTGCAGGTAGAAGATTTAACAAGACAAATTTTTAGAAGAAGCGTATAACGACGCTACGTCTAAACTTTATGTCCATATTAGACGTGAGGTATTCCGAAAAAACAAACCAGCCACGAATATTACGCAATTCTTAAGGGTGATGGAACAGGCGAAGAAGAAATTCAATCGTCTGTCACTAGATCGGCAATTATCAAGTCCTGAACACTACAAAAGGCCCAAGCTAGGAAAGCACGATGGTAACGCAAGGGGCTGTAGCAAAAGTGCTGTTTGTACTACCAAAACATAAAAAATTAGGAAAGCAGAGAGAAGGCAATGAAAAGGCTAAAGAAGGTTTGTACTTACTGAATAGACCGTCATAAGCAGCCAACGGCATGTTTTATGTTTTAACGAAACACTTCTTTATGTGTTTTAATTTAGCATTTATGTTATTTGATTACAATGAGAATTATTTGAATAAATTATAACATTTTTTTTTGTGTTCAATAAATGATACTTTCCAACGAAACGTATTTGAGACTTTTATTTTGCGTATGGTACGACCACCGGTGGTACACAAAAAAACCTTATTTCCATAAAACCACAAGTGAGACCCACCGTGTTGATTCGATAAAACATAAGTATAGTCCGCAGCATTTTGAAAAAAGGTTCTCTTGGAAGATTGATTCTTGAAATTGCTTTAGAGAGATTCTTCAAGCAGCTTCAACAGAATCGACTTCATCTGTTGGCAGGACACGAGCCCTTGTGTGTTTAAAAGTTGATAACCTTGACGGCCCAGGTTGTGGAGAAGTTGTTCATAATTTGGAGGGTGTCGTCGGTGTCGATGTTACCAAAAGTTCTGCTTACTCAGGAACAGGTAACTCTGATGCTATACTTGGTTTAAACGCTTCTTCAGGAATTGCATTGGGAACATACGGATATAAACCAATAGCACAAAAACTAGACTTTATATTTGACGGTATCATACATAGATCCCACCCCGGAATGAAGACTTCCAAAACGTTGCTCTATTAATGTTATTTCACCATTATTGTGCCAATAAAGCATTATCTGTTGATCCCAATGGTGTTAAAAGGAACGAAATACCGCTTTATCTAGTAGCTGGAACTCATGTGCTGTGTTTGATGGAAGGCAGTATAGCACAACGTCATACTGGTCAGCAGTCGCTACTATGTCATAGTCCAAGTGACTTTTGGCGCCATTAAAAATAAGTACGCATCTACCTGCAGGTTTATAACGTCTAAAGTGATGAAGCCAATCACCAAAACGTTTTGCGGTCTAGATCCTTTCTCAGTCATTCGTCAAACTGAACCTCGAATTCTGCTTTCATTCGTTTTCCCTTAAAAAATATCATGCAACTATTGCACTAGCACATGAAGCAACACTCATGTTTTCACCAGGTTCGTTACCGATAATATGAACCCAGGGTGCTCCTTTTTTAGCCAGAACTTTTAGCTCCTTATGTAAGTTCAATCTACATCCCTTCTCCTCCATATTAAACAATTTCTCAGGGTTTCCAAATATCTCGTTAACTTCTAAAACCGTCCGAAGTTTTCTAAACTGATCTTCAACAATACGTTTGTTTAATTTGTGAGCTCTAGCAGGAATTAGATTTTGACGCTTTCTGATAGAAACGGTAAGATTTGTTTTTAAAAATTTTCGTACCCATTTATGACTTACAATTTATTTTACGTCAGGAAACTAATGTTCTATGTTATTTTCCTTACAGTCTTAAAATTCTAGTAGTAATGGGGTAGCCCACTTCTGCTAGTCGAACAATCCGCGAACAGAGCTTAGCGTTTTGCCTTTCAGTCAAAGCAAACTTGAGTCCCAATTTAGCTTTCTGATTAGAATTAGACTTTAGATACCTTCGGAGAATCTGTCGCGGAATACCAAATTCTGTTGCCGATTTATAATCGGACATTTGTTTCTTTCTAACCGCCTCTAGGGCTTTATTCAGATTATCCTAGGTCCAGTTGCCTCCCTTTATCGCCTTTTCAGAAGACATGGCTTGTAGCAAAACAAATACTTACATTAAAAACGGAACAAATTTCATGTATGTACCCAATATGTCCTGCCTAGGCCATATTGGCTCGCCTTACCGTATGGCATATTTTACTTTCGAATGATTTAAATTTATGTGGTTAATGAATAATTAGCATGTATGATAGAAAGGAGGAAAAAACACGTTATTTATAGATGCCACATCAAACTTTGTGAATAGCTGTAACAATTTGTTTAACATTGAAACTTGTTCTACATTAGATGCATCTGCAACCATTATTATATTTTTGACTTCGCTTCACTGGTGCAGGCTGGGAATACTACAAGCAAATTATTTTAACTTCCCAAGTATACTCATGTCACCATCTCTAGGAATTTCTGCGTATTTACCGAATTATGTGATATAGGCCATACTGAGTTCTAGGCCATATAGGGTACAGTTACCTAAGAACAGAAATTATGTTAAAGATCTAGATATATTCTTGCTTTACAGAGTAGTTTAGATAAAAGCAAATCAAAGGAATGTATTATGTATACGGGGACATCCATATATCCTCCCCAAAGGGTAGCATTAAAAGAAAATCCAGTATCTTTGACTTTGACATATGTTGCTGGAATATAACAGCTCTTCAGAGTTTTGCATAAAAATATTTAACACTTTAAAAAGACGATATTTATTAACAGTAATTAACAAACTAACTCCTTCCAACAGTTACCACAGCAAGAACATTTTTCTTTCCTATATAGATCACATTTAAAATGTCACATTAATAAAGTTACTACTTTACCTAACTCTTTACTGAACGTGTTCAAGCCGAAGAGCTACTTCGATCGCATCTTCTAATTACTTTACTATCAAAGTATTCTTCAAAAAATCGCATTGTTGCACCAACCGTATACACTGTGGCTTTATGATGTTGGAAATAACGTGCAGTTCATCGTCTTGCAACTCAACGAACCTCTGTAAAATTTCACGGTAGCGTTCTGCATTAATGGTCTTAAAAAATATGTCTCCTTTATACTGCGATCCCTACTTCAATTTTCACAGGATGTGTAAGGGTACACATATGCACGCGAATTTTTAGCACTCTAAGTGCGGTAGTTTCTTGAATTAATATATCCACTTAAGTGAAGATACGCTTTATCAGAGACAAATGCCTTGTTTCATAAATCATCATTAAACCAACTGCAGTAGTTTATATGCTTCTCACAGTGGGGCGAGTATAGCTCTTTAAAATGGTAACTTCGTAAGGATGCAAGTGAAATCACCATTTCACAACTGTTTCTTGCGATTATTGACTGAATGTGTTTAGGGGCTCTGTTCAAGACGAGTTCCTCTACACAGCTACGGATTGAGTAACCTATGTTCCCCTTTTATCTTTATTCTCATTGCGGAAATAGGAAAATGGAATTTAAATATTTATAACCTAAGAACAATGTTGATTGTAAACTATTACTGCTAAAACCTTGCCTACCTCTACAGAAAGCAGTTTCGAGATATCTGAACCTTTCACAGACACCCTGTATATATATATATATATATATATATATATATATATATATATATATATGTATATATATATATATATATATATATATATACAGAGACCGCCATAAAGTTGGACACATGGCAAAATTTTATTATTGAAATTTCTGAAAAACTCCATTGGCGTTCGTTTCTGCATGTCTGACAACAAAAATCCATTGTGACATTAGCCACATGACCATAGATTTGTCGAATTTTGAAAATGTTAACTGAATGACGATAAATGGCTCAAACTGACATGATATCGAAACATTCTATTAAGAAAATGTATTTAAAATGCAACAAACCCCATATGCCAATTTGCAACCAAATCAGAAAAAAAAAATTTTATTTACCGGTTAAAAATATTACATCAGCTCATGCGCTTCAATATACAGAGCATGAACACAACCAGCGACGAAGCTAAATCGTATTTTTTAAATTTTCCTCTCAATAATTGTCTATTTTACAAATATTTGATTAATTTTAACCTAAAATTATGTAATTTATATTATTAAAACTATTTCCAGGTAAAATAAGATTTTATGATGTTTCGTAATAAAAGCAGAGGGGAATAAATGGTATTTTTTATTTTTTTTCTAATTTGGTGTAAAATTTTCTTAATACAATTTTTCGATATCTTGTCAATTTGACACATTTTTCAGCATCACAGTTAACATTTTTCAAAAGTCCCGCCAAATCTATGGTCACGTGACAAATGTCACAATGGATTTTTTGGTTGTCCGACATGCAGAAGCGAACCGCCAATGCATTTTTTCAGAAATTTCAATAATAAAAATTTTGTTGAGAAATCTCAAAACTGGAGATACTAGAGCCCAAAATATATCGATTGAACCGAACATACCTTAGTCCATATATTGATAGGTAAAAAGATGCAGGGTGTCAAAGTTGTAATTTTATTTTCTATTTTTCCTTATTGCTTGAGAAGTTTTTTAGGTTTTTGCATGAAACTCGGGTTTTTGGTATGAGAAATAAGATTATGCCCTTAATTTTGGCCAGACTTGTAGAGGGCGCCACATACAGCATTATTTTAGTAAATAACCTGTCAGAAAATCTTTGCGCCACCCTGTATGCAATAATTAATCGAAAAATCTTGATCTCTCATCCTTTCTCAACAAAAAAGATATACTTGTCAGGAGTGTTTAAATTTAATAGTTTCTGAGATATTTGCTTTTAAACGTATTAATGCATTTTGAATTCAGTGTACTACATATTTTTTTAAGTTACTCTGAAAAACATTCGCATAGTGCTGCTATGGTTTCTAATGTTTATTATAAGATTACCTTCAGTGTCACTAATAATTATCAGTTAAAATTTTGTTCTAAACTTAAAACGTTATGGAGTATATGTTTGTCAAAAGTGTTTAAATTTAATAGTTTCTGACATATTTGCTTTTAAACGTATCAATGCATTTTGAATTCAGTGTACTACATATTTTTTAACATAAATCAAGTTACTCTGAAAAACATCCGTATAGTGTTGCTATGGTTTCTAATGTTTATTATAAGATTACCTTCAATATCACTAATAATTATCAGTTAAAATTTTAAAATTTTGTTCTAAACTTAAAACGTTATGCAGTATACGTTTGTCGAATATGCTGATATGCATTTAATGTATGGGTTGGCACGATCTAATGCTTTAAGAGCTCGAAGATTGCATGCCGAAAGATTTCCAATAGACAATTGCCCAATTCAAAGACGTTCCAACGTATTGATCAGTGGTTACGAGAAACTGGTAAGAAACTTTTATTAGCTTAAATAGTAAAGGGATGTGAAATTTCATTTAACATTAACTTTTTGAAGGTAGCTTTATGCCAAATATGGGCCGAGATGGTGGAGTTCCGAGAACTATACGTACAGTTTAATTGGAAGAAAATGTTCTGGATGCTGTCGATGCAGATCTTACAATTAGTGTTAGGAATGTAGCACACGAATTACAGGTTTCAAAATGTACAGTAAACAGCATTTTTCGAGAGCAACTGCTGCATCCATACCACATTCAAAAAGTACAAGGTTTAAGCGTGGATGACTACCCTGCAAGGGTAGAATTTTCTACATGGCTCTTAGAGAGGTTTAACCAAGATAATCAATTTCCTGGCTTAATATTATTTTCGGACGAAGCAGGATTTCGTAGGGACGGGTCCATCAACTCGGATAATTTACACATTTATGCAGACGAAAACCCTCACTGTATAAGACAAACCCGACATCAAGTACAATTTCAAATTAATTTATGGGCAGGAATAATTGGACATTATGTAATAGGACTTGTTGAGTTACAACCTAGACTAAATGGCCAAAGATATTTAGAATTTCTTGAAGAACAATTGTACAATCTGTTAGAAGATCTTCCATTGCAAACACGCATAAAAATGTGGTTTATGCACGATGGTGCTCCACCTCATTTTAGCTGATTAGTTAGAGAAAATTTAAATAGAATATATCCAGACCGATGAATGGGCCGAATCAGGATCTGTGTCCTGGCCGCCTAGATCACCGGATTTAAATTCTTTGGATTTCTTCTTCGGGGGTGAATTGAAACAACGTGTCTATAATACTCCCGTGGAAACCAAGAATGAACTACGGCAAAGAATTTTCCACCATGCCCAGGAAATAAAGAATAACGTTCAAATACTTTGGATGATGCAACAATCACTAGTTCGTCGTGCTCGGGAGTCCATTAGGCAAGGTAGTGCTCATTTTGAACAGTTTGTGTAGTTATTCTTTAGTTAATAGTTTTCATTATATTTTCTATTTTATTCAGTATGTTTTTCTTTAAATACTTTCTAATAAAACTGTAATTCTTTTTGTAATTTATGAATCTTTTTATTAATCTTTGAGCTTCTAAAGCATTAAATCGGGCCAATCTGTACATTAAATGCATATCAGCATTATTCAATAAACGTATACTCCATAACGTTTTAAGTTTAGTACAAAATTTTAACTGATAATTATTAGCGACATTGAAGGTAATCTTATAATACCATAGGAACACTATGCGGATGTTTTTCAGAGTAACTTGATTTATGTTAAAAAAATATGTAGTACACTGAATTCAAAATGCATTGATACGTTTAAAAGCAAATATCTCAGAAACTATTCAATTTAAACACTCCTGACAAGTACATCTTTTTTGTTGAGAAAGGATGAGGGATTAAGATTTTTCGATCAATTATTGCATACAGGGTGGCGCAAAGATTTTCTTACTAAAATAATGCTGTACGTGGCGCCCTCTACAAGTCTCGCCAAAATCAAGGGCAGAATCTTATTTCTCATACCAAAAAAACCCCATATACCGAGTTTCATGCAGAAATTTAAAAAACTTCTCAAGCAATAAGGAAAAATAAAAAATAAAATTACAATTTTGACACACTATCTTTTTACCTATCAATATTTGGACTAAGGTATGTCGGGTTCAATCGATATATTTTGGGCTCTAGTATCTCCAGTTTCGAGATTTCCCAACCTTTCAAGACATATATATATATATATATATATATATATATATATATATATATATACATATATATATATATATATATATATATATATATATATATATATATATATATATATAACCTTATATACCGTTAAGTATGATATCCAAATAAACAAACTCTTAATTACACACTAAATCTTATAAACCACAAGTAATTCATTTCTGCTTTATATTAGACTCGAATTGCTTATTTATCACCATACATTCTCCGGGCCCATTCCTTCTTGTTTCTTGCCCCTCTTGTCCCTTCCCTTCACGTCATTCCCCTATCTTTTAACACCTGTTTCATTTGCATGTCCCACGTTCTTCTTGGTCTACCTTTAAGTCTTCTCTGTTGTGTTCTTGCTTGTCAAATTTTTTTAACTATCCTCTTGTCTCCCATTCTTGTCAAATGCCCCAACCACCGTAGTTGTCTTCGATGTATATCTTCCTTTATTGACTCCATTTGGAATTCTTCTTTGCTTCGACTATTCTTACTCTATCCTTCTTCGTTATTCCGATTATTCCTCTTAAAAACTTCATTTGTATTGCTTGCATTTTGCTTTTCATTCTTCTCGTTAATGTCTAGCTTTCGCTTCCACATAGAACGGGTTTAACTATCTTGTTATACCCTATGATTTGGTTTTTCTTGAGATTTCTTCTTTTCCAAATGAAAGCATTATTTATGGCATAGTATAATGTTGTAGCTGATTCTAGTCTGTCATTTAGTTCTGCCTCCATGTTTCCCGTTTTCTGTATTTTCACCCATAGGTATGTAAGCCACTCTACTTGTTCTATTTCTTTGCCCTTCAATTTTACATTTAGTTCTTCATCTTTTTTTCCAATTACCATCACTTTTGTTTTTTCCGTATTTATTTCAAGATTCCTCGCCCCTCCAGCTTTTGCCCATATGTTTAAATTGTGTTGTAGATTATCTTTATTCTTCGCATAGGTCACTAAATCATCTGCAAAGACACTTTCCGCTATCTCTACCGGCTACACATTTTTGTATCCCACCTCCACTTTCTTTACCTCTATTATTATATTGAAAAGCATTAGTCCAAGCACACCTTTTTGTCTTCATCCATTGTTATAAATCCTTGTATTTCTGGTTCTAACATAGTTCCTTGTGGTATTGTACAGAGATTTAATGTGCTTTACCGCTTAAACCTCTTCTTCTTAGGATGTTCCACACAAAGTCCCTTGGTACACTATCGAACGCTTTCCTTATGTATATGAAGGCTACATATATTTTGTTATTTGCCTGCTACTCGATCAGTTGTTGCAGTGAAAATATGTGGTCTTTGTACTCCTTCCTTTTAAATATACATTTATACGAATGTCAAAGTTTGGCCAAGCCATGATGGTATTTCGCACAAGCGTACAATAAAGCGTGAAGATATAGGATATTCGCCAAAATAAACAGTACGGAAATATGAAGGGCCATGGAATGGCTTGGGCGATGTCCCGTGTTAGAATCGTTTTGAAAATGGTTCTTGAAGATGAGGAAAAGTAGTAGAACATTATTTCCGTTCATACGAAAGTGGGCAGGGCAATAACCCAAGTTTGAAACAAGTTTTTGAAAAATATAGGTAGCAATTTAATAAAGCTGCACTCAGTAAAAGCGTAATGCTAGCAATTGTTGAGAAATTTCGTCGCACTGGTAGTGTTGGCGCAAGGGCTCTTCAGGTCGTCGAAGAACAGTTTGTACGAACGATAATGAAAAACGGATTATTGACAAGGTTTTGCAGTCTCCACAAAGAAGTCTTCGACGAACTGCGTATAAATTAAACATCAGTGAAACATCCACACGTAGAATGTTCAAGGGCATTGGTGGTTATTCATATCGTATTCAAACTGGACGACTAAACGCTGTGGACAAACGTTCAAGAAAAGTTTATTGTGGACGCGTGTTAAACCTAAAATCTGTTTACCCAACAGAAATAATTAAGCTCCTCCCACTAAATTTTGACCAATGTAAGCAGCGACCACTTTTACTCCAACAAAATTATAAAAACCGGGAAATTTAAAAACCACAAATTGAAATGTCATTTAGTCAAGACTAAATTACAAAGCGTCATGTCTTTAGTATTGGCACTTTAACACACAGCAGAAGTTTAAAATCATTTTGTTACTTGTAAAAATAGGACGTAAGAACATTTTAAAGAAGGTATAAGAGACAGTAAAGCAAAGTTTGAAAAGTACAGGTGGAGTATAAACAAAGATTCGTCATATACTATTTTTTTCTCAAATTGTTTTTAATTATATAAATTAAAGTAACACAAACATAGTTTAAAAATATTTGAAGTTTTGGTTTGGTCAAAATAGGGCCTTTTATAAGGACGATAGGGTTATATACTACGTTTAGAATAAGATACGGTTGCAAACCACACTTTACTTTATTCTAGAAAACAGAGAACATAAAACAGTATGATATTGAACAAAACAGAATTAGAGACGTCTATTCTTTTAGGTACGCCAACTACAACAGTTGAAAGCAAGTAATTGCTTGTGTTCCGCGTTAAAAATGTAACCAATACCAAAGTTACATTTAAATATTGTGGAAATTTTTGGGAGGAGCTTAACTATTTCTGTTCCGTAAACAGAGTATAGTATACGGAGATACCGATTTCTTGAAAAATTTATGGTTTCCAGACGAAAGTCATGTTCACCTAAATCGCTATATAATAATAATAATAATTTATTTTCTTGTTAATATACGTAGGTATTTACAATCGTCAATAATGGTGTTAAAAACGGCAAATACAGTTACATTGGATAATTATTAAACATTGTTGTTACATAAAGTTTTCATATCACAGATTAGGAATTTATCACGGCTATATAGACATTGGATCTTAGATCTAAACACTTTAAGGGGTAAATCTCTCAAATGCAAGGGAATACAGTTATACAAAACTTGTGATTGTATTGTAGGTCCATTTTTAGATTTTACAAGTCGGCTAAATTTTATATGTAGGTCGTGTTTTTGTCTGGTATCGTGTTGGTGAATTTGCCAGTTAATTGTGTAATTATGGGCATTTTTTTCGCATAACAAAGGCACTCCAGAATAAACACACCCGGGAATGTTAGTATGTTTAGGTTTTTGAAAGCTATACGGTAGTCCTCACGATAACCCAAACCTGCGACTACTCGGACAGCTCTTCTTTGCATCTTAAATATTTCGCTACACGATGCAGAATCACCCCACGTCAAGACGGCGTTTGTCATCACATTATGAATTAAAGCGGAGTAGGCATGTAATAACACCCTTTGAGTTACGCTATCTGCTAAATTACGAAGAAGGTAAATTGACTTGTTCATTCGTTCCGCTAGCGCATTACAATGCGCATTGAAAGTTAGGTGGTCATCTAGGATACACCCCAGAAATTTAACATTTTTTGAAGGATTGTTCGTTTCCACTCGTTTTAATGCCAGCGTCAAGTTTTCTGTTTTACTTGTATTTAAAGTCAATTTATTTTCATTACACCAACTCTGCACAGTTTTTAGAGCGAGTTGCAGTTGCTGGAATCCAAGATCAGCGTCGAAATGTGAGCTAAGTAGCGTAGCGTCATCAGCGTACAATATACAAATTATATTATCTTTAAAATTGGAGCCAGTCGTTTATATATATATATATATATATATATATATATATATATATATATATATATATATATATTTTCTATTTAGATTTCCACAAGTATTAATGTTTAAATAAGACATTTTTCTTTAAAACTTGTAAATAAACGTAAAATTAATTCAACGTTTCGGGAACGTCCTTTGTTCCCTTTGTCAAGAATTTATTTGACAAATACAGAAATTGAAATAAGGTAACTATTTTTAACAAGTACAAAATATGAAACAAGGTAACTAATTTAAATTTAATCTGGACGAGTGAGTTTGACTTCGGGTAGTTGGTCTAGTATGTGATGTAGAAGGTGCAGAAGTGGGGACGCCAGGAATAGTTGCAGCATAAGTGTTTGAAATTTCTGGTCATCTAGTTTATTGAGGGCGTTTGGTCTTCTTTCAATTTCAACTGCTTCTCTAATAATTCTTTCTTGTAAGGTATATAGAGGTGCAATTAAACGGATATTGTTGGTATTAATTTGGTGTCCTGTATCTAAATGATGTGCAGCTAAAGACGATGAAGGATTGTGCTGCCTAATTGCTAGTTGGTGTTCATCGGCTCTCGCATATAATATTCTGTTAGTTTGTCCTATATAAGTTCTTCGACAGTTGTTGTACGGTATCTCATACACTCCTTGGCTTTCATTAGGAATTTTGTCTTTGGGGTTTCTTAAAAGTTGGGACAAAGTTGAGTGTGGTTTGAATACCGGTCTGAAGTCGTTTTTGGGAAACTTCTTTGTTATTCTGTCTGTTATTCCCTTTATATAAGGTAGAATAACAGGAATCTTTCGTTCATTGTTTGACAAGTTATTATTTCTTGGTCTTCTTATTTCGTTGGTAATTTTCAATATTTCTTGATCTTTGTATCCATGTTGAACTAGTATTTTATTAATAGTCTTCATCTCTTCCGTTTTAGAATTTTGGTCAGATAAGTGGTAAGAGCGATATGTCAAGGATTTCATAACGCTACGTAATTGACCAGGATGGTGATGCGAAAGAGAGTTCAAGTATCTATTCGTATGTGTTGGTTTTCGATAAACTTTGTGTGTAAATTCACTCCAAATCTTCCAGAAATTTCAAACACTTATGCTGCAACTATTCCTGGCGTCCCCACTTCTGCACCTTCTACATCACATACTAGACCAACTACCCGAAGTCAAACTCACTCGTCCAGATTAAATTTAAATTAGTTACCTTGTTTCATATTTTGTACTTGTTAAAAATAGTTACCTTATTTCAATTTCTGTATTTGTCAAATAAATTCTTGACAAAGGAACAAAGGACGTTCTGAAACGTTGAATTAATTTTTACGTTTATTTACACAAGTTTTAAGAAAAAAATGTCTTATTTAAATATATATATATATATATATATATATATATATATATTATATATATATATATATATATATATATATATATATATATATATATATATATATATATATATATATATCAAGAAGACAGGGTCAAGTATTGAGCCATGTGGTACACTAATTATTTACAGTTGCTCAGATATGCCATTGTTGTACAGAACACATTGCGATCTGTTATGTCGGTAAGATTAGATAAGCGATACACTTGAGTTATCGAAATTATAAGAGTTGCTTAATTTATTTAAAAGGATGTCGCTAGACACGCAGTCGAAGGCTTTAGACAAGTGCTCGAAACCTACTGACAAGTATTCTCCCTATTCGAAACACTCAAGTGCCCTGTCAACAAAGTAAGTCAGTGCATCTGCAGTACATCTATTCTTTCTAAACCCGTACTGTAGGTTGTGAAATAAATTATTTGCCTCAAAATAGTTACTTATTTGTTGATACATATTTTTTTCAATAACTTTCGATAAAACAGGGAGCGAGGAGATTGGCCGGTGGTCATTTAGGTCACTAGGATCACCTTTCTTGTGCACAGGTATAACGAGTGCTAACTTTAAAGCATCTGGGAAAATTCCAGACGTAATTATAGCATTAATTACGTTAGTCGACGGATTAATCAGAACATTGATACTTCTTTAAACAAACAACTCGATTTCTTGGATTTGAACATTGTAGAAAAACCACTTTACAGTGCTCGAATTACGATTTGGTGTGCTGTATCGGGGCACGGTATAATATGTCCTTATTATGTTGAAGAGGGGAATCAACAGACCGTTACTGTTAATCATGAGCGTCACAGGTAGAACATCATCATACCTTTTGTGAGAGATTTAAGAAATTCTTGCCGCGCATGAAATTTATAGATGAACAGGCAATGGTTTCACGAGGATGGCACCACAAGCCATACAGCCAGTAGAACTTCTCCGCGAGCATTTTGGAAACAGGATAATTTCTGGTAGAACGCACTTCGGTTACTCTTCACATTCACCTGAGCTTACGCAACCTGATGCATACATTTGGGGTATGATGAAAGAGTCAGTATTCCGCTCTGATGATGCATCAATAGAAATTTCAGAACTACGGCAAACAATAATAACTTATTTCCAACCACGATTTATGAATATATTCAATGATCTGCAAAATCGCTATGAAGCTTGTTTACGCCGTAATGGTGCTCACTTTGAACATGTAAATTACAAACATTAATAAAGTTGTTGATTCCGGTACTGCTTATTTTGGCGAATGCTATACAAGGTATGTAAGATATAAGATATGCAACAGGAAAAATTATAAAGATACTCTTGCCAGCTAACTGTGAAGAGAAAATTTCTAACTAGTCAATACAAATGAACGTCAAAAGCGATTTGGAGTAGTTTTTAAGGAATTGCAAGGCAACAAAGAGATAAAAATGTGACGTATTGTGTGATTTAGACGAGACCAATTTTTTTTGGCGAATTTGGCATATTAAAAACCTTTGTAATTAAGTTTTTTCAGATGGCCCTATTAAAGTACTTTTGTGCCTTCAACATTTTGTGCATTGGTAAATAAAGCAATGATCAACATATTGCGTCAAATAATATAAACATTAAAAAATGATGGACTTTAACTGTACTCGGAACTTTGGCGCTTTTGACAAAAGACAAAAGAAGATACTTTTTGAAACGAAATGAAAAAATTAGGTTGATTCAAAGGTTTTCCCTTGTGGCTACTATGATTCAAGCAAAATCGTATCCTTTTGTTATTTTAACGGAACTGCTTTAAAAGATACGTTTGCAGTTTAGCACATCAACCGTTTTTCATGAAAAAGAGCACCGTTTTCGACTGACACAGTAACAATTTTATTTCATTACCTATGATGACAATATCCATACTTACGGAAAAATTAAACGTGCAGATTGCACCGGAATTTCAACTCGTTTAAATTTGACTTACTCTCATAATTTTTTTAGAGAAAGAATCAATTAGGAAGTTTTAGAGTATGTTGCTTGAGCGAAATTTTCCACTCAAACTTTCTAGCAATTAGTTCACACAACTTCTATCCTGCATTCACGACAAATTATGGTAAATTGATCAGGGATAATGTTTGTTACTTAGATTAGATTAATAGGTGGTAAGCATGTATACTCCATGCCAGCCGGGGAGGTACCACCACCCTTACCATGGGCTCCTTAATATTGCGTCTCCGATTTTCTGAGCTCGGTAAGGGCTGCCGGTTACCTTTTCCATCATCCTTAATCTATTCTCATCCTTATTCTTCCTTCTCGCCCTCACTGTCTTCCTATCGGATTAAAAGTCCCAAATTAAAAAATAAGATGGCTGTGGTTTCTAGGGTTATAAATTCCGGACGTAAAATCCTGCTCCACTCGGATGTCCGGGAGGGCAGGGCCCAAGCGACCTCGGTCATCGAAAGTATCAACTTTCTGATTCACTACTGCAACATCTGCGGTATCAGGTCTAATCTTAATGCTATTCACCAACATCTTGGAACAATTACAACCTGATATATTGTTTCTATCTGAAACACAAGTCTCCTCTGAAAGCTCCGAGTCACCCGACTTGCAATTTCCTCAATACCATCTTCACTCTAACTTTCGATATAAAGGAGGCGTATGTGCGTACATCAAGGACAGAATTGCTTGCAAGAGGGTTTCTTCCTCAGAAAATAAAAATTTTGACGTGATTTGGTTTAAACATTCTGGTCCTAATTTTGTGAAATTCTACTGTTGCATTTATAGGTCTCCTAATGACAGCAACTTTCAAGACTTCTTCGATTACCTTAGTATGAAAGTTGACTATCTCCTGTCTCAGTTTCCATCTTGCGATATCTCATTTGTAGGCGATTTCAATGTTCATAACTCTAATTGGCTTCAATTTTCATCTACTACAAATCCTGCTGGTCATAGTGCAGAAACATTTGCTATTTCATGTGATCTCACACAAATGATTTCTGAACCCACAAGAATCCCTGATAACCCTAACCATACTCCACATCTTCTAGATCTATTTCTTACATCAAACCCTCTTGTTTATAAAACTTCCGTTCTTTCGCCTTTAGGTCTTTCCGACCATTGTCTAATAAAATCATTTCTACTGTACCTAATTCCACTGTTGTTCGCAAAACCGATAGAACCTTGTGGTGTTTTAAGTCAGCTCGATGGAGTGATTTACGGGATTTCTTTGCAACCTTTCCATGGCGTGAATATTGTTTTAAGTCGTCCTCTTCTTCGGACATCGCTCTTTCAGTATCTGAAGTCATCCTCATGGGAATGGAGTTATACATTCCGAAAAACAGTACCGTGTAGGTCATTCACGTTCCCAACCCTGGTTCAATAAGGCTTGTTCTGATGCAATATCTTTAAAAATAAATGTTACATTAAATGGAAATCTAATAAATCGGTTGACAGTCATGTAGAATACGTTGGTGCTAGAAATATCTGCAAAAGTGTCATCACTAAAACTAAAAAGTTGTTCGAACAACGAAAATGCAATGAACTAGCTACATCTCCTTTAGGCAGTCGTAAATTTTGGTCTTTAGCAAAAGCCATTAGTAAAAACTTTCGAACATCTTCATTTCCCCTGACATCTATTGACGGATCGGTAGTTGCTGATTCTGTAGACAAAGCCAACGTTTTTGTGGATTTGTTTGCATCAAACTCGTGTCTCAATGATTCTGGAAAAGATGTGCCCCTAGTCAACTCTTCTTCATACGTTATGAAACCAATTCATTTTCGGTACAAGCTCTTGGAATCGATCATCAGTAGGCTTGATCTCAATAAGGCGACTGGCCCAGACGGTATCCCAGCTATTGTCTTAAAGAAATGTTCCCCGAACTAGTACCAGTCCTATCTAAGCTCTATACGATCTCTATATCTTCTGGGAATTCCCTTCATCATGGAAGTTAGCAAATGTTCAACCTATTCCCAAAAAGGTGATAAGACCGATCCTCAAATTACAGACCAATTGCCATCACTTCCATTTTGTCTAAAATCATGGAAAAGCCATCAATCAGCAACTGCTCACGTTCCTTGAAACTAACAAACTCCTTAGTGACCACCAATATGGGTTTAGGCAAAGTCGTTCAACAGGCGATCTTCTTTCATATGTGACCCAAGTTTGGAACAATACAGTAGAGCAGTCCGGTGAAACAGTTGTAGTCGCTTTAGATATCTCAAAGGCATTTGACCAAGTTTGGCATAAGTGTTTACTTGCCAAACTCACCTCGTTTGGGTTAAATGATACGCTCATCAACTGGGTTTCTAGTTTCCTTGATAAAAGACGAATACGTGTCGTAGTTGATGGCTTTTTTCAAAAGAAGTTAGCATTAACGCGGGCGTACCACAGGGATCCGTTATAGCGCCTACACTTTTCTGCTGTACATAAACGACCTTATTTCTTCAACAACTAACCCCATCCATTGCTTTGCTGACGATAGCACTCTTCACTGTAGTTCATCTCAGTCTACTCCATAGTGATAATCCACCTTCTATGTCAAATCAAGAAATTAAAGCTGAAATGGCAAATTCAATCAACAAAGACATTCAACGTATTCTCGAATGGGAAGCAATAATCTAGTTAAATTTAATGCTAACAAAACTCAGTGTTGCCTTATGTCCGCCAAAAAGATCGATCATTTCCTGTTGTAAGTATGAATGGCTCAGTTCTTAAGTTTTCAGACTCTATTACTCTGTTGGGTATGACTGTATCTTCAAATCTCTCATGGGTTGACCATCTTCTGTCAGCTACCAAAACAGCTGCTCGTAAAATAGGCTTTTTGTACAGATCTAAGCAGTACTTTACCTCTCGACAACTCCTTCTGCTGTATAAGGCCCAAATTCGGCCTCATCTGGAATATAATTCTCACCTTTGGGTTAGTGCTCCCCAATACGCTCTCGATATCGTTGATCGTATTCAAAAGAGAGCGATTAGGCTTATAAATGACCCGTCCTTAACTTCTCACATACAGTCCCTTGAGCATAGAAGGATGGTTTCAGTTCTTTCTTTGTATTATCGTTATTACAACGGCTATTGTGCTGGTGAATTACATTCTTTGATACCATCTCCGGCTATCTTTGCGAGAAACACTCGGTTCGCTCATTCACATAATCAGTATGCAGTACAAATCTCCACTTGTCGTACCAAACGGGCGCAATCCACATTTTTCTACACGGCTTCTAAACTCTGGAATGATCTCCCTAGTTCCTGTTTTCCTCTCACTTATGATATGAGAAAATTTAAGGTAGCTGTTCATAGGCATCTATTGGCAATTCATTATCCCTCTATCCATCCTCCGAAGTGTTCCTGAGTGCTTTAGCACAATAGGCCTTATTTAGCCTGTTCAGGTCCACAATCATAAAAAAAAAAAAATTTTCCGAAATCAAAACTGAAAGGGAATCGAATAACTAATACAAAAGTAAATAATTAAGCTTCGACAAATTCTACAGCCCTGTGCAAACAAATAACTCAGACATATCGAAATATTAACGACATGTTCTGTTAATAATGTTTTGATTGAAACATTTCTAGAGCGGTACCACGAGTAAATAATTATTATCGTTATCTGTTTTCATCTTGTTAAAAAAAACTTGCTAATCCATATATCGTAACCAATTTTAGTTGGGTTGTAATGAATTATTTGAACTTCAATCTTAAAACAATGATTATAATTGTTGCTATCCTAATCGCTAAAGAAAATTTTGGATAATGATAAATGATAAAATACGTTAAGTAAGAAGTTATTTAGAAATAGATTGCGTCTGTTATGGTATAACTGTTTAATGACGTTTTTTGTTATATATGCCGCCTAATAAAGCACACAATTGATTATAATCCGATATTAAACGCAAAAATTAATTACGTTTATTGCTTTTTTATACCTGCAAATGATTCTCGATTTCAATCACCTACATACATCAAAAAAATTACAAAATAGGTTGATCAGAATTACTGTTTGTTTTAAACGATATATTGGGTGTACTTACTTTTAATTCAAATAAATGATTTTACTGCCCTAGCGAGTTTTTGCTAATTTATGTTAATTTTAAAAAGTATCATTTCAGATAATAATGGGAAACAGTTGGCTAATCAATAAACTGACGAATGTAAAATAATTTCAAACATAATAGTACAGTTTGAATAAGTTACAATTTTTAAGGACTTGGAAGTGACACTAACTGCAAATAACTAATAGGATAAATGATAATATTAGTTTCAAAAGAAAGGGAAATATGGGACGAATTTATACGAGTGTCGGCCTTGCTTAAAAATGTGTAGGTTAAATATTACAAAACCATAGTCATGCCGAGCAACAAAAATCAATACAGCTACAACTAAAAAATAGTTATTCAAAAGTAACATCATACAAGAATTAGGTGTTTAACAAAAATTCCACAAATCATTGGTTGATATGTTTATCTTGTGAAAAAAGCTCTGAAAGTCAACAAAAAAGAAATTCTTAATCGAGGAATACCTTTAACTTCTTCATCAGAAACAGACTTCTCTGTCAAACCATTTGCTGCCTCTTTTATTGTCAATCCGTCTGCCAAATTTCTCCCCCAAAACATCAAATGAATCTCCCAAGATGAGAAACGCCACTTTTAAAGTCAACACGGCAAATCTCCGTTGACGCTAAGATGGCTAATGGTCTTGATGAACCACCGCTTTGACCTTTGAGTAAAATAAAATGTTTAATTTTGTCAACGCGTATTCAACGAAATCATATGGAACTAGTATTTATAGTTTATTGTCTGATGAACATATTAAGTGGACAGTCAAGTATTTTTTCTTAAAACATTTTCATTTATTATTTAATCTCAGGTACTACGCATATTTGATTATTGTCACCTACCCAACTGCTCACACGTACACACACATGCGTATACGTACACACGGGAAATAAATAGACCAAGTTTTTTTAAAGATTTTATAGATTAGTTCCTAATTTGCTAAGTACATTGTTCGTAAGTGTAATATATTAAGGCTTGAGTTACGATAGCCCTTGACTCAACGAAAGTTTATTACGATAGCTCTTGCTTTTTGCTTTTGCATTAATTTGTTGGTTAATATCCCCTAAAAACACGTGCGTGCAGAGCGAGTTTGGAACCTGTTGCAATACTGTACTGCAACGTAGCCCTCCAGCCATTGGCAAACATTGAAGATGAAGAATAGTTGGGCTTAATGTGACGTTGTATGTGTTTTCAAGGAGTAGGCTTTACATTAGATTAATACCTTATGCCTGAACTCCACCCATGCCAATTTTACACTTAAGCTAGGTTTGGAGTCATCAGTGTAGGTCGATATGTCATGGTCTCTATTTGTAGAGACAGGTTTCCTCACTACGTAACCTTTCTCAGTACTAATAGTAATAAAATTATTGTGGATTTCATTCGCCACTGTGCCGTAATTGTTGTTGCTAAGACAAGGAATCTATTTAAAGAAGATACCAATTTTATCAGACTTGAGTTGTATCCAATATTTCCGCAGCGTATGAACGTGGGCTCCTTCACGTTTAACTGGTGGGTCCCCGTTCTGGTGCTCAATAGCAAGTCTATTAATGTATTTGAATGTTTTGACTCTTACATCTTTTAAATGTTCTAAGAACAAGAATTTGTGGGCCAACGTCTAATTGTTGGTGTTTAAGTGACATTGTTGATGCCATTTTCGTGTCCGTTACGTTCAAAATTAGGGACCTTAGAACCTTGAGTAAAACATATATATCGCTTTTTGCAACGCTTATCCAGTTTTTGTGTTTTGTCCTAGTTGCTACATGTGTCTTCATTGCTTAGCAAGCTTCTTCCATTATTTTGACTGACTTTCCACTAATTATAATAAATTAGTCATCAGCAAAGGCCTTACAAGAAGATATTCCCTTGGGTTCGTAGGAAAACCAGTACTCCATTACCAGGAGCCACAGAAACTGGTGCCATACACGATTCCTATGAAAAAACTCTATTAACACTGGCCTTTACTTAGCCAGCCAATATCCTTCTATGTCTCATTAAGTCATTAAATATTCCAGCAAGGTTTTGTGAAACATTTAATTTATGCTATTGGCAAACTATAACGGGGAACCAGGGTGTTTTTATGATCACATATTGTGTAGGTTACTTTGATTGATATTACATGGTTTCTTAGCACATAATTTATCTAATATCTTACCTATAACGAAAATCTGGAACACAGGAACTGTGGCAGGATCTGTATTTTGTTTGTTACTTACCTATAGTGTTTAACAGATTACTCGACCTATGTCCCTTATTTCATAGTTTATAGCAACGTACTGTACACCAGCTTGGCAAAACCGCTATTAACCTTAGGTAATTTACTTGCGGGTGTCATAGTTGTCTTCTGAGTTATCTGTATGTATTGATTTCTGCATAGTTAATGAAAATTATTATTCACTTGGTATCGGATTATTCCTAATAATATTATATAAAACGTCAACTTGTAATACATTTCAGCCTTCCAGTCGTTTTATAGCTAACCTTTTGCATAAGACGATTCGGCGTTGAGATTAGTGTGCGCGAGACGAGGTATTACGGCACAATTTTTCTTTTTACATTTTACTTAGCCTAGCAGATTATTTGTTACACTGTGGTGGTTATGCAGGTCGTTGGTTTTGTGGTTTTGTATAAAAAAATAAAGTAATACAAAATAACTCCCTAATAATAGCACATTCACGAAGACTTAATAGCCCAATGACTAGAAATGGTTCTAAGCTATCCCGGTATCGGGATGGTTTAGGACTTCTATCTCTATCATTGAAGTATTCTAAATTAGGACTAACTTTCAACCGACGTTTTTTTTTAATGTTCTTTACATATTTTATCTTTTTTAAATATTTTTTATGTTCTCTATAGGTATAAACAACTTACTTTTCACTAGGAAACGCTTTTTTTGATATGCCGAGCGCACTAATTTCTACTACTACTTTATTGTTTTGAATGGCCAATTATGCTACCCTCCTATTGTGTAGTAAAAGCTATTCTAAAAACTACGCCAAAATGATTCAATGCGAGGACAGGGGAAATTGTAAGTTCAACAAGAAAGTTCTTAAGATAGCTTGGTAGGAGATAAAAATCTTTTAATATATTTATAACATACTCATTTAGAATACTTCTATGCTGTGACGACCCGAGATCCATAGAAGCTTGAGACGCGTATAGTGGCTATGGTTTGTCTTTAAAAAGCAGCATTTTTTAGGATGTAGGTTTTTATCACAGCATATTTAATTCCTTGAAGTATGACCTACGTGAAGGTCTGAAGGGAAGGTTACAAATTATTAGCATTGCCAGCCCAATTTTCAATGTTCTATTTTAAGTTCTCTTATATCAAATTATTCCATTTAACTAAAATATATGAATCATCCGCGTAGAAGGCACATAAACATCTTATTCGCATATAGTGCAATCAAACAGGGAAATAAGCAAGCAAATAAGTAGGTAAAATACAAAAAGTAAGCATAATGCACAACAATTTTATTCAAACTTACGAAAGATTATTTATCAATTTCATTTACTGCTTTATTGCAATACACAAGAAAGGTTATATGAAGATTTTCCTGCGTGAAACTTCTACGCAGATCTGTAAAAAAGGTTTTGTACATCGAAAATGTTTCAACATCACAGGACATCACAGGTGCATGTGAAGATCACCACAGCTCCTCGTCGGTGTATTCCTCTTCAAGCACGGTGCTGTCACCAGAAAGTTTTCTTTGGAAATTTGGCTCAGTATTTTGTACCCGCAATTTTTCTGTAATACGTTACCGAGTTTCTTTTCTTGAATGCTCTTTTTGGCAAAACATTCTTGCTCAATGCTGGGCGCGTCTTTTGCATTTAAGGAATTCAATACCGTTTTGACTTCGCTGAAATGGTCTGCGTAGTAAGACACAGGTTGCAACCATGATCCCCATCGAGTTAAACCGGGCTGACGTGGTAAAGATATGTTTGAAGCCAGTTCATGCCTAATTGCTTCCGCGAGCAAGACATGTCACGTGAACTAATTTAGGGTAAAGTAGTTTTAAGCTAGACCCTACTTTAACAATATATGAGGCAGCATCGCTAAGAAACAATAGTACATTGTCGTACCGTACCCCATCTGGTCACAAAAATGTAAGGGAGTTATTAAACAATTTTGCCACAGACGAATTATTCACACGATCCAATGTTTGTATATTAAGAAGAAATAATGGGCTACCTGCTTTCAAATCTCCTACTGCCTCACTGCATATCCACTGTCCCACCGCATCGGTGGTTTCATCAATTCGAGTCCAATAAACTCCTAAACGACCACCCGTATGAGATTCAGACAGAGTTGTTCAACGGGTGTTCTTCTTTCATATGTCACTCAACTTTGGAATAACACTTTAGAGAGGTCCGATGAAACAATCGTGGTAGCTTTAGATGCTTCAAAGGCTTTTGATCAGGTCTGGAACAAGTGCCTACTTGCCAAGCTCACTTCGTTCGGCTTATCCGATACGCACAACAATTGGATATCCAGTTTTCTTGACAAAAGACGTATACGCGTTGTCGTCGATGGCTTCTTTTCGAACGAAACTACTATTAACGCGGGCGTACACCAAGGATCAGTGATAGCTCCCACACTTTTCCTGCACATTTCCTCAACAACTAACCCGATCCATTGGTTTGCAGACAACATCACTCTACATTGTAATTTTCCTCAGTTTCCACAACAATAAGTCTAGTCAGGACGTTAAGGTGAAAATGGCAGCCTCAATCAACAGTGACTCAGAACGTGTGGCCTTGTGTCCGCCAAGAAAGACCGATCATTTCCTGCTGTAAATATGAGTAGCTTAGATCTCAAGTTTTCAAATTCTATTGCTATGTTAGGGATGTCCGTATCATCGAACCTTTCATGGGTTGACCACCTTTTGTCAGCCAGCAAAACAGCTACCCGTAAACTGGGCTTTCTATGCAAATCTAAAGAGTACATCACATAGCAACAACTCCTTTTACTGTATAAAGCTCAAATTCTTCTGGAATACAATTCCAGAGCTATAAGCTTATAAATGACCCGTCTTTGACTTCTGGCCTACAGTCTCTTGGGCATAGAAGAATAGTTTCGGTTCTTTCCTTGTTTTATCGCCATTATCAGGGTAAATGTGCCTCCGAAATACACTCCTTAATATCTTCGCAGGCCATCTTCGCTGCGAACACTCGGTTTGCCTATTCACACCATAATGACGCACTCAAAATTCTATCTTGTCACATTAAACGGGCGCAATCTACATTTTTCCACACGGCGATCAAATTGTCGAATGCATTACCCAATTTCCATTTTCCTCCAAACTTTGACTTAAGCCAATTTAAGGTAGCCATTCATAAACATTTGTCGGCATCCTAACAATATCCCTTAACCCTCTCAGTGTTCCTAAGTTGTTTAGCACGTTAAGCAAATCTTAGCCTGTTCAGGAATACTATAAGTAAAAAAAAAATTAAAATTCAAATATACTCGTGTTTAAGTTGATCTCGAATATCACAAATTACATCGTGAAGGCGCTGTTGCCAATACCTTTAGCGCAATGTAGATTGGTCAGGCATCTTTTTGTTTGTGTATTTCTCCAAAAATTGTCTAAGCCCCACATTATTCAATTTCCACAGCGGAATGTCACTACTCACTAACCCTAAACACAAGTCTTTAAAAATGGATCGCTTGAACTCGATTATTCAGCTACACTACCTGTAATTAATTGCTGAGATAACTTGGATTTATTCTTAACCCTCTCTTTATGTTGCACAAAGTCATATTTTTTTCTTCACAGAAACACTCTTTTCCTAGACTAAACAAAATAAGCTTTTCCCGCTTCGCTGAAAGTATTACTGCCAAACTCTTTTACATGCCCAGCAAACAAGAATGAGAATTTCGTACGGGAGATATTTTTAATGAAGATGTAAATGCGCTAACCAAGTTGAATATATACTGAAAATAGTAGGTAATTTGTCAACATTTCCTGAAATTCTGTGCTGTGGGTGCACAAATTTAACAACCAAGTCATCCCCTTTGTTATTTATTGATCTTATGTATGATTTCCTAAGCGTGGGAAGATGTTATTTATTCAAAATTTAAAAATATCATAAACCCCCACTTGCACCCTATCTGAAATCCCACGGAGTAAAAGAATGGAAAAAATTTGCTTTTTGAGCGAAATATGCAGTTATAATAGAAAATCATAAAATAAGCATTCTGATTCGTAATAGCCTAAATAAGGATTTATAAGAACTATCAAGCATAGTTTAACAGATTTATTAATGCGTACTTTACAAGGTGTAACATTTCTGCTTACTTTTAAAGGTGTAGAAAAAAATGTGCATTTTTCTTATAAATCCGGGCATTACGCATTGCCATCTTCCAAAGGATATGACATAAGACCGTTGGAATACAAAGCATAACCAACGTAGGACATAGCATAGTTCTTTATCGTATTCCAGATAATATGGATGATCCGCAGACACGATAAATTTCCACCACCTGCCCTATAATTGCATGTGCATAATTCAAAAAAAACAGTGTGGTATTCGAAACCCCGTATTAGAAAATTCTATTCATAAGATATAACTATTAACTGTGTAAGAATTAGTTGGAAAATCGATAAATAATCCTTCCGATAAACCGTCTCTATAATTAGCCAAAGGACTTGCATATTACGTCTTCAGTAAGATTTAATATAATACAAAAAGTTAGTGCGCTCAGTTTAACATTGCGCGCTATGCGTGGAAATTTTTCATCCTGAAATAAGTTGTAAGTTAATATGAGAAGGTATTATTACGCGTTTACTTTTATCATGTACGTACTCTCCGAAGAAAGCTCTTTATCAGATTCTAATACTTCAGTTGTATTTGTTTGCCATTTGTTTGGCAGAATGTTTGTGTGCGTTAAGGTTTCGACACACTGCCAGTTTAAATCATCCACTTGGTACAAATTAGGCAGTGAACACACGTCTATACGAATACATGTTAAATTCTACATTAGAAAAACCCTCAGAATTGTGTGACAAGGTCCCAACATCTGATTGTCCAAGATAATTATTTAGGAATACAAATTTTATGTAGAAATAAAATGAACTTACTTTATTTTTGACGTATTAGAGATTGCCAGTAATGTATACATATGTTAGTTCTAATTATTGAAATTACGTAAGTGTTATTTAAAAATCGAATACCAAATTTAAACACTGTAATGTTTGACATTCGGCTAGCTCAGTTGGCTAAAGAGATCGAATCACAAACATTTACGAAAAAAATGAGTGTCTGCAGTGACTCATTTACATAATTTTTTTGTTGACGTATATGATTAATCCCCAATGTATACCAATATTTACTACTTCACGAATACATCGTAATATGAGGAAAAACGTACCTGAATCATCTTTTATTAGATTAACTCACATTTGATCAAATTTGTAAATTTTCTTCAATAGGTGTTACAATTTTGCCCCCCTCCCCCTAAATTAGACGATTTTTAGAATAAAATTTGCACTTAAAAAAAATTAAGCAATAGTCTAAAGTTCGTGTGTACTCTATTTTTAGTTTACGTATTTTCTCTCCACGCGCATAATTCTATTAGAGTTTATGCCGTTACAAGCAATTTAACAGAGAATTTAACAAGTACTACCATTAATTAAATTAATGTAATACCTATAGGTGAAATACTTAACAGAAATGCTTTGTCTTGAATGACTCTTTGATATTTTAACTAAAATGATATTGTTAGTGTTATCAAAATTAAAATAGGTATGTAAAATGCCATAATGGTAACTTATAGTGTTCTTAAAAGGCAACATTATTTATATCTAATAAGACTGTAATACGCAAATCGTTTAGGTATTACCAGAACCCACTTACTTACTTCGACGAATCCAATATCGATTGTGTAGATCCGTGGCAAGAACCCAGGAGAAGTTACAGAAGACGAATCAGACGGTCAAAATAACGTTTACCCATAAGACAAGACAATCTAGAATCTTAGTAGAAGAGAGGCACCATGTGCCATCTTGGATTTTGACGTCACAAGGATGACCCACGTGGGAGCCCGTGTTTTACACCCCTATGGTTTCTTTTCGGAGGCCTTTTTCAACCCCTTGATTTTCACCCCTATGGTTTCTTTCAACCCTTAATGGAATTTTCATCCCTAATTAAGGCCTTTTTTGTTTTTACACGCTTACTTGAGGGGGCGTATTTTTCACTCTTATTTTATGGTTTCTTTTCAGTGACCTTTTTCAACCCATGATGGGGATTTCAACCCTGATTATTTTTGTTTGTATTAAGAGCCCTTTTGGTGGGGAGCCCCTGGAGGTTAGGAAATTGTGCGTATTCTTTTAATTCCTATCTACAGATTGTAACCTTACGAAATTTTATTTATACATTGGGGTTGAATTCTAATAAGGAGGCCTAATGTTATCTTGTAAGGCTGATATAGGGCTTCGTAATTTACTGCTGGGACTTAGCCCAGTGGCCCTTGAAGTGAAATTTGAATTTGTATTCTAACAAGGAGGCCCTAGTGCTATTTTGTAAGACAGGAGTATGAACTTGTGTTAGGGCTTGATCTTGCGTGGGGAATTTAAATGACAGTAAAATTTAATTATAGAACACTTATTTTTATTGTAAATATAATTAAAAAAGCCTCAGTGAGTTATAAAAAAAAATTACTGACATTCAGATTATTCTCTAATGAAACAAAAAATTCATTACATAACAGTTATTACAATATTGTTTTCTAAACGAATATTAAAACTGATTGTTTTACCTGCATTGATTGCATTGAAATATGTTTAATATCCATCCGCTCGTTAAATTGTTGTATATTGTACACCTTAATATTTTTAAAGAAACTTGTTACGTATAACTTAGATGTGTTTTATAACTGTAATTAAAAATCTGTACAAGTAAATAGAATAAATAAAAGGTTAACAGGACACTTACCAGCTCTGTATTGAAAGAACATTTTTGAGGGACTGATGCACGAGTGATAGTCACTGCTTTGTGTTACTACTCGTCTAATCAAACTAAAGCACTTTCTATGTTTTACGTTTATGAATAGTTGATGTAAAACTAGCTATTGATCTCTCCATAATTAATTTTTAGAGTATAAATATACAAACAACCTAAATTATCTTTATCACACTTACAGCAACTCATATTTTCCTTTCCCTTAAAGTAATTAATAACAAAGCGGTTTGAACAAAATATTATATGTTGTCTATACATACAGACACACGCAAATTGTTTTTTTTATAAAAATCGCATTAAAAGTTTGAAATGTAATAATTACATGTTTTAAATTCCACAACAACAATATGTAGTTAGAAACCACTGTTCATGTTTACTTTTAGCTAATAACTGTGTAATTATATAAACCTGTTAATTTTAATAATCTACCAACCGAGTAACACACTTTCCTTAAAACGCTAAAGTCATACATTTTATAACACGATTTTTAAAAACACACATGCTGAATTAAAAAGAAAGAAAAACAATAGGCACATCTGATATTACGAAACTCTTAATTAAAAAAGTAAGGTACTAAAAAATCTCTTTATTTATCAGAATAGAATGGTTGGGTAACAGGCGTTAAACAATAATTTAATTATCTCGTCATTTACAATTAAACATGTACTGAAAAAGTTTTTTACAAAATCAATCATTGGTAAACTATTTAATCTACAATATAGAAACGTTGACGTATAAAGTCCACACACATCCGAATGGTAATCCTGCAGTATTGTTTTATTATAACGTAACAATCTAGAATTCTTCTCTACGAAACGTAAATGATACCCTTGAGGTACTCGTCCAAAGGAATCAAAATACTCTCCGTTACCATTATCATCAATGTAGATAGCGGTCCAATGCTGACCTGGTTTGTCTGCAGGATCCGTGCTTACAATAATTGCACACGGTCTAGGTGCGTGCCTCGGTAGTTGATTAGAAGCACATACAAGCCGAAACACATTCTTCTTGTGGCTGGGGATCGATTTCAAACATTTCAACACTTGTACCGCATGCATCTTTGGAATTAGTATGCGTCCAGTCTTGCAGTAGTAAGGCGTTTTCCAGTGCACACATAGGCCCAGTGATGTTATGGTTTAAACAGCTATATGCTTTTGCTTCCTTTTTCAATTGTTTAATCGACGGGCAACCAGTCTCCTCCAGGTTTACTATTGGTTTGTTAAGAAACCTTAAAAACTGTTGTTTTTCACTGCCCTTAACGTGAATTTTGTTAAAGGGGCGCAACACTCTCATCAACTCCTCACGGAAATTGTTGTAGTGTACATGACCTGACCACCATTTCAGCCCATGATAATCATCCTCTATAAATTTTATCTGTTGTGACATGGATTTTGATATAAAGTAACCTCGAGGTGGTTTTATTAGCATCAACGATAAACGACCATGATCTGTAACCACGGCAATTTCTTTCGGTATGAATTCGTTGTTAACACCACTAAACCCTTGTACGTCCAAGTATGCGTCCATCTTCTTTCGGCTGCTGCTGTACACTGAAGCCTACAGGTTAGAGCTACCACTTTTAACAGCTAAAATCCACAACGACGTTCCTATGTTTATCGATCTCGATCACGTTATTGAATTCTGCATACACCAAACAGTTAACGGTTTTAGTGAGCGCTTCTTCAAACCCGACTTCCAGCCGAAAGGAACCTTTTCTAACTAAATTCCGGTGCGTACCAGCGTTTGCAGACAAGTCAGGTGTTAGGTCAAAGGCCATTAAACAGTAGCCGTTGGGATAATCACTTCTCGATATATCGTTACCTTCATTCAAAAAATTAATACCCGTACCAGAGAATAAGGTGTGGTACGCTCTTACATATAAACCATTAGCTGTAAAGTCTGGTTGTAAGGGCCCAAAATTTTGTTTCTTAATTATAAGACAGAGTTAAATTCAAGAAATTGAACCCGGGTTTGGTAATTAATTGAAGGTTTAAATTCCCGCTACATGCATCGTTTAGGTTGCCCAGGAAAACAACCAATTTTTGCTGTAAGCCTCAGTATAGTTAAATTTTACGCTCCGTAAAAATTTCCCCTTTTCTGTTTAACGTGCGCAATTAAAATTGGTTGATTAATCCTTCCCATAAACTAGGCTAAATTGGCCTTGTAATGACGCATAAGGAACGTAACCAAATTGTAGCCTTTAATCCGAATAGCGAGAGCTGAGTTTTTAATTTCGAGTGACGCGCTTAGTTAGATTATGATATCCGATTGTTAGCAATTTACTTATTAACATGGTTATTTAGCTCGTTGACAATTTCTTCTATGTTGGCATAATTTCCCGAAGCGAAACGTATCACGTATCAGCCATCTTCTTGATAAAGTTTTGTACACTGCTCGCCACAAACTCTTTGTTTTTATCCGTCTGTAGATTTGCCGGAGTATTGTCGCAATCCTTAAAAATATCAGCGAATGCTTCAATATTACAGATGAGACTGTCTTCGTTTCTAGTCGCCATGCCCTCTTGCTAAATACATCAATTACCGTTAGTATGTAGTTGTATCCACTATTGTGTTTACTTAAAGTTCGCATATCCTAAAGATCCGCTTGGTCGTAAGGGTTACTCACAATATATTTATTTCGTGGCAACTTTTTGCTGACTGGTTTATGTACCGTATAAGCTTCCTATACCTGCAGCCAATTTTTCACTTCACCATATTTTTTTTATCTTGTACAGCATTAGTTAAAAGTGTTATACCAGCGAACCCTTCCGGGTGAGAGGGATCATAGTATACAGCATCCATGTTCTGTCCTCCACGAATCCCAATCTAGTGAAATTCCTCTTCTTCTTCTTTGAAATAATCTTCTCGGTGTTTCCCGCGCTTCACTATCAGCATCGTAATTCTCACCTATAGTTGTTGTGAGGGTCCGTTCAACGCTGGGTGATACAGAAACATAATGTCTTTGCGTATTCCGATAAACTCGTGGTATATTTATCTCTTTTAATGTACGTCGCAAACCGACGCACACCGCTTTGTAGGTTTTCGTTTTCTTAACGTCTCGTGAACCAGATCGATAATGTTGGAATGTGGTATGATCTCGCCTTTATTGTGAATACCCCTTTTATCCCAAAATACATCACTGTAGTATTCAGTATACGTAAGAAAGCCTCGCCTTTTCTCTTTATATGAAGACGAAGTTGATACTGTTTATCGTCCGCTAGACCTTTGCGTTGCGGTAAATCTCTAATATCATCAGCAACAGTGTCACTGCTGATTGTTATGCTGGTCGGCTGACGTAACTGATTGGAAAAGTGTAGATACCTTTGAAGAACTTGGTTGTACTGCTGCCATTTGTCATGGTCAGTCATTTTGGTTTTTAAAACTTTATCCATATCGCTACCCAGCTGCGTTAAAATGTTGTTTTGTGTAACATCTGGCACCTGTAAGCGTTATATAAAGTCCATCGGTAGAATAATCATCTTCTTCAGAGTATTTTCGGGAAAGTATGTAACCACGTAATTAGTGTAAGTTTCCATTTTTTTTATTAATTACATGTCAGGGGAAACAGAGAAAGAGAAAGAGAAAGAGAAAGAGAAAGAAAGAGAGAGAGAAGAGAAAGAGAAAGAAGAGAAAGAAGAAAGAGAAAGAGAAAGAAAGAGAAAGAGAAGAAAAGAGAAAGAGAAAGAGAAGAGAGAGAAACAGAAAGAGAAGAGAAAAGAAAGAGAAAGCGAAAGGAAAGCGAAAGCAAAGCGAAAGCGAAAGCGAAAGGAAAGGGAAAGAAAGAAAGGGAAAGGGAAAGGGAAAGGAAAGGAAAGAAATATAATAATAATAATAATTTATTGGTCTAGTGGATCATAAATATATGATATTAGATATGTCCGACACATTACACTTAAATATAAGACAAATATACATTATCGATAGGCGTTTACAACACTCAATAAAACTGACTAGAATTTGAAGCTCAAATATTCTCGAGTAAAAGGCTGTTCTATTAAGAATTTCTTAATCATGCTAATAAATGTCGATTTTGTAACGATTTGAAATTTTCCGGCAACTTTTGTATAAAATAGCTCCTATGTACGGATTTGATTTAAAAATTCTTTCCTGTGAATGTTTAGTGATAGATTATAACCAAACCTTGTTGAATAATTGTGATTAAAATTTAAGAAACTAAAATTCATGTTACTTTTTACAAACTTTAAAACTTAATATGTAAATACTAGGAAGGTCAATATACCCTCAGCAATAAAAGTCTGCCTACATGATTCTGTAATTTGAGACCGTACATAATTAAAGCTCTTTTCTGCAAAACGAATATTCTTTTCGCAACAGATGAATTTCCCCAGCACAACGGCATATCGTATTTGAGATTCAAAGAGAGTGGTAAAAGGTTCTAAGCACATGTTTACTAGAATTTGATTTAGACGCTTTAATATGTAGCAATGTTTCGCACAAGTCTTACACAAACTGTCTATATGTTTCCAATTTAATTGTAGATCGAATTCTATACCTAGCAACTTTATTGAACTTACTTGTTCTCAGATTGATTATTTAATTTTATGATTGGCTCTAGTATATTCTGCAGTGAAATCTTTGTACATGTTTTGTGCTGGTTCAACACTAATTATTCATTAGAAGATATTGGTTTAGATTCTAAATTTTGTTTTAATGAGTTAGTCATGGACTCAACGCTCATTCCAGATGCTACAAGTGTAATATCATCAGCAAAAAGTTGCACAAAAGGAGGACGTATATTGATCTAAATCATTGCATATATAACAATAGTGGTCCTAATATGCTTTGAGGAACACCTACTTTTATCACACGTTTTTTGATGTGGCACAAGTGGTTGACAAATTGTTTCTCCTCACTTAAGTAACTTTAAATAGTTGGATGATATTACCTCGTAGACCGTAGCGTTCAATTTTATTTAACAGGATCTCGTGATCCACGCAATCGAATGCTTTGCTAAGATCCGCAAACAATGCAGTTACATTGTTATTGTCAAGTTCTTGATACAAAAGTTTAATATTTTACAAAGCGCTAATGTTGTTGATTTTCCTTCTGATATGCATATTGATTAGTTGATATTATTTTATTGTGTTCAAGAAAATGTAGGGAAAAGGAAAGGAAAAAAGGGAAAGGAAAGGAAAGGGAAAGGGAAGGAAAGGAAAGGAAAGGGAAAGGAAAGGGAAAGGAAAGGGAAAGGAAAGGAAAGGAAAAAAGGAAAGGAAAAAGGAAAGGAAAGGAAAGGAAAGGGAAAAGAAAGGAAAGGGAAAGGAAAGGAAGGAAAGGAAAAAAGGAAAGGAAAAGGAAGAAAGGGAAAGGGAAAGGAAAGGGAAAGGAAAGGGAAAGGAAAGGAAAGGAAAAAGGGAAAGGAAAGGAAAGAGAAAGAGAAAGAGAAAGAGAAAGAGAAAGAGAAAGAGAAAGAAAAGAGAAAGAGAAAAGAGAAAGAGAAAGAGAGAAGAGAGAAAGAGAAAGAGAAAGAGAAAGAGAAAGAGAAAGAGAAGAGAAAGAGAAAGAGAAGAAAGAAAGAGAAAGAGAAAGAGAAAGAGAAAGAAGAGAAAGAGAAAGAGAAAGAGAAAGAGAAAGAGAAGGAGAAAGATAGAGATAGATAGATAGATAGAGAGAGAGTTTTTAGCATCGTGCATCGTTCGTTGAAGAATCACGCGGAAAATTCTTCCAACATGTCAAAAGTGTAAGCGCATTTATTGCACCGCAGATTGTAATATATAGTTAAATTCAACCCACCGATTTAGAAAGCCAACTGGTCCATATTTCCATTGTTTTAGATAATCCGGGGGCACGGAATAAAGCTTTACCACATCTATAGGACGTCAAGACTATGGATCGTTTAACACCATAACACCAGCATATAATGCTTTAACATACATTACGTACGTATTTTAAGGGGGTAGATACAGTTAGGGTTCCACGTTGTGGATAGAATAATATTTAACACTAATTATCAACCAGTATTATAATAACTACAATAAGAAAAAATGATAAACGTAACTGGGGATCACGGTAAATCAACAATCAATGTGATATGATGTGATGTAAAACACAGAATCTTTGATGTGTACAGGGTGTTATGGTGACAAAGCGATATAGGTAATGGATTGTCGAAAAATAGGTATAGTTTACTTAATAAACGATTGTACTAAGACCCGCCATTTCTGAGATACAGGGTGTTAAATTGGCTTTTTTTCTTCATTTTTTTAGTTTATATGAAAACTACTGTGACTATTTGAATGAAAATCGGTGTACGTAGGTTTCTTAATCCAAAAAATTTGATGGACATAATTAGAATTTTGTACATTGTACGATTGTACAGAAAAATGACAACTATTGTTATATTGTGTTCAAAGGCTCTTTGTTAAGAAAGTGTAAGATTTTCCTTAACATAATCAAATGGATATTTGCAAATGTTACGTAATAATTTACCAGCGCTTTTCGAGGATGTGTCAATAGTAGTATGTACCAAAATGTGGTAACAGCATGATGGTGCTCCAGTTCACTCTGCTAGAGCAGTAGGAGATCATCTTAATGAAATTTATTGTAGACGCTGGATAGGTAGATTTGGTCCAGTGTGATGGCCTCCCCGTTCCCCTGACATGACCCCTCTGGATTATTTTATTTGGGGTCATGTCAAGAGTTTAGTGTACACGACACCAGTAATAAATGTTGAAGAACTAAATGAAGGAATCTTCAATACTTTTGATATAATTTGGAATACCCCAAGAATTTTACAAGAGTTAGTGTACACGACACCAGTAATAAATGTTGAAGAACTAACTGAAAGAACCTACAACGCTTTTGATGTAATTTGGAATACCCCAAGAATTTTTCAAAGGGTGCAACAAAACATGTTAATAAGGTGCAATTTATGTATTACTCAACGCGATCATCACAGAGTAATTAGATAGTATTAAAAGCAATAATGTTGAAGAAAACCTTACACTTTCTTAACAAAAAGCGTTTGAACACAATATGACAATAACTGTCATTTTTCTGTGTTTTACTAAGAGTACCTTTTTATGCAGAATTGATTGTTCTTCAATATTCTTGAACTCTGTTGCCAATCAATTTAAATTCAAAAAAAGTTTTGAATGAAAATATGTAATGATAAACCTACAACTAGGGCCCTTTATAATGTACAAAATTCTAATTATGTCCATCAAATTTTTCGGATTAAGAAACATACGTACACCGATTTTCATTCCAATAGTCACAGCAGTTTTCATGTAAAAGTAGAAAAGATGAAAAAAAGTTGGATTTTAACACCCTGTACCTCAGAAATGGCGGTCTTAAAACAATCGTTTATTAAGTAAACTATACTTATTTTTTAATAGTCTATTACCCATCTATTATCTGGCACCATAGTTCTCAAACGCCCTGTATATACTATTTTCAGTCGGTTTATATTTTTGAAATTGCAGATCGCTAGAAATGTGAGTCCACTGATTTTATAACGAGCAAATTACAAACTGTTTCCTAACTATTTAAATATTCAAAATCTCTTTTTGCGGATGTTTCAAGGGTGCTGGAGATAGGTCACTTATTACATGTACTATGTATCTCCCTTAAGATATTTGTTAATGGTTATAACGGATCTTCCAAGTTTCTAACCCATTTTAGTGAATTTTTCTGTTTGTGTAGCGGTTCTTACGTTTAATTTGGCAACTTATGGTAGACACTGGCTGGACCTTTAGTTCTAGTTTCAAAAATACTTTTTAGTTACTGAACCATCACATTTATGAAACAATCGTTAAGGATAAGGAGTTACAGAAATTGCGGTATAGTGGCGAGGGGGATTTTGTTAGTGACGACGAAAACGAAGGGTTTTTGGTACACGATTAAGGCTTTGATGACGGGTATGAGATTGATGAAAATGAATTGGATCTTTAAGTCAACTACAGCCTGTTAAAAACCCTAGCAACAAAGATTTCGTCCACATTTCTGATAACTCTGATAATATTCCGTTGTCAGTTATTAGAAGAGAAATTCTTAGAAACAAATGTAATGTAGAAAAAGATTGAGTAGAAGGGTAAAATTTTTGAACCTCATGACTTTGAAGCAACAGTTAAATGATGGGATAGTAAGAGATAGAAAAATTTTGTCAATATTTAATGAACAGTTTTGGAACTTGACTGCAGATCAAATTAATATTCGTCGTATGTGATAATCTTCCTTCGCTTCGGGAAACAAGTTCATAATAACAAAAGAATGATCGGTTTATCTATCTTTATCAGATCCTTCAACTTCAAACTACCGAGAGTTCGTATTATTCTATTTTTATTTATAATTCTTTCAAAATTACTGCAGCTATCGTATTATAACGGCTATTAAGGCTTCGAAACTACCTGCAAATAATATTGATATAACGAATGACGCTAAAATCAAATAGAATATGGTTCAGCCAATAAGAAGCAATTAAAATAAGGGCATTTCTCTGATAAGCTATATCAATGAACAAATGATGAATCCATCCAATAAATAAACCATTATGTGCCTTGGATAATAGAAATACATTTATGAGATGTAATAAAAACTTTAAAGAAAGAACTCGGTATCAATGCTTTATTTTCGAAGTGTTTTTCAGTCACAACGGTAATACCTTTTTGAATTCCTCTCTGAAGTTGTTCTCTTAGGGTGCACCTATTACCCAACCTGAATCAATGCATGTATGACAATCATAAACCCAAGCTGGAGAAGTCCTTTTTAAGAAATATTTAGGTAACATTACTTTTTGTCGCCTTAGGCAGTTTCTAATATTTAAATAAAAATAAACCAGTGTTTGAAATGACTTTTTTTCTATCACCAAAGAGGTTAAAATATATGTTCCGCAACGCGTTTCGACACATCAGAAAAGTATAGGAACGTTATTCCAATAGGTTCTTGCACTAACACATCACTACTTACTGCTCATCGAAACCTAAAATTATGGTAAAAAGGCAAGGTTTATCTTTTTCCCATTAATTATCCTTAAAATTTTCTGCACTTTCCAAAATAGTCGTTATAATTTGGGTAAATTGTAGAGTTTGGAAATCGGAAACAATTAGAATTCTACGCTCAAAACATGATTTTTGCCTTACGGTTTTGAATAAAATAAGGTAATACTTTTTTTTGTTGATCGCAGTAGGTTAATAGTTTTCGAGACATACTTTGAACAACACTATTAACTAATTAAACGATGAATTTCTGCTATTTTTTATACAATGCAATTACTATTCTTCACAAAGCAAGATTGAATTTGGCATATGCAAAATGTTCCATTTACTACTTATCACCAAAAACTCAAAATTATGTTAGTTGAGTTCATCGGCCTATTCCCACAGTTTTTTGTAACTGTAGTTTCATATTAGTTGAGTTGATCGGCCTATTTCCAGAGACTCGGTACGGCCCCGAAGTCAAACAACTTTTCAGAACAGAATCAAAATTATGTACTAAGAATACCATTATGATTTTACTTTTATTTTCACGTTGTACCCACTAAAAAAATGAGAATGGTTTTTTCCATAGAAATTACCTCTTTAATTAAAGAGTATTTCACACATAATTTGTTTTTCTCTAAAAATTAGTTAACTGTCTCTTGGCAAGGAAGTAGAAATATTTATAAAGAATCTTAATACGATCAATTCATAATTCTATCCTACACAAAACTACAAACGATTACCTTATTGTTCTGTGAAAGACTGCGATTGGTTCTTTGGCAAAGAATTATAGAATTATGCAGGTAATTCAATATACCGCATTCAAAACTACGTTCAAAATCCAAATTTGTAAACTTTTACTTTGTTGCTCATATTATTGGTTGTTTGATACATAAATACAACGGTTAAAAGAAAATTCAATATAGAAAACAAAAATTCTATTTGAAACTATATTATTAACTTTTACCTTGTTGCTTGCTAAAAGAATGCGATTAATTTTTTTCACAAAGAGATTAGTAAAGAATACTTTTCATTTCCGAAATAAAAAATTAACTTTGCTGTTCTGATTAGTTTATATAAAAAAAACGTAAAACGTTTCAGTGAAATCGTTACATGCATTCCTACATAGGACCTCTCTGTAATTTGTTTAATAAGCAGTTCAAAGATCCTACCTTGGTGTATGGTTGTGGACCGTACTAGAGCATTACATCTATTCTATGTTTATCAATTTATTTGATTACCTTATTCTGTGATTAAAAATGTCATAAAAGTACTAGACGAATTATTAGCGGTCCGCTAATTTAGTACCAAAAGCGTTATATTGAAACCATTGACAAAAAATGATAGTGTTAAATTTTAGTTACGTACCTATTTGTACGGTAGCAGTTTTTCTTTTATACCCGTATCATACTCTAAGAATACATGCAGAAACCCATTTTCAACAACAATTTTCTTTTAACGTATAGGCCGGAATTTGTTGTGATCGTATTATAAGACGCCTTATCAGACGATCTTTTTACAATTTTCGAACTGTCCTTATTGCGTAATTTCCCACCTGCGCTGAAGGACCATGTGGTAGATGCCTTACGGCACTCCTACCCACTTTAGTGTAACAGTCTATTCCAATCTTTGGATACGTCACGGAGGACCTCATGAATGACTGATCCGGAACAGTATAGTTTAGATTTCTATTGGTGGGGTTTCTTTTAACACCGTTACATAGTTACAACATCGAATAGTGGCATCATGTGAAGCAATACAGAAGAGGAATATTTGAAAGAAGAGGCCCTTCGACCAGAGTCTTGCATATCAAGTGAAGACGACCATTTTCAACAGTTTCTATGGCCAGAAATTGTAGGTTCAACTAGTTTGTTACATGTTACTACTGATTGAAGTGCATTAAAAACTCAGGATTTGTAAACAAACAATTTGTGTGTTTGTGTGTTTGTGTGTTTGTGTGTTTGTCTGTGTGTTCGTGTGTTCGTGTGTTCGTGAGTTGTGTGTTCGTGTGTGTGTGTTTGTGTTTGTTTGTGTTTTGTGTGTTTGTGTGTTTGTGTGTTTGTGTGTTTGTGTGTTTGTGTATTTGTGTGTTTGTGTTTGTGTTTGTATGTTTGTGTGTTTTGTATGTTTTGTGTTTATGTGTTTGTGTGTTTGTGTGTTTGTGTGTTTGTATGTTAGTGTGTATGTGTGTTTGTGTGTTTGTGTGTTATGTTTGTTTGTTTGTGTTTGTGTATTTGTGTTGTGTGTTTGTGTGTTTTTGTTTGTGTGTTTGTGTTTTGTGTTTGTGTTGTTTTTGTGTTGTTTGTGTGTTTGTGTGTTTGTGTGTTTGTGTGTTTTGTGTTTGTGTTTTGTGTTTGTTGTTTGTGTTGTTTGTGTGTTTGTGTTTGTGTGTTGTTTGTGTTTGTGTGTTTGTGTTTGTGTTGTGTGTTTTGTGTTTTTGTAGTTTGTTTGTGTTTTTGTTTGTGTTTTATGTGTGTTGTCTGTGTGTTGTGTGATGTGTGTCTGTGTGTGTGTGTTTGTGTGATGTTGTGTTGTGTTTGTGTGTTGTTTGTGTGTTGTGTTTGTGTGTTTGTGTTGTGTTTGTGTTGTGTGTGTGTGTGTGTGTGTCTGTGTTGTGTGTTTGTGTTTGTGTGTTGTGTGTTTGTGTTTGTGTGTTGTGTGTTTGTGTGTTTGTGTGTATTGTGTGTTTGTGTTTGTTGTGTGTTTTGTGTTGTGTTTAGTGTTGTTGTTGTGTGTTTTGTATTGTTTTGTGTTGTTTGTGATTTGTATGTTTATGTTGATTTTGTGTTTTGTGTTTTGTGTGTTGTGTTGTAGTATTTATTGTGTTGTTTATTGTATTTTTGTGTTGTTGTTGATGTGTTTGTGTGTTTTGTGTGTATGTTTTTTGTAGTGTTTGTATGTTTGTTGAGTGTTGTGTGTTGTGTGTTGTGGTTTGTGTGTTTGTGTGTTTGTGATGTTTGTGTGTTGTTTGTTGTGTGTTGTGTGTTTGTGTGTTGTGTTTTGTGTGTTTGTGTTTGTGTGTTGTGTGTTGTGTGTTGTGTGGTGGTGTGTGTTTGTGTGTGTGTTTGTGTATTGTGTGTTGTTGTGTGTTTTGTGTTTGTGTGTTGTGTGTGTTGTGTGTTTGTGTGTTTGTGTGTGTGTTTGTGTGTTTGTTGTGTAGTTTGTGTTGTGTGTTGTGTGTGTGTTTGAGTGTTTGTGTTTGTGTGTTTTGTGTTTGTGTGTTTGTTTGTGTTTGTTTGTTTTGTTTTGTAGTGTTTGTGTTTGTTTGTGTGTTTATGTTTTTAGTTTTGTTTTTGTGTTTGTGATGTTTGTGTGTTGTTTTGTAGTTGTTTGTGTTTGTTTGTGTGTTTGTGTTGTGTGTTTTTGTGTTTTGTGTGTTTGTGTGTTTGTAGTGTTGTGTGTTTGTGTGTTTGTGTGTTTGTGTGTTGTGTGTTTGTGTGTTTGTGTGTTTGTTTGTTTTGTGTTTTGTGTTTGTGTGTTTGTGTGTTTGTGTGTTGTGTTTTGTGTGTTTGTGTGTTTGTGTGTTTGTGTGTTTGTGTGTTTGTTGTTTGTGTTTTTGTGTTTGTGTGTTTGTGTTTGTGTGTTGTGTTTGTATTTGTATGTTTTGTGTTTTGTGTGTTTGTGTTTTGTTGTTTTGTGTGTTTGTGTGTTTGTGTGTTTGTTGTTTGTGTGTTTTGTGTGTTTGTGTGTTTGTGTGTTTGTGTGTTTTGTATGTTTGTGTGTTTTATTTGTGTTTTGTGTTTGTGTGTTTGTATTGTGTATTGTGTTTTGTGTGTTTGTGTGTTTGTGTGTCTGTGTGTTTGTGTGTTGTGTGTTTGTGTTTGTGTGTTTGTGTGTTTGTGTGTTTGTGTGTTTGTGTTTGTGTTTGTGTGTTTGTGTGTTTGTTGTTTGTGTGTTTGTGTGTTTGTGTGTTTGTGTGTTTGTGTGTTTGTGTTGTTTGTGTGTTTGTGTGTTTGTGTGTTTGTGTGTTTGTGTGTTTGTGTGTTTGTGTGTTTGTGTGTTTGTGTGTTTGTGTGTTTGTGTGTGTTGTTTTTTGAGTTTGTGTGTTTGTGTGTTTGTGTTTGTGTGTTAGTGTGTCTTGTGTGTTTGTGTGTTTGTGTGTTTATGTGTTGTGTGTTTTGTGTTTTGTGTTTAGTGTGTTTTGTATTTGTGTTTTGTTGTTTGTGTAGTTTTGTGTTGTGTGTTGATGTGTTGTGTGTTTGTGTTTTTTATGTGTTTGTATTGTTTGTTTTGTGTTTTTAGTGTTTGTGTTTTGTGTGTTATGTGTTTTGATGTAGTTTGTGTGTTTTGTTTATGTTTTTGTTTTGTGTTTAGTGTGTTTGTGTGTTTGTGTGTTTGTGTGTTTGTGTTTTGTGTTTGTTGTTTGTGTGTTATAGTGTAGTTTTGTGTTTTGTGTGTTTGTGTGTTTGTGTATTTGTGTGTGTGTTTTGTTTGTGTTTTGTGTGTTTGTGTGTTTGTGTGTGTTTGTGTGTTGTGTTCTGTGTGTTGTTGTGTGTTTGTGTTTTGTGTTCATGTGTGTTTGTGTGTTTGTGTATTGTAGTGTTTGTGTCTTGGTATATGTTGTTTGTGTTTGTGTTTATGTTGTTTGTAGTGTGTATGTGTGTTTGTGTTGATGTGTTGTGTGTTATGTGTTTTGTGTTGTGATGTTATCGTGATATATGTGTGAATTTGTATATTGTAGTAGTGTATTGTTATGTGTGTTATAATGTGTTTTGTATAAAAATTTGATGTTTATTTAGTGTTTATATTATGTATAAAATATTGTATGATATATTAGTAATGTGTGTTTGTGTGTATTGCTGTGTTGTGTGTTTGTGTATGTTGTGTGTTGTAGTGTTGTGTGTTTGTTGTTATATTTGTTTTTGTTTTAATGTTTGTGTGTTATAGTATTTTTGATTAAATAGTATTGTGATTTTTGTTTTGTGTATTGAATATTTTTATGTGTAAATTGATTGATTTATTTTTATTTTTGATTTGAATGATGTATTGATTTATAGTTTGTTGAATTTATTGTTAAAATGTTGTTTTGTGTTATATTGAATAGTGTTATGATATGTGATAATTATTATTTGTTAATTTAATTAATTTGTTAAGTTTAGTATATTTTAATTTTGATGTGTTTATATTTAATTGTGTATTTAATGTTTATGTGTTTGTGTTTTGTGTTTTGTTTTGTGTGTTTGTGTGTTTGTTTTGTGTGTTTGTGTGTTTGTGTTTGTTTTGTGTTTTGTGTGTTTTGTTTGTGTTTGTGTGTTTTGTGTTTGTTGTTTTGTGTTTGTTTTTGTTTTTTTTGTTTTTTGTTTTTTTATTTTTATTTTTTTTTTTTTTTTTTTTTGTTTTTTGTTTTTTTTTTTTTTTTTGTTTAATTTTTTTTATTTTAGTTTTTTTTATATTTTATTTTTATATATTATTGTTTATATATTTATATTTTTATTTATTATTTATGTTTTATATTTATATTTTATGTGTTTATTGTTTATGTAATGTTTGTGTGTTTGTGTATTTGTGTGTTTTGTGTTTGTGTATTTTTGTATTTTGTTTTTGTTTTATTTTTGTGTTTTGTGTTTGTGTTTTTGTTTTGTTTGTTGTTTGTTTTTATGTGTTATGTTTTTTATGTTATTATTTTTGTATTTATGATTTTATGTTATGATTGTATTAGATTTATTAAATTTTTTAATTTATTTTAAATTTATTTTTAAATATTTAAAAAAAAATTTAAAAAATTTTTTAATTTTATAATTTTTTTTTAATTTATTTTTATTTTTAATTTTAAAATTTATATTTTTTTAATTTTTTTAAAGTTTTAATTTTTAATTTTTTTATTTTTTGGGGTTTTATTTATTGTTTTTTTTATGTTTTTGTTTTATTTATTTTTTTTTTATTTATTATTTATTAAATTTTATTTTATGGTTTGGGTTTATGATTTATTTTTTTTTTTTTTTTTTTTTTTTTTTTTTTTTTTTTTTTTTTTTTTTTTTTTTTTTTTTTTTTTTTTTTTTTTTTTTTTTTTTTTTTTTTTTTTTTTTTTTTTTTTTTTTTTTTTTTTTTTTTTTTTTTTTTTTTTTTTTTTTTTTTTTTTTTTTTTTTTTTTTTTTTTTTTTTGGGGGGGGGGGGGGGGGGGGGGGGGGGGGGGGGGGGGGGGGGGGGGGGGGGGGGGGGGGGGGGGGGGGGGGGGGGGGGGGGGGGGGGGGGGGGGGGGGGGGGGGGGGGGGGGGGGGGGGGGGGGGGGGGGGGGGGGGGGGGGGGGGGGGGGGGGGGTTTTTTTTGGGGTTTGGTTTGTGTTTTGTGTGTTTGTGTGTTTGTGTTTGTGTGTTTGTTGTGTGTTTGTGTGTTTGTGTGTTTGTGTGTTTGTGTGTTTGTGTTTTGTGTTTGTTTGTGTTTGTTTGTGTTTTGTGTTTGTGTGTTTTTGTGTTGTGTGTTTGTGTTTGTTTGTGTGTTTTGTGTTTGTTTGTGTTTGTGTGTTTGTGTGTTTGTGTGTTTGTGTGTTTGTTTTGTGTTTTGTGTTTTGTGTTTTGTGTGTTTGTGTGTTTGTGGTTTGTGTGTTTTGTGTATTGTGTATTTTGTGTTTGTGTGTTTGTGTGTTTGTGTGTTTTGTGTTTGTGTGTTTGTGTGTTTGTGTGTTTTGTGTTTTGTGTTTGTGTTTTGTGTGTTTGTGTGTTTGTGTGTTTGTGTGTTTGTGTGTTTGTGTATTTGTGTGTTTATGTGTTTGTGTGTTTGTGTGTTTGTGTGTTTGTTTGTGTGTTTGTGTTTGTGTTTGTGCTTGTGTGTGTGTATGTGTGTGTATGTGTGTGTGTGTGTGTGTGTGTGTGTGTGTGTGTGTGTGTGTGTGAGCGTTTGCGCGCTTCCGTCAACGTGTGCGTGCGTGTACGTGTTGGAGTGGTTGTGCGTGTCAAGGAAATTGTATTCTTTATAAAAAATACCGTTACAGCGATACTATACGGAGTGTTAATAAATTATGTAAACAAACTTTATCCAACGAATACTTAAGAAATTGCAAGACGAGAAGCTCATATGAACATGGGTCTGCAACGGCTTTGAAAAGTATGTTGAAAGAAATAGTAATAATCTAAACGTGTCTAGAACTACGAAACGTATTTATTCTAAACTCATCCCATTGCTTCATTTGTATACATTACATTTTTAAGACCCACTATAGACGCAGTTATAGTATTTTTTGATTAAATAGTATTCCGTTGATTTTTGCTTTCAACATGTAGGTATCGAATATTTTTTCACTGTGACTAAATCGATTGATTATCTCATCTTAGCACGTTTGCCTCAAAATGATCCGAATCGATGGATTAGATTAAGGCTCCTAAGGAGAGCTCTGCAATTCATATTGCTAAAATGCCCATTTTGGACGTAATCATCTAAGAAAAAAAAGAACTAAGGGCAGGACAAATTCTATGGAGTATAGTGAACAATTAATGTAAACGTTCTGGTTCAAATTTAATATTTAAGTTACAATCTTGGTCTAAAGTTCCTAAGGAGAGCTACTACTTTTACGGAACTTTTGACCAAGATTGTAACTTAGATATTTAATTTGAAACCAGAAAGCTTACATTAATTGATCACTATGCTACATAGAATTTGTCCTATGCATAGTTTTTTTTCATTATTATATGATTACGTCCAAAATGGCTATTTTATGGCCATTTCAGCAATATGAATTGCATAACTCTCCTTAGGAGTCTTCATCCGGTCTTGCTTGATTCCATAAAATACGCCGGGAATTTTTGTGAGATTCCATCGGTCAATATTAAAGAGACTGTATTGAAATAGAAGGTGACCGCTTAAAGCAGTTATTCTAATAAACAATTTGATATTTTTTATTGCTGTGTTTGTTATATTTAATATCCTTTTTACTGACTTTTGACGAAATTCTACCAGGAAATAATTTTTTTTCTCTAAAACTACTTATTGTATAGAAATGTGTCAAGCAAAATATAGGACAAGATACACCGATTCTTAAGCAAATATGATTATCAAAATCAAAGGTGTAGCAGACACGTTGAAATTTCCTAAATATACGTTGGTTAAAGATACTTTATTAACACCCGGTATATGATATTGGTACATAATGGGTTACAGTGCAGCGATTTTTTTAAGATGTATAAACTACACGTAAAAATAGAGAAACAATGAACATTAAGTAACGAATTGATCGCTATTTTAAGAACTTGCTTAAGAACTTGACTATTGAAAAATCAATTTCACTTCGTAATGGTTATTTAGGTGCTTTTTTATTTTTATCTGCATTTCGGTTTCTAATAATCTCAGTGCAAATTAGGTATTGAAAGAAAACGAGTTGGAAATAAAAAGTGATCCATAACAAAAATAAAAATGAAGCAATAATTACTTCACAAAAAGGTAATATGGTTTTTACAAGTACAGGTTGGTTTAAAATTATAAATTACAGCTAAATTCTAGAGCAATCCAAATTTGGATTAACAATTTAGCGAAATATGGTAAAAATAGTATCAATTTTAAGTAAGTAGGCCACGCATTATATTAAAAACCTGCTAAATACTTCAAAATATTTACAATGCAATAACTGCAACATTTCCCTATAAAAGCTTTAACAAATAATGAAATGAGAGTATTAATTAATAAGAGGGAATTTATTTTATAACAGCGTGAACGTTATAAATAATATATAAACAGTTGTTTCATTACCTACCTCTTACTAAAAAAAAAGATTTTGTATGCAGAAATGTCGTATGATGGAACAATAACGGTTATTGTTGCAGAAGAATTTGCAATCGTTATAAATGTCATTAGAAATATCTGAGCCAGTTTCGTGAATAGGTTTATTAAACACAATTTGTTTAAAATGTGCAAATGTCAAAAATTTATTTCAGCACGATTTTATTTTATTTTAAATTATATAATTTATATGTGTTTGATAACAGAGTGCCTTTATACTTTCTATTTTATCCAATTCATAAACATTGATATAAAAATATCAAATTGAGATGATTGTGGAAACTTATTGGTTGCAGAAATAAGCTTAAAAATAAAAATAAATAATTTGGATATAATGAAACTGTTAGCAAACAAATTTCTACAATCAAAACTTATTTCTCTGTGTGTACACACCTATTACATAACTTGTAACGTCTTTGGGTTTGTTTAGGTGAAAGTATCTGCGATCAAGTGTTACGTATGCTTGTATACCTTTCTTTATTAATGTAATGCGTCATGCATATGGCACATTTATATACTTTAAAGTCGTACCAAATCCAGAATCGACGCGATGGCCTAAATGGTTCCGTAACTTTCGTCCACATACTTACCTAAAATTTGTAGGTATGAATGGCAAGATGTATAAATTTAGAATGCGGCAATTTTTATTATGCGCTTATTCTAATAGTTAGATGAGGATGGAGTTTGGCAATGAATATCAATTTATATTACGTCAAGGTAACCAGTGAATGTTACTTTTACGTTTTACAGAGAAAGAACCTTGAGATACGTTCTGACTACACGTTCCGTCCAAAAAGTAATTTTTTCCGCCATTATCATAACCTTAATTAGGTGTGTATTTTAATCAGTGTTTAAGCTTTTTTACATTTTAAATCTGTTTTAAACTCTAAAATAATTATCGTTTTTAAAGAATGCAAGAAAAAACCATCGCTTAGAACATAGTTATATACGCGATAATTAATTATTACCTAAGAAGTATCAAGGTTAAGTCTATCTATGTGCTGTTTTGATATGTCATTATAATGCGATACGGAGAATACCAGATTGTTCAAGTTTTCATCAACTAGATTTTAATTTTTCTGAATTAAATTGCATTTGAATAATACTAACTATAATAGTTATTTTTACGTATTGTAAAATAAAAGATGGACGTGGTAAACGCCTTCTTTAAGATTTATGCTATTAGTTTCCATTAAATAATTAATATGGAACGAGAGAGTAAGTTTCCTTCCATTTAAACTAAATTTAGAAATAGCGCATTGTGGGTTACGTAAGCGCCAGATTTTAAATTCAATCTACACCCACAAAGAAGTATATAATATTAACTCAATGTATGTTTCATACGTCCATATAATTGTTTCCTAATGCACATTTCTTTATAGAGTTTCATTATTAAGTAAGAGTTAACGGAATTTAAAACTTTTACTTTCTTTCTGATTATTTCATACACAAAACACTATGTGGATACATAAGGATAGATATCATCCAAATTCACTCAACCAATAATTATTAATTACTAAATTGGGACTCTTTCTAACAAGGTCGGTTAGTAAAATAACCTTGGTGTTTTGTTTCTTTCACATACATTCTTATTTCATTCCGCTAATTCAAGAGAAATAATGCGTCCAAATTAATTAAATCAAACAACAAAAACACTATTTTGAAGTTTCCCAGATGCAAACATTACACCAAAAAGAAATGATGTAGCACTAAGTATTACTAGGACGGGTCGTTGGAACAGACAAAATGTTTTTCTACACATTCATTTACATTTCAAGGTCAAGCTTATAAAAATAGATTACAAAAAAAAATTGCTTTAAATATTTGTTGCCCGTTGAATGTTAGCAAGTAAGTCAGTTTAGCAACAACTTTCACTCTTACAAAAAAAAACCTTCAAAAATTTCTATTCCACCACGCTGCCTGATAAAATTTAAATACAACAATTTTTCATTAAATTCCATCTTCCCGAAAATTAAGCACATTTATTAACAGATTCATATTAATGCGCCATCTCTTGTTGAATACTTCATATTATTTTACACTCCTGTTAATTACGACGGTGCTTCTATAAATTATCTGACCTAAGAATTAGACACTCACTAAAGCTTATTTAATCGATAATACTCTGCAATGATTTTGTTGCTATTCAGAACTTTAAATTCTCTGAATGTAACAATAATATTAAAAACAGTTGCTTCTTTTTGATCACTGGTGTTCTTCCATGGTGCTTGGTTCACTTTTTCTTTCGTCGCGCGTCTAGATTGTACGTACTTATGTATACACACTTGGTTACACATCATTTCTTTATGAAATATTTAAATAACAGGTTTATTAAGCTTTCAATAACAATGTATAGAAAATCTAGAAACGTGAAGCGTTGCAAGGAATACGATTATTAAAATATCAGACTAATAATCAAGAAGGTCCTTTGCATGTGTTCCACGCGAAACCTTTGGATATGTCTGAAAACTGTTATTAACGAACAAGTTAACATAACGATGCCCCAAAACAACAGTGAGGTATCGTTTTTATGAATTATCGGATTTATTTTTAAGGCAAAACACATAAACCCAGTGTTCCTATTTCTGAAATTATTATTATGTTTAATATACTCTAACGTTCAGATATTTCAATGTTGTAAAATCATTGGTCAATAAAATTCATTTGTTTATTTACCTAACCTTGAATTGAGAAAAATGGTTGCTAGGATAAGAGGTAAACAAATGCAGTAGCTAGTAGTTTGTTCTTAAATTTTACCTATTCATAGATACGTTACTTTGGTTATAAACCCTCTAGATCACATCTACTCCAAGGTTAAATTGTTAATTTGTGTACCACATTATTTCACTTGCTTGGAATTCCAATAACGATAACATAATAAATTGTTTTCTTGCAGATGAAACATAAGATACCTACTGTTTAATGTTATCAAGATTTTATTTTAATAACTGATAGTATAGTATGTTATATTATAACTAATCAGTTATGGCTTTACACTCAGCTGGAGCAATAACATTATCTGAAAATTAGTATACATCGAGGGGAAGCATTCAAGTGGGTTGAAAACTAGCTAGTCTCCATTGGAGTCACCTAAACATAAGCATTCTTCTTCAAAAACGTTAATATGACACATTGAAACGGGTACAACCGGTGTGATGACTAAGGTTCAAACGACCCAGTGTAAATGTTATTGTTTACTCTAGGACAGGGTCATCACCGGAAGGTTTTCAATCTTTGTTGAAGTGGTTTAACCGATTGACCCTCTCATGGAGTAACACTCATTTGACTTTCTAGAAGCATTCGTGCAAAATACAGTGATGACGTTTTTCCGTCTTTCATCAGATGCGGAAACTCGGAATTTTTTACACCTTCAGCTGAGTAAAGTTATGCACTTTGTTTGAAAACATTGTTAATTTCCGTCCCGTCATATTTGTAAACTTTACTTGGAGCAAAATCCAAGTGAATACTTTGTACTTCTATCTGGCTGATGTGAACTCTCATCTAGACGTTGAGAGTACCACAAGCTTTGATCACGACAACTGTGTATTTACGCTCATTAAGGTATTTATATGAGGAAATGTTTGCAAATCTATTAAAACGTCATTTTCGTTTGTTAGTGAAACACTATCTCTTCAAGACACCTTATTTAAAAAGAGCTAATTGGGACAACTCGTATAGAGAGAAATCTTTCCTTTACGTTACATTGTTTATCGTTAAATATAGCTGGACCTATAGGATCGCACGTATTTCCCAAACCTGCTCTCCGTCTTGTAACAGTAGGCAAATTTCTGTGCACTAAATCTCCTACAGTCGCTGTGTTGTGTAATTTATCCACAGTAGCTGTATTCCTCTTTTTCACTGGCATAGGAATCTGCATCTGACACCAGGGGTTGTGCGACATAAGTATGTTCAATCTAATCATGATCATACTAATTGCAGGGACAACACAAACAGGCGTTAAATTGGGTAACAGCTATGGGTTAAAAAAATATATATCCAAACAATATTAAAGGTTCGTTCAATAATACCGCCTGCAAAAAACTTGCAATATTATAAATGTGCTTACTTGTATGAAATTGAAAGCTCCTTTGTATCTTGATAGCCCCAGGTTGAAAATAGCTTTATAAACCACGAATCTTTGAAAACATATCAGGTTCATAGCTTTCAATCGACAAAATAAACGACTGCATGTCAAAGTTCAAAAGAAAGTACGTTTTATTTCATTTCTTGTTGCAAAATCGTAGCATATTTTCTGAGAGCTACACAGCAGCCTAAAACAGGCTTAAAAATGTGTTTTGTCTAGGAGGTGTATTTGCTTAAATACAAGGCACTCACAATTGTCAAATGTGCCTTGAAAGGTAGTCGAAAAAAAAAAAAAAAAAAAAAAAAAAAAAAAAAAAAAAAAAAAAAAAAAAAAAAAAAAAAAAAAAAAAAAAAAAAAAAAAAAAAAAAAAAACCCCCCCCCCCCCCCCCCCCCCCCCCCCCCCCCCCCCCCCCCCCCCCCCCCCCCCCCCCCTAGAAAAAGAAGCAGTGATTCGACTGAAAAAAAAATGTACAAAGAAGATTAATAAATACAGCTAGAAGCTTTCCATGCATCTCATTTAGGTAAGTAAAATGGTAAAATCGAACAACCCCGTAAAAGACGTGTGTAGGAATTCATAGAAAATATAGATGAATGATGCATCAATCTTATAAATGGGGCGATAAAATGAAATAAAGGCATTATATTTCTAATATACACCCAACCTATTTCACCAAAGACTAGGAATAGTGCAAGGGAACTTTTGAGAAATAAAGCTTATTAGTTCGCTATTAACGAATAGAAAATTACGACGTAGCACATTTTTTGAAAATTACTTTAGATGTACTAAATGATCCCTATGGCTATTACATATGCATTGAGTATGCAGAAGAAAAAAAACGCAGAACACACAAAAACCGAGTAAGTAAAACAATCGTAAATTAAATGTAAATGTAAATTAACGATGCTATAAATTTTACTAACTCATTTCCGCACAAAAATTACATTATTATAAAACTACTGTTTTTGATTTTCCGTCAGCTAAGCTACATAATGTGCACGAAACCCACAATACTTTTGTGCACAAATCGAAGTTTAATTTAGAGTGTAAGGAGCAGGTAACAGTGAAAACTAAACAAAAATTATTAAAGTAATTTTATCTTCAGGAAGTAGCTACTATTTAATCACTCTAAGAGACAAAATGTTGTACAAAACTATGGCAAGAGGAGCCCTCTTATCCTGGAAGGAAGGATCTAAACATCAGACACCGCGGTATAGTCTTTGCCTCAGTTCACATCGATTCATTTGAATGCGGTGGTTATTTGTTACATCGTGAAGAAAAGCTGAAGTCCTGATTTCGATCAAAGGTGGTCTTGCTCTTCTCAAACAGTTTTTATATCAGATTTCCTTTCAGATTGTATTTATAAATATCATATATCTTTAAGCCAATCTGTTCTGTTGATGTTTCTAACTTTACTTGAAATTATTTGCATTTATTATCATAATCATCTGAATGTTGTATTCCTTTCGAAATACTGTTCATTGTATCTACATATGTTTAAATAAACAAAAATTAACATGTCAATATTCTATTATTCTACGTTGTTTAGGTAATTAATCTTTTTATTTGGAAGATATTAAAATTTCTGAAGGTCGTTTCCATTTTTTTATTTTACATATTTACCTGATAATCACTTTAAAATTATGTCCTTAAACTCCACGGATGTTAGGTCTATTTGCCATTGTTACAGGGATGGAATCCATTACACCGAAGGGATAGCCTCAATTTTTTCTCGTTCAGATTTTTTAGCTTACCGATTTAATAGTACTGTTATACATGTAGCTAGCGCGCATCCATCCATTTACCATTGTCACAGAATTGGAGTTCACTAGAGTTTTAGACGGTACTGTTATACATGCCGTTGGTACTAATCTGCATACGTTCACGACAATACGGTTCCCAGCTTTTGCAACATTGCCAAGATGGGAAAAACCATGATCCGGAGTTTCTGATTTTTATAGTGAAGAAGGAATGTAAGTGCCAGTATCTTCTAAAATGGTGGCTTACAATGTCCTAAAATAAATTTTATCTTTAGATGAAAAACAAGACGACGGAGGAAATATAGGCATTATTTTGCTTTCGTGCCTTAAAAAAACAATTGCCTTTGACTTATGTAGTCTACATTGGATTGAAAGTAAATATGTTTTCCTTATTGTTAACTTAAGGCGGGAGTTTAAGATATCGTGATGTTTCATTCTGAGAACAGGAATCCGTATAATGAATTCCGCAGGCATTTTATGGCTGTTTTCAATGTAATTGTAGAATTGAAATTAATCGTTAAATATCATATCACAAAGCCATTTAATACATTGGAAAAAGATGCTTTAGTATTTGCTGTTTAACTTTACTACAATGTTCTCCTAAAAAGGAACAAAATTTAATGAATCAATTCTTATTATTGACACAATATAATGCAAATAAAAATGAGACTTTCTATAAGGTTTAATGCTTCCTAATATTATACTTTCCACCATGCTCTTCCTCAACACGCCCACTTACGGGGAACTTATTGTGATAAGCCAAACATTTGAGATGAGAACGCAGATATCCGTTTCGAGGTTCAAAAATTAGAAAACGTGTTTTTTAAATTATATCTAATTTGACATAAGTATCTACGACTTAAACGATTTTTGGGAGTGAAAGACATGCGTTTGTGGACGCCTATCTCTTTGAAGCCACGATAACGTTAAAAATACGCAGCAGATTTTAAAGAAACTATCTTTAGATTAAAAACTAAAATACCTTTGTTTCGTTAGATTCTGTTACAATTGATCCAAATATAATAGTACATTATGGAAGGAAGCTTTCGTGAATATGTGGTACACTGTCAACTCTACTGCAAAGTGTAGAGATATCTTTTAATGGTAAATAAAAAGGGATACTGCAAGTAAGTCCCTAAGGTAACTTGTCTAAATATACAGAAAACTATCAACTTTGGAGGTAAAAGTGTACATATATTTTTAGATCAAATTTAATTTAACCAAGTTTTTCGCAGAGTAGCAAACAATGTACTCTTGTGAATATATCGAAAGTTATCTATTTTGGTAGAAAACGCTTCTTTGTACGAATCCTAAAGTAGTCTCCGTGAACATATGGAAAAGTATTTACTTCAAAACTAACAGTATAGAAACCTTTCTCATATATATCTTGAATTTAAACAATCAGAAATCGGATGTGCGCAGTATATTATTGTCTTATGAATAATGGAATCTAAACATTAAATAAAAAGAGTACCGGGATTTTCATATCTTAGAAAAACTTTAGTTCATTAATTAATTATCAAATTCAATTATTGCCTACCATAAATGGAATTTGATATATATGTCATTGCAGTGTTCTATTAAAATAAGTTAAACCAAATACCATATAACGTAAAAAGAGAAAAAGGTTGACGAGCATTGGTCCTAGGTGTAATGTTGGACGCCCATGTAATACAGCCTTGTTTAGAGACTATAAAGTCTCCATCTTTCAACAGCAACTTAAGAATTTTCGGAACACTAGTGTCGCAGGTTCACTTCTAGATGGAACTACCAAGTTTAACTCCCCAATCACACCTATGAAAACCCTCATTTACTTCCAGAAAGGATAAATATTTGCACCCGCACACAATGGAGTTAACCTATTGTACTGAGATACGCACCTCCCAACGCTATTCGACGTTTAACGAACATTTACATTAAGTGCCCTCTAATCCACTATTTTCGACTTGGAAGACAGCCTTGATTTTCATAAATCCTAACGGTCCTTACAAAACCTTCATACATACCCATCTCTGTTCTGGGTTGATTGAGTAAATGCTTTAAGTAAATCTTAGTAAGAAGGTTGCGAAAGTTCCTTGAATCCGACAAGCAGTTTGGCTGTCGACCCAATGTGATTTGCAAACAACCTTTGACCTAAACATTAAAAGCACCGCAATCACACAGTATTTTTAGGTATAAATGTTTTCTAACATCTTAAGGAATTCTTACGGATATTACCGTTTACTGAGGATGGTAACTGTAATTGTTAACGAAACGTATAAATTTAAATAAAGATGGAAAAATAAACCATTTAAAAAACCCAAAAGATAAGTATTTTAATCTTTTGATAGTGTCGAACATGGTGACTTATACCATAAGATACAAGCCCTAACTATGACGCCAAGTATACTCAACTCCTACTGTTCTATCTATCACGTAAGGCTATACGAATTAGAGAACACAATAACAAGAAACAATCTTAATTGTACTGTAAAGAAGAACCTGAAGGTTACAGGGAATTCTTTAGCTACAGTCGCTAGGATAAAAATTTCAATAAAGAGCTTTTTTTTAACACTTATGCTCTCATACGTCATATAACACGTAAAACCTAAGATGAACTACAGAACGGATGGACAGTGATAATACAATATCATTTACAACCGTTTAATTTACTATATCTACAAACAAAATGGGAGAATTACGTACACCACCCATTACGCGTTGAAGATTGCGTGTTGCCTGTATACATGATTTTGTCGTTCTTTCGCAATAGCTTTGAAATTAAATTTTTATATTTTTTTTACACTTCTAATCCATCATATTATGGCACATGGAAAACCTAGGTTTATCGATGAGGTTTCCTAAATGCTTTGTTTTATATCGGAATTAATGCACCAGTTTGATTTATTTGAAAAGTTTGTCGGTTGTTTCTTGCTTCTACAGGCTAGATTAACAAAAATTGGATTTGTTGATACTGTGATACCACACTATTAGACTAATTATTGTTAGTAAGTAGCCAACACCTATTATTTCCAGTAACTTATTCTAAATCTAAAATAAAATCACATGTACTTAAGTTCAATGATATTATTAACTTTGATAATTACTTTCATAAAATTTATGGATAACTTCCTAATGAAACCTAAATACTATTTCAAATAAAATAAGATAAGCAGATAGCATTTCTTAACAAACAGAACTTTAAATCTGGATGATTCGGTAGCCTTACAAACTATCAAAATACATACTTAGATCAGTAGTGTTAATTTACATTTTTCATTATACGTAACCTTCATCCACGATATTTCAGCTGCAACAGCTTCCGGATTATCCTTTTCTGAGACTGCTTTCAGACAAATTTGATACATACGTTAGAACTTATCTAATGAGCCTTACCTATTGGTCTCAGTAAACCAAAACAAAACCTTATTTCGATTTCCAAACTGTACCTTGTGATGGACCGTAACTGGAACACCGACGTATTTAAACGTTCGAAACCAAATAAAGCTCTTGGGCATTTTTGGGATCGCATAGGGATTGTGCAGAAATATACCAGACCTAAATTCAGCTTATAAACAACGAGTCGTGTGGTGAATACACAACCTGATCACGGTACAACACGTTAATATTACACCGACTGACTCAAGACGCTATAAACAAATTATACACGCCGCACAATTTTTGGTGAAACAGAACTTAATAAAAACATCCGTTGGATTCCATACCGTTTCCTTAATCATATACAGTACCTAAGATGGAGAAGGAAAACCATCCATCATCAAATTCACACCCTTCCGCACTCACCACGCCAAATCTCGACAATCTTCCTCAAGAATTTGAGGAACTCCTTGATACAAGCAGACTAAGGCTAAGGATTCATGATAATTGTGTAATATCTAATAAAATACACAAGGCCATAATATTTTGACAAAGTAATATAACAAAAAACTATTAATATTATTTTTCTTTGTAACCACAAAACAGCACAAGCAATATTGTAAGCGTATAGTACAATACAAAAGTGATTAAAGACTTACTAACACCATGACGCAAGACTGAAGAGGAAACAAAAAGTCATATCCAACATATCGAATTATTTGTATTCCGCGTAAGTTTTATTTGCTTTTCATAACTGAATTCACATTTTATTCATTGACGCAGAGAAACAAATCGAAACAAAATTATTAGGAAGGTAGTAAATAGCTGTCTTCTTTAATATTTGTTTTCATTAATTTTGGTGTTACAGTTGACTGTTTTCGTATGAACCGGTTTATTAGTGTTCCTTTGAGATAACGATAGGGAGCAATTAATACTGGACAATTCCCAGTGCAACCCATGCCTCTAGCCTTTAGTGGGCTTAACAAACTTGATGACAGATTTTGAATTAGATTTGTACTAGGATAACTACAGTATCGATTAGTCTTACTCTCTCTTATATTTGTCTCTTATTTTTTCCTTTTTGTCAAACAACTATTTTGCTATACGCACTAATACGCACTATCTCTTGTGGTCGTACCACAGAAAATTATTTTCTGGCTTGCAAGGTAGACTCCTCTGTTTAAGGGTCCTAGCTTTTCCAGATTTACGTGGGACACATCTGGAGCAACCGAAAAGGTGGCCACGTTTGTGGCAAGTTGATTAATTTATGCCAACAATGACCGATATTAGATAATGCTACATTGTCCGGGGAACGACTTGGCTGGTAACCGATCGACCTGCTAGATAATTACTAATCGCAAAAGGAAATATGTTGATGGTGGTAGTGTGACGACTTGGTCAGGAGTTGAAACGAAAATGCATGGTGTAAAAGGAGTTGGAGTAATTGTAAGTACAAGAGCAAAAAGTGTATTACACAATTTGAATTGGTATTCCCCCGGGTAATGTGGATTAGAAAGTGGCACTTCGAAAGATTATTTTCATTGTATGCTACGTATCGATAAATGGAAAGAACGGCCAAGAATGTGAAAATTTCTGGAACGATATAGGTGACGCATTGAATGCGTGTAAGCCAAGTGAAAAGTAATTTTATTGGGAGATGTGGATGGATGCGTGTTTGTACAGAGAACATACGAAACGCGCTCTAGGAAAGCTTGGAGATTCAAGAGTAAATGGAAATGGTGATTGCCTGGTGTGTAGAAAGAAATATGTTTGTGTTTAGTACATGGTTTAAACATAAAAGTGTTCATATGTATACATGGTAGAGAGGTCAATCTAAAAGTATGAATGTTCGTGTATGATGAAGGACTTAGAAACTTGGCAATCTTGTCAACTGTGCAAAAGTGACTGTGACTAACATGTGGTAGACTGCATCTGTGAAAAAGGCAGTACGTAAGAGAAAAGACGCGTACATGGCAATTATTGCTGCGAAAAACGGGATTCCGAAAAAGCGATTATGTGAAGTCTACAGATTGAGAAAAAAGAAACGAACAAGACAAAAAAGGGTGTGTAAAGAGTAAAAGAAGGTTGCAAAATGTGAGAAAATGCTGAACGATTTTGAAGAAAATAAGTAACCTTTCAGGAAGTGGATAAGTTGGAGAGAACCTTTGATCGAGTGCATAAGGAGAACCTTTGAGATATTTTAAGTGAGTATGGACCGAGTAAATGTCTCAAAAATGGAGTAAAGGCAGTATACGGTGGTAGCCGATTCTGTGGTAGGGTGAGAGGGGCTTGATTGAATACATCTAAATAGAGAAAGGAATTATCACCGTAGCTGTTCAATGTTTTTATGGATAAATGTGTTACATAAGCCTGTAATGATGTTAAATGATTAGTCACGTGAATATACCAACATTAGCGGGACACCCTGTATACACATATACAAGGTGTCTCTAAAAGGTATGTACAAAATATTATGTTTTTAACCTCTTTTTTAGATATCTATCTTAATAATAACAGGATTTGCATAAAATTTGGTACCTAGAGGTTTTCTATAATAAGGAATTCAGATTTGACCATAGTTTTTATGTATCTTCCAGAGGGCGCTATCAACAGCCCTTTGTCTACATTTAAAGATACATAACTTTTTTCTGCTTCGGTATATAAAATTTCTAGTCAGATATTCTTACTCCCTGACATGTTCTGTTCAGAAAAAGGTATACCTTGTACATGTCGCTTGGAGCAGCCGTTTCTGTGATAATCGAATTTAAATGTTTCATTGGGTACTAAAATTCATCATAGCGACGACTAAACAGTATTAAGTATTGTCATTCATGAGTTACACAAAAGTATTGTCAAATAATTCAGTATGACAAATCTTTATTGTAATTTTAATTTACTTCTTCAGTTTTTCGCTATGGCCGTACCCTACAATAACGCAGAAATGACCGATATGATATTAGTTTATGGTTATTGTCAAGCAAATGGTCGGGAATCGGTCAGAGTATACCGAGAAAGATTTCCAAATAGCTGCGTTGTAAACCATCAAACATTTGCCGATGTTGAAAGGCATCTTCGAGCAACTCGTAGTTTTGCTCCTGAACAACAGAGGCTGAGGAAGAAATTTTAGAACGAGTTGAAGAAGATCCTAGTCTGAGCACCAAACACATTGGTTTGGAACTTGGCGTTTTTAAGGATACGGTTAACAGAACTTGAATAGAACAGATGTTACATCCATTTCACCTCCAAACAATACAAGAACTTTAAGTTAATGACCCCGGATTAAGTCTACGCTTCTGTATTTTCATTAATGCAAACAAAGAAAATGATCCAAATTTTCATAGCAAAAATTTTATTCGCGTGCTGTTTTACAAGAAGGGGTATGACAAATTTACATAATGAACACATTTATGCTGACGAAAACCCGCATGCAATAAAAGTTGTGTATTATCAACATGAATTTAAAATTAACGTGTTGGCAGGAATTATTGACAGTTTTATTATAGGTACTGTCATCTTACCACCTCGTTTAAATGATTTAAATTACCTAGAACGTTGAGTAAATTTGCCAAATTTATTTGACGAATTTCTACTAGTTGTTAGGCAAAATACGTATGTGGTTAATGCATGATGGTGCACCACCACATTTCACGCTAAATGTCAGAAATTACTTAAATGAGAATTTTCGGAATCGGCCGAAGAAAGAATGTTCCTGAAAATTGGCCACCTCGCTCACCGGATCCGACGCCCATGGGTCACTTTTTATGGGGAAAGGGTGGGTGGGAGGGTGGGTGGGAGGGTGGGTGGGTGGGTGGGAGGGTGGTAGAGTGGGTGGGTGGTTGGGTGGGTGGGTGGGTGGGTGGGTGCGTGCGTGCGTGCGCGCGTGCGTGCGTGCGTGCGTGCGTGCGTGCGTGCGTGGGTGTGCGTGGGTGTGCGTGGGTGTGCGTGGGTGTGCGTGGGTGTGCGTGGGTGTGCGTGGGTGTGCGTGGGTGTGCGTGGGTGTGCGTGGGTGTGCGTGGGTGTGCGTGGGTGTGCGTGGGTGTGCGTGGGTGTGTGAGTGTGCGGGTGTGCGGGTGTGCGTGCGCGTGCGCGTGCGAGTGCGAGTGCGAGTGCGAGTGCGAGTGCGAGTGCGTGTGCGTGTGCGTGTGCGTGTGCGTGTGCGTGTGCGTGTGCGTGTGCGTGTATGTGTGCGTGTGCGTGTGCGTGTGTGTGTGTGTATGTATATATGTAATGTGAAACACAAACCATTTTCAATTGGAGTCGTTTGTGGAAATGGAAAACCATTGCGTTTGTCAGCGTACTTCGATAATTGAATTGTCTAACTTGTTAAAACGTGGCTTTGTTTTTGAGAAAAAGGTGTATAAAATTGATGTTCACAGTTTCATTTGCAGTGCGCTTGCATGTGCATTAATTTAATGTACAACGTCGCATGGTGAATATTCTACTAGTGACATGTGTCGAAAAGGGAGAATATGTCATTCGAAAAGTAATATTAAGAAACACACCATCTGGCAAGAGAACTGATCAGTCATTTTTGTTGGAACTGGACGATAATCACCATAATGGTCTCAAAATTTCCAATTAAATGTATTCATTCCTTACGTTTTGGAGTTGTAAAGAGGTTATAGGTGACATTTACTGAATTCAATCGAAAGCCAAGAGGGTTTAGTGATCTTGTACGATTTAATTCAATCGAATTTAGAACCTTTTCTGTGGTATTTAGGCTCCCGTGTATTAACTAATAATGTAGATGTGGCGTTATACAAACATTTTATCTTACTTCACTTTGCTTCTGCATCCCTTTTATCAGTGTGGGTGTTGTTGTCGTGAACTATTTTCTCACTGAATTTTCTAAAACATTACTGTATCGACCAGAATTTATTGTGCATAATGTCCACACATTAGTGCATTTAGCTGAAGATCCTGGAAGTATATGGACATTCAGATAATGTTTCGTTGTTTCGATTTGAAAACTATCGTGGAGCCATATAAAAATTTATCTCATCGCATAATAAATCTTTGGAGCAACTTTGTTGTCGATTAAAAGAAGTCAATCACGTTGCATCATAAAACTAGCTAAATTGTTTTATTGAACACTTAGATGGGCCATTTACGCATCAATTTAAAAAAAATATTTATAATGATCCCCTGTAGACAACGTTTTCTCATTCAGGAGGGCCTCATGAAATTGTAATGCAAATAAGAAATATTTTAATATACTTCGATAAGTATGCTTTTTTTCCTGGAAAAAGATTTTTATGTTATAAATCAGGCCTTTCTACTTAAAAATTAATCGTTGTTGTCGTGAATCAGTTGTTTCCAAATTTAGGATTGTGTGCCCTCAGCGATGTTGTACGAATGTGCTTTACTCCGGCAGCAACTGAGACTTTTCATGATTTTCGTTACTTAATGCTTGATTACGTAATTTTATAATACATTGACAAACAATGATGTTATAAATAATAATAGAAAATTGTATGAATAAAAACTGATTGATATTACTTTAACCTTAACACCTTATTAAGAAATATAATAGCTTAGTTTGTTAATAATACTTTAGACTTTGACTATAAATTGTTTATACATTCTTTGTACACATACATTTATATTACATTTCAAGTTAAATGAAATTATGGTGTTAAAATGACATATTATAAAAACCAACACACACGCACACACACGCACGCTCACACACACATTAAGACTCACTTGCGTGCGCGTGAAACTCTAGGGTACGTAATTTTAACGAAACATTCTAATGATTACTGACATTGTACCAACCAAACACACTTAAATTCAACTCTATTTTAACGTGTTTTGCTGCTTGGGTTTATAGTCGCACTAGCACCCGACAAAGTGTTATAGCACAATAACAGCTACAGAAATTTCCCATAGCAGTTAACATGCTTAATTGACAGCCGATAAAAATAAATAAATAAAATAAATTTAGAATTCTTTATATGACTCCTGACTTCATTTTGATGACTTCATGTGCGCGATACATCTCCGGATCTGAATTTACCACCGGACAACTCTCGCCTGTTTGTTTCCTTTGTTTAGTTAGCACTAAAGTAGTTACGTGCTACATGTTTGCGCTGTTATTGAAAATTTAGCTGGAAATTTTTTAATAAAGTATTTTTAAAAAATTAATACGTAAGAAACAGGAAAACCCATACAGATTAATACGTTTTAGGTAGAGGTTACGTATTCCATCGTGGAAATTGTGCAGGATTGTGATAAATGTCTAAGCATGGTTCCTTCGACATAGGTAGCTTATGGTTAACTATTTTGGCTACATGCTTCATTGTGCCAATCAGGAAAAGAGTGTAGTGTGCTATTAAAAAGCAAAACATTGAAATACTGTCAATGCCGTTACAGACAGACAAGGGCGTGTCAAATTCTGAGAGAGAAGATGAAAACATTAGCGTGGTACGGAAGACATAAAATAAAAAACATCCGAACGAGGATCAGCAGAAAGCAAATTATAACCTGTTTCTGATGGATGCGTCCGGACAATTCACAACGGCTACAGTACAAACAGATATAAATCTCGTTGAATTGATTAAGTAATTCAAATCCAGGTGTTTATATAATTACCGATGTTAAAGATTATATTACCACCAATACATCTAATATGGTTTCGGAAGTACCGTTATATACTGAAGACACGTTTACATTTAATCTGTATGAGGTCAAATAAGATAAAATGCAAGATAATTAAATATATTGGAAGAGAACATTCATTGTTATTTAATTATTCATAAACCACATTTTGATAACTTGAAGGAATCTTGAAACAAACATGATTAATTTTCAGACATGTTTATGAACTATTTCTGTAATTTTTAGGGTACCGTCGGGAAAAAAATCGAAAAAAGAATTCATTCTAAACTTTCACTTGAAAATATTTATTGAACAATTTTAGAAGGTAATCAGCTGATTTGAGACACAGCGCAAGAGATACCATTGATTTTTTTTAAAAACTGTAAATTTTCTTTGTATCATTTATATATTAATCATGCCGTATTGCTTTCAAGATATTGGTAGATCAACGAGTAAAATTAAAAACAACTGCTCAAGAAGAATACAAATAATATCTATAAAATTATATTTTATTATAAACATATTATCTATTACTTATTTCCAAGTTTCATTGTTTTCCTGAGAATTAGTGTTTAAATACATAAACCTAAGGTGTGCAATAATGGTATAATTACAGTATCATTTTCGTTTTTCTTTGCAGTCATCTCACATTTTCCTACGTATACACAAGAGCATAGGTTATTTACAATTTCTTCGCAATCCGAAGTTACCTAATATGATGAATGATGACAATCTTGGTGTTTCAAACACTTCAGCAACATTTTTTAAGCTGTTTCCATATAAAACAATTTGTTTTCTAATATGGTTACATACTTCATCTGTACAATGATTTGTGTTTGGTTAAGAACCACTCCGTGCGAAAGGCATTTCGTAACATGAACCCTTCCATGATGGCAATCCATGATAGGTTTGACGATATAGTCATTGATAACATAAGTAACAGAGTCTGAAAACTTGAGATCAGAGCTATTCATACTTATAACAGGAAGTGATCAATCTTTTTTGGGGGACACAATGTAACACTGAGTTTCGCTAGCATTAAGTTTACTAGATAGTACTTCCCCATTCAAGGATACGTTGAATGCTTTGTTGATTGAAATTGTGGATTAGTAGCATGAGTAGACTAAGATGAACTACAATGAGTAGCAGAAAAAGCGTAGGAACTGTCACCTATCCCTATGTCACGCCGCGTTAATGCCAACTTCTTTTGAAGAGAAGTCATGAACTACGGCACATATTCGTCTTTTATTAAGGAAGCCAGAAACCTTGTTGATGAGCGCATCATTTACACAAACGGGGAAGTTTGGCAAGTACACACTTATGCCAAACTTGGTCAAATGCTTTTGTGATATCTAAACCGGTTACAACTGTTTCACTGTGTTGTTCCAATATATTGTTGCAAACATGGGTCATGTATGAAAGAAGATCACTTGTTGTACGACACTGAACCATATTGGTGTCCCCAAAGGTATTTATTAGATTCAAGGAAAGGAAGTTGTTGGGAACTGATAGCTTTTTCCATGATTTTAAGCAAAATGGAAGTGATGGCAATTAGTCGGTAGTTAGAGGGATCCGTCTTGTCACCTTTTTTTAGAATACGTTGAACATTTAACTAACTTCCATTATGATTGAAATTCCCCAGAAGATATAGAAATCGAATAGAGTTTAGAAGGGACTGGTACTAGTTCCGGGAACATACCCTCAAGTCAATAGCCGGGATACCGTCTAGATCAGTCGTGTTATTGATATCAAGCCCACTGATGATTGATTCTAGGAGCTTGTACTAAAAACGAATGGGTTTCATAGTGTACGAAGAAGAGTTGACTAATGGCACATCTTTTGCTGAATCGTTAAGACATAAGTTTTATGCAATAAATGCACAAAAATATTGGCTCTGTCTACTAAGTCAGCTGCAACTGATCAGTCAAAACATGTCATGGGGGGAAATAAAAATGTGCCAAGTTTTTTCCTCATGACTTTAGCTAAAGACCAAAATTTACGACTGCCCGAAGGCCATTTAGCTAGTTCATTGCATTTTATTTGTTCGAACACCTTTTTAGCTTTACTGATAACACGTTTGTAGGTATTTCTAGCGCTAACGTAGTTTACGTGACTCTCAATCGTTCTATTGGATTTCGGCGTAAGATTTATTTTTTAAAGATATTGTAACTATCAACACACACTCTATTGAACCCGGGTTGGAAACGAGAATGACATACACAATTTTGTTTTTTAGGAATGTATAACTCCATACCCATGAGGATAACTTCAAATACTGAAAGAACAATAACGACCAGGATGATGTAAAACAATATTCACGCCATGGGAACGTTGAAAGGAATTCCTTAAACCGCTCTATGTAGCTGACTTAAAACACCACAAGGTTCTATCAGTGGATCAAAGGAATTTGGGATAGTAGAAGTGATTTTTATTACATAGTGGACAGATAGATCTAGTGGCAAAAGAAAAGAAGTTTTATAAACAAGTGGGATTGATGTAAGAGAGAGGTTTAGAAGGTGTTGAGTATGGTTAGGATTGACAGGGATTCGAGTGGGTTCGGAATGATTTGTGTGAGATCACACCTAATAGCAAACATTTCTACACTAGGACGAGCAGTATTGGTGGTAGATGAAAATTGAGGTCAATTAGAGTTATGAACGTTGAAATCTCCCAGAATTGAGGTATCGCAAGATGGGAACTGAGACAGTATGTCAACTTTCAAACTAAGGTAATCAGAGAAGTCTTGGAAATTACTGCCATTAGGAGACCTATAGATGCAACAGTAAAATTTCACAAATTTAGAACCAGAATGATTGAATTAAATCACGTCAAATTTTTTATTCTCCACAGAAGAAAACCTCCTGCAAGCAATGTTGTCCTTTAGATAGGCATACCAAAAGTCAGAGTGAAAATTGTGTTGGGTAAATTGCAAGTCGGGTGAGTCCGAGTTGTCAGAGGAGACTGGTGTTTCAGATAGAAACAAAATGTCGCGTTCAAGTGTTGGTGAATAGCATTAAGATTAGACCTATACCGCAGATCTTACAGAAATGAGTACTTTCAATGTCCAAGGTCACTTGGACCCTGTTTACCCGGATATTCAAGGGCAGGATTTTATGTCTCAAATATTTTACCTTAGAAAGCATAGCCATCTTTTATTAATTTTAGATTTTCAATCCAATAGGAAGATTACACTGAAGTAGAAAGGAAGATCATGATGAGAATGGGTTAAGTATAAGGAAGGGGTGGGCTTGGCAACTTTTATATGACAGTTATAGATATTTGTTGAACAGATCGTTATAACACAGAATAGTTTCAAGAAATGTTTATTTACATTGTTAGGAACAAAATGCACGAAAGACAGACAGCAACTGTGCCAGCAAAACACAGCCTCTGGCTTTGAACATCATCCGATTATCAACTGCTATGTGTTTTTTGCCTTGAAAGCGGTTGTAGCAAAAAGCCTGCTTCAATAATTATAAGAACACTGTGATCACTAATTTTCAGTAAAAATTGGGTAACCTGTTTACGTTGACCCTCTTTTCTTAATAAGGTGATGTTAAGCGTAAAGTATGTAAAATTAGTGACTGTAAAAGGAACCATAAAACCTTCAGTTAATATGTAACACCAATTATGTCATATAGGTTAGGCGCCGAGTACGTGGGGGGGTGGGCGTGTCCGGGGCTTGTGCACCCCAAAAAATTATAAGAGGGGGCTGAACAAAAAAGGAAATTGAAAGCGAATCAAAAAATTAAAACTGACTGCCACACAAAGAATTGTGCCGTATTAAATTACTTAAGGGTCTCTTTAAGGAATTTAATAACTTAGAGTTACTTTAAAATCATTGTTTAAATTGCTGTATTCTCCAGGACTTATGATTGCATTTTAGCTAATCACAATTGTTATAAATTCTGTTTTGCCTTAAAATACAATCGCTTTATTGAGGGCAAGAAATTTCATTTTCGTGCAGCATTATCAAAATTCCATTTACATCAACTAATATCTAAAAATGTTATTAGCAGAACAAGATAAATGTAATAAATCAAATTGCGCCGATCTAAATATTTTTGCAGCATCAACCAGGTGTAAAGAAAAGTGCAATGCAACTTTTCTCGGTTTTATTGTTTATCACTCGTTTAGTCACGTACTTTCATAGAGCAAAGCTTAAACACCTATTTAGTTATTTTAGTGTGGTACCGTTTTAATGAGCGAGTTATGCAGTAGCTGTACATTTCACGTGTGCAATATTTTAATAATATTGTAACGCGTCAGGCGAATTACCAGTCGGCGTAATTTAGAAAACGGTGAGTCATTCAGACCGGTATTCAAGACAACGCTGGTGTCATTATGAGTCATACCACGTGTATATTCTAGAACAGAGGATCTAGTACCTTCTGGAATGGCTGCTGACCTTCAGAACGATATATAAATAGCAGTCCCCATCGCCCGACAAAGAATTCCGGCTACAGAAGAGGCCAAAGAAGACATCGAGGGACCGCCCGACCACACCTACACCGACAGACAACGCTTACCAGGCCCTTGCAGACACCATGGACGGCCCAGAAGCTATGGAAACCGCCGTTACCAGGTAGAGGGCGCGCCGGTATTCCTTCGCGAGAAGGAGAACTGGGTCTGCTTCTCTCGTGATCTGGACCGACGAGGAATTGCCTTTACCAGAGCGAAGGCTATCGCCGAGGTATATGGGATACAGCCTGCCACAGCCAAGGACCGTGACAGGCTGATGCGGTATATGGATAGGCATGGTACGCCGTACCATACCTATCAGGCAACGAGTGAACGTACGTTCAAGATGGTTATGAGGGGGTTGCCTGTAGAAATCTCCGAGAACGACGTTTTCTCCGAGTTGTTTGAGCGCGATATTAATACCACTTCTTGTTTCAGGATGAAGAATCAAGGAAGACAGATCCCGCCTCTGCTGGTGACGCTCCCAACAGAAGAGGACCTTAGGAAGATCCAGCAAGTGGAGCACGTGGTTCGACTTCGTATCTCCATCGAAGACTTAAGGCGGAAATCCGGCATCGGACAGTGCGACCGGTGCCATGGATTCCATCACTCACAGCGTTGCTGTAGAGCACGCTGTGTTAAGTGCGCAGGAAATCACCGCTCCAGCTATTGCACTAAACCCCGTACCGATCGAGTTAAGTGTGTGAACTACAGTGGTGATCATGCGGCCATCTTTCGGGGATGTCCGAAGTTTCCACGTCTCCCCCAGCCTCAGCGGAAGCAGACCGACGCACTAAGTCAACAGAAGACACCTCCGACAGCGGCAACCTCTTAACGCCGGTCCCGCGTTAGTTCGCCAACGCGACTGCAAGCAGAAGCGAGAGAGGAGAAGTACCGAAGGCTGCTAGAGCCGGTGATCCTTTCCTAGGAGCACTAGATTTGGCGAAGGCCTTACTTTGTCATCCGCAAGGTGGCAGCGGCCCAGCGAAGGTTCAAACTGCGACTGATCTGTGGGGAGTCATCCTGGTGTACGGTCAGGAGGTGTGCTCCCTTTTTGGGTGAGCATTCTCCGGAACGGCGACGAAAAGGGATGCCTCGGATAAGTATTCAGTATCAATTTATTATTATTCACACCTGTCCTAAACCTACTTTCTACTTGTTCTACACCTCATCACGGTATAGACATTCCATCCTATTACTGCACAATAATAGTTATGCTATCGTTATGCTATATGAAGACCACACATATATTTTTCTATTTATTTCAGATATCTGAGGCAACAACAGCAACATCAGCATCAACAGCTAGCACCCGAGCGCCAACTAGACAGCACAACACACAGGACCAACACAACACCACCACCCAAAACAGGATTTTTTTTTTGGCATCACTAATATTACAATATGATATCGACATGACATACTACTACATCACACCACACATCAACCTACAGCACACGCGCTGAAGAGGACGCATACTCCTAAACAGCGCTTGACAAGAAGATACACTATATATATTTTATATTTTATGTTTTGTATAATATATTATATTGCACTCTGTACTATATTATCAACTCATTGTAAATTTCCAAAAATTGAAGAAAATTGAAAAAAGCCGGAGTTCAGTTCAGTTTTTATACACGTCGTAAAATAAATTACAGTAAATACTTAACTAGTGGTTTGCTTTGTATAGTGTTTACATTACTCCTTATCATTGTTAATCTTAAGCGTAGTTATGAATTAGTATGTAGTGTTTGTTAAAAATAAATAATTTAGTGAAATTAAAAATGTTTCAGATTCATAGATTCATTATAATATTCTAGAGACTGATAATTAGGATAGGCATTTTTTTTCCATTCTTTCCACTAGAGCTTGCCGTTATTTGTGATTTGTAGCATTAATCTAATAATCTAAAAAGTGCTCTGTCTGTGGTTTCTTTCATGAAAACATAACATGGATAAGTTTGGAATTAAAGTACAAAAAACATCGAGTTCTATGCACTTGAATTTAAATCAGAAGCAAGTTCATCAACGCATAATTTGAAAAGTGTAGGTGTAGATATTGAAAATTTTGAGGCCGAAGCTGGAACTAGTGCATGTGTCAATGCAAGTAGCAGTGGAAGAAAATTTCAAGACCACTGGATAAGATCGTTCACATGTATTCCGTCTAAAGAAGGAACATTTTTTTTGTGTATTGTGCAAAAAGGTGTGAGGAAGCTGAATGTTTATTTTATTGTCAATGACCATTGGTGAGAAGGATTCAATAAAAACTTTTGTGGGGAATGGTTTCATTAACTGGAAAAAAGCAATAGAAAGGTTTAAAATACATGAAAAGTCTACATCGGTCAGCAGTGATTTCCAATTCAGCAATAGAAAAGACGTTAATGTTGCAAGTATTTTGTCATGAAGCAAATTACAAGAAATGAAAGCTGTGTGACAAGCTTTGGTCAAAATTACAGTTCTTGGCCAAACAAGGCTTTGCAATGCGTGGTCACACAGACGATGTATCTGACATAAAGCAGCTTTTAGTGCTACGCTCTGAAGATGTTCCAGAGTTAAAAACTTCAGCTTCAGCGAGTAGGTAAATGAAAATGGTTGTCACACGACACCTTAAATGAAATTTTGTCGTCGTTAGCTAGCGATGTACTAAATAAATTAGTGAGAGACATTAAAAGTGCATTATTTTTCTGTATCGTTATTGATGAAACTTCAGATATCTCTACCAATGAATAGGTTGAGCTTTGTGTTCTTTACGTAAATAACCGCCTCAAAGTTGAAGAAACATTTTATGAAACATCAGCAACAACTTCAAGCACTCTTCTAAAAATTGTCCTGCTCCGACTTGGTTTAAGTATAAAAAATTGCCGCGGCTAATGTTATGATAACGCGGCAAATGTAAGAGGACACGTTTCTGGATTACAACGGAACATTTTCATCTAAACCGTTCTAATACTCCCGTTACACTAAGTTTCTTGTGTATATTTCCCAAGATATGATTGTATAAAATCTTGCTTGTTATTCAACTAAAATCTATTTTTAGTTTAATTTATGTGTACATTTAGACGCATTGTACGTTGTCCTTAGAGTACTAAGTAATTACTTATACATTTAAGCATTTTATACGCCAAGTAAAAATACTCATTTACATCTCATGATAAGACAATTTTGGATTAAAATATACCTATTTTGAACTGACATACGTTTTATATATTACATATTATCAGAATATGTTGACTCAGTTCCTTCTACGAAAGCATAACTACACAAGTAATTATAAAATAAAGTTAATGTAATGCTACACAAATTACAAAAACCTTTTCTAAATCATATATAATAATATTGAAAAATATGTGGTAGCGACATCTAATTGTATATTCGGAAGGCCCATATATTCAATATCGAATTGTAGATGGCAGGTACAACAATGAAGAAATCTATAAACATGGAAAGCCTGCAAACATAAATAAATTTATTACATTCACAACATTGACGATTCCTCAATCAACGATTCACAATAATAACACTTAAATGAAACAAATAGTTTCTAATTTCCACAAGCTTGAGTTTGTGAAAATTATAAACTATTTGTTTGATTTAAGCGTTAATATAAATTTCCAAGTAAGTCAGCACAATTCAATTGACAATATTAAAAGTGTGACGTTACAACATGGTCGCCAAACAGCTGATGATAGTAAACAAAGCATTTGCCCCCTTTGATTCGTATGCGTTTGACGAGTGCAATGATTTAAATAGGTTACATAGGCTTGTTGAATTGTTTGCTGCGAGCTTAAATTAATGTTCTTTTTGTGTCCGAAATTGTGGTTAATACTACCTTTTTGTTACTGTCCTGGGTGTGCTCATGATTCGAGACGCGAAACTTTTAGTTTTTACCGGTTTCCAGTGGATCATAAACAATTTAATAGGTGGAAAAAGCTGTGCAGGTAAGATCTATGAAACCTCTATTTATATACTGCAAAATGATAATGTTCAGAAGACACTAAATACTCTTCTTTATTAAAAATCAGCCCTACAAGTTTTTGCTTTATTTTTACTCACCCTACATGTATGTATACTTCTAGAAGAGCTGATCCAGATCCAACTGGAGAAGAGAGACTGCAGCTGCCATTTTAGTGATGGCAACAAAATGTTGGATACTACCATTTTCCCACAGAATGAAGTGGGTGTGTGGAAATTTCCTTTTCCAGAAAAACATATAAGGTTTTGTATTTAATAAGTTATTAAAATTTTTATAGAACATGTATTTTCAGAAAAACACACGAAGTATGAACAGAAGGCAATATCGTAGAAGTGCCAATAAATATTCCAGAACCAATGGAAGCAGGTCCTTCCACTTCAACAGCTTCTCTCTTACAATCTCCAGTACTCGACAAAGCTGAGTTGTATTTTTTCAAAGAAGATAATAAAAAGTTAAAATAATCACTGAAAAAGGATGAAAAAGACTGTCTTTTCAAGATATTAGTGGCGAAGATAAAGTAGTGTGTCAATATACCGGGCTTCCAACACCTGCACATTTTTTAATGTTGCATTCGTTATTGCAACGATTTACATTGACATACTGTAGGGGCTGGAATGTGGAAATCATACCACGTTGATGAAGTTGCGGTTAAACTTACATATACTTGATCTCGCTTTTCGTTTTTATGTGAGCAATACCACAATATAAAACATCACCATGACTTACTTATATGCTCTACATGAAATTGTGTATCAGGGCATGATGAACAATATTTCTAATAGAAACAAAACTTCTCTTTTTATACCAACATGCTTCAGAAACTTCTCACACTGCAAGATCGTTCTTGATTGCACGGAAATTGAAGTTGCAATTCCGCGTTCTTTGAAATTTAAAAAAACACTTTTCACATTACAAAAACAACGATACACTTTTAAAGTTGCTCCAAATGGTGCAATTACATTTGTGAGTGAGCTATTTCCTGGGTCAACATCAGAAAAAGAAATAACTAAAAGAAATGGCATTTTACATCACATTGGAAGCTGGAAGTTTAATTTTGGCCGATAAAGGGCTCTTAATAAAAAATATGTGTTTATACGAAAAATAGCATGTGGCAGGATTCATGCCAATGTAAATATTATTCTCTTGTTACTGGTTATATTGTCCTCTATATTTAGTACATTTGTAAATATTTAATTATTTAAGATCATGTCAATTACTATTATTATTAATAACTACAACATTAAGAATTAAATTGATAAAAAAATTACAAAGAACTAACTACTCTAATAATTTATCTAAAAGGTTATAAACATAAAATTTTTCTAAAACTAGTAAATTTCAATCCCAATCTTTTTCTTTTACTACATCTAACCTAACTACCTTAATGTACAATGAGGAGTACATGACATAACGATCTTTTAGTAACGTGCAGAAGTCCTTGTATTTGATGAAAATAAAGTGTGTGACTTTTTTAAATTTTAATTTTCATCAAAACGATAAGTTTTGTCCTTTTTTATTTCATCTAGTGTTGAATTTTTATGACTAAATGGACATTTCATTTCTATTATTATATCTTCTCCCATCGGGCGAACCACCTAAAAACCATTCCCATGAAGCCATAGTCCGGTTGAAGTTACTTTTATTTCCTCAATATCTTCATATTCATAAAAAGCAGTTTCTTCATGATTCAAACATCACTGTATCGATCTTACCCTGTCTAAATTGTCTTTCCTTAAACTGGAATAGAGAGAAGCAGGATACCTAAAAGACATTCTACTATAGTTTTATTAAATAAGCATGGTGATGTTTCAATCTATGGGTAATGTACTTTTGCCAACAATTACCTCCTGTTTTAAACTTAATGCCTAAACGTCACCTGTCCTATTAATAAAATGTAATTACCTCTCTCATTGACATGAGTCAAGGACAGCACTCCGATCTTCTATTCATTTCTTCCTTGTACATTATTGCTCTTTTTGTCGCCTCCACCCTTATTTTTTCTTCTTGCACCTCCTCTCTGATAATGTATCCCGGTGTTTCTCTACCCACTTCCAATATTTTTCTTGCAGTCCCTCTTATCTCCTTATACTCTTTCCACCCCCACACTTCTGCACCGTACAACACTACACTTTTTATTAGTTTCTCAAATAATAGCTTCCTTTTCCGTAAGTCCATTTCGAACAGTCTCTCCTACACTCCACACTTGTCCTATTAATTTATTTTCTTTTCTCACTCGTTCTTTTACATGTTTCCCATCTTTGTCTTGTCTCATCGTGTATCACAGGTAGGTGAATTCCTTTACCTGCAGTATCTCCTCTTCTCTCCATTTTCACTCCTCCTTTTTCCTCCCCCTTTTCTTACCTTAGTTTTGTTCCCATTTACTTCCAGATCTTTTCTTTTCAAATATCTGTCCATCGTTTTTAACGTCCCCTTCATTTATTTTTCTTCCTTTGCTATTAGCACTATGTCATCTGCGTATGCTAGCGACCACGCCTTCCTGTTCCCCACCACCAAGCCTTCTTCTTGTTGCCCCCTTAATGTCTCCTCCAGGTCTCTAGTATACTGCGAACTGGATTGGGTTTAGTGGGCATCCTTGTTTAAGTCCCTTTCTTGATACAAATCCTTCACTTAGTTCCCCATTCACCCTCACCCTGTTCTTCGTATATTTCTTCCATCCTTTCTATTAGCCTTTCGCTTACCTTTCTTTTGCCTGTTCACCCTATCAAATGTCGCTATTAGGTCTACGAATACCGCTACCATTTTCCCCCTTTTCTTTTCCAGTTCCTTATTAGCCATGTGTTTTCTTTCCTGAATCCTGCTTGTCCATCTGGTATCAGCTTCTTCTCTTCTACTTCCTTATTTAGCTTTTCTTCCAATACGGTCGCGTATAGTTTATAGGCAGTGTTCAATAATGTGATTCCTCTATAATTTGTTACTTGTTTTTTGTCTCCTTTTTTGTGCACTGGGCATATATGTTCTACTCTCCATCTCTCTGGGAATCCTTCCCCCCTCCAAATTTTGTTTATTATTTCCGTCGCCCTTTTTGCTATCTGTTCACCTCCATATATCCACTCCTCACCTTGTATCTCATCTTTTCCTGCAGCTCTACCTTTTTTCACCTTCTGCATTGTCACTACTGCTTCCTCTTTTAATCCTTCGCCTTCTTCCTGTGTTTCGTATAATTTCTTACTTTATCTTCCTTCTCCTTCCTATATTTCCTCCCCCTCCAGTACGTTCCTGAAGTATCTCTCCCATTCGTTTATTTGTATCCCCGTTTGTCTTTGTCTTTTCCTCTTTTCTTTCTTTAAATATTTCCATACGTCTTCCTCCGTTTTTGTATCCTTAATCTGCTCTTCCTGTTTCTTTTTGTTTTCTTCCTTTTTCCTCTCATATGTTTTCTTGTATATCCTTACTGCTTCTTTATATTCCTCTTTTCCTACTTTCGCTTTCTTCCACTGTCTTAATGTTCTTCTTGGCTTTCTCTTGCCCTCCTTGCATTCTCGATCCCACCATCTCTTTCAATCTGTTTTCTCCCCCTTCCATCTTTTAAAGCTTACTTTTTCCGTTGCTTCCTGCATTCTCTCTTTCATTTCTTCCACACTTTATTGTACCTCTTTATCCTCTCTTCTGTCCGTACCTTCTTGGTTATGAATTCCTCTTCTTTTCTCATCTCCTTTCTTTCTATCACCTCCATTATCAGTTCCAAGGGCTGTTGGTCCGATTCGAACCTCTCCCCTTCCCTAAATGTCTTCACCTTTTCCACAGCCTCTGAATTCGTTACTACATGGTCTATTATTGATTCTCCCCTTACTCCTATGTACGTATACTCCCCCCTCCTCTCTTTTTTCTCTATTCCCATTTATTATTTCCCACCACATCACGTTGCACACTTCTGACAGTTCTTTTCCTTCCATATTTAACAATTTATCCTTTGTCTGTCTTTTTCCCGTCCCTCTCTTTTCTTTCATTCCCCCTCCTCCCCTATTCTCGCGTTAAAATCCCCTCTACTATTATCATACCATCTCTTCTAAGAACTCCTCTAAGTTTTCCCTTGTCTCTTTCATCTTTCTACTGTATACCGTCACCATCTATATTTTTTCTATTCCACACTATATATTTCTTTCTACAATACCTCTTCTTTGTTGCACTTTCTCTTCTTCTCCTTTTTCAAACCCGTTTATTACGATGTTGTTCTTCCTTTTCCTTCTCTCCTCATCGTCTACTTTTTTTTATAAGTTTTCTATTCTCTCTATCAATTCTTGTTTTTTCACCTTCCATTCATTTTCCATTTGTTCTTTCATGTCTTTGATGTCGCTCCTTATTCCCTTCATATTTTCTTCCATCAGCTTCCTCATCTCACGACTGAATTCCTTTACATCTTCCATTTCCTTCCCTTTCCTTCCCTGTCTGGTGGAGTTATTTTCTTCAAATCTTCAATATCTTCATAATCGTGAATAGCAGTTTCTTCAGGATTCGAAACCCACTGTATCGATTTTACCCCGTCTCAATTGCAGTTCCTTAACAAACTGGAATAGAGAGACGGTACCTAAAAGACACGCTACTGTAGTTTGAGTAAATAAGCATGCTCATATTTGAATCTATTGCCAACAATTACCCCTGGTTTTAAACTTAATGCCTAAACTTAATTTTGTCACCTGTCCTATTAATAAAATGTAATTACCTCTCTCGTTGATATGGATCAAGGATAGTACCAAAACTACTAGCTGTCCAACGACCCAAACGCATTTGGTGCCACATGGGGTTTTGATTTTGACCGCATGTGACCTTTGCAATGTCTGCTAATGAAGATCTAAAGTTTTCCAAATATTTGTCTTTCATTATTTCTCCCTTCATTTTTTGACAGTTCCAAAATCTTGGCAAATGATTTCAGTTCTGTTTGATCATGTTGTTGCTCTGGATATAGTAGCCAAAAAATTCGAAAAACCTAACATAAATGATCAAGCTGAATACAGTTTCACAAGTTCTAATTGAAATTACATGAATTTCTCATCACTTCTGTGCACAAAATTTTCGTGGATTCTGATCTAGGAATCACATTCATTAAATATTACCTGACCAACTACCGACAGACCAGTAATTACACATCTACTACAATAGCGATATCCTGTATGACTTAATTTGTGCAATATATGACCTAGATGGTGCATCGCACACTTAAGAATCGACAATAATATTATATTTATTTATTGCAGTATCAAGAATTTCAGTCATTTCTGTAACATGATCGGATAAATATGAAGAGCAAGATTCTGGTTTACCATTACCATAGTATATGCCTACCGTCATTAGAGAAACTTGAGGGTAATCACTCAATGCCAGGGCCAAATATTACTATTAGAGCTTTTAGAAATTAGGAGGCCATTAATATTACATTGTAGTGCTTTGCAGCACGAATAAAAGAATAAGAATCAAGTGTATGAGTAATTTATTTTCAAGGTCCTCGATCCGAGGAGGCTCGCCTCCGCGTGAACAGGGTGAGAAAAATCGGCAAGAACGCCATTAAGGTTGAATCGGAGAAGAGCGATCTCTCCAAAATTCCCGTTCTTGAAAAGGCCGGCCTCGCTGCTAAATCCCAGGATAAATCCTTGCCCAGAAAATCCATTATGTATGTGTCTGCTGACCTCTCCTCGTAGTAGGTTAAGGAGGTCATCTTTTCTCATAATTTCGATTCTGCTCCTGAAACCATCGTAGAAGCGGCACGGAATTCCTTGAAAGTGATGTTCCGGTTTGGGTTACGAGACCGCAGGACATGTCATTATTGGACCCTGAAGTGCGACGCGTCCGCACGAAAGTTTACTTTATACTCCGGTACTATAATTGCCAACCTTTCGGTCATAATGCCTCCGACTGTCGCAGTGAGCTCAATGCGGCCATTGCGCAGTTAGTCATGAAACCAAGGGGTGCCCCAACCTCCAAAAATATTCCTAATGTGCAAATTGCATGAGTTTTGGTCAGAGGGGCGATGTTATCAAGCATAAGGACTCCGCCTCGAACTGTCCTGCCTACGCTAAACGTGGTGAGTTCAAGATCGCTAACCACAATTATGGATAGTGAGGACTCGTCCATGACTCGTAGGTTGGTGCTAATGAATCTTAGAAATGCGACCCTTGAGGCGCTGGGCTTTCCTCTGACGACATTGACGTCCTACTGGTGCAAGATCCATTCACAGTGTGTTCGTCTAGCTGGTATAGGGTTGTCGGTACCTTACAACAAGATTTCCACATGCTCTTCAATGCGGTTTATATCGGCTATTGTTTGCAATAGCTCGAAACCCATGGGAGTCGTTACTTTGTAAGTCACTTGGTTAACAACTGCACAGCTGTATCTATGGTTACCGTTGGGAACATCTCACTGGCAATCATCCGAGGTTATTGGCCACCAAGTGAGGATGTTCGTATTGATTTACAACATCTTGACCACGTCTTGGACGAGTTGAAGGATTACAAGGTCCTAAGGCGACTTCAATGCAACAACGCCGCTATGACATTCCCCGACGACTGACGCACGTGGCTCCCTTGTGGAAAACCTCGTTGCGGAACGCGACCCATGTGTTGTAAACTTATCTGAACAACCACATACGTATTCTAGTCATCTCGGCGTGACAAACATCGATGTGACCCTCACTTCATTCCCTTTGGCGCGCAAGGTTACTGACTGGCGAGTAGTGGTGGATGGAATTGAGAGTGACCACCGACTGATACGCTTCGATATAGTCGTCAATAATCCAATTAAAAGTCCTTGGCCTACTATCCTCGACTTCAAATACCTCGATCCGTCCAGACAACGCAGACTGCAAGCATTATAAACCTGTTTATCTTCCACGTGGCGCAACGGGAACTCGGGAAGGTATAACGATAAAAAATTTCATAAACCTATATCCGCAAAATTTAATTACCATCTTGTAGAATTAAATAAATTGAAGCAATTTTTAAACACTGTTCACGTTTTAAACAGCAAGTTGGTTAATTCACCTTGTATTGAAGGCTGGGTGGCAAATATCGATGTGTTAGTTTCCTTGTGGGATGATTTACAGAGTAGATTCAAATCTGTATTCACGCGTAGACTAACCCAAGGCTCTATTGAGAATTTGTTTTCAGTGGTCAGAAGCAAAGGGAGCAATAATGTCACGCCGGGTTGTTAAATTCCGCTGCAGCCTGACGGCAATTATGAAAAATCAGTTATTAATGCCTTCTCGGAATAGCAATAGCGAAATCGATACTCCACATTTTTATTACAGAAACAAGATGACGAAACAAACTTTTGATTTAGGAAAATCTGACATTTCTTTGTCAAAAGTGAAGGTTAATTCTAATTTTGCAAATCATTTTGATGAAAATATAATTTTAGCTGACAAAAATGCCGAAGTATACGTTTTGGGTTGGGTCTGTAGCAGATCATGAACAATGTAGGAACAGTGTGTAAATCCGATGTAGTTTTGTTAGAAAATTTTAAAACACTTTGTAATAGTTGTTTAAACTTTTTTTTAGAAAAGTATTGTAAGGTTCTAATTAAATCGTATATTACTAAATTAAATGAAAATAGAAATAAGTTAGTATTAGAAACGAAAAATTTTAAATTAAAATAAATTTCTCATAATTAAAATGGTATTTTTATTTACCTAACGCCTTCTAAAAAATTAATTTTGCCTTATATTTTAATATCCTGCTAATATTTAAAGCGCCTGCAGCACCTCACACTAAGAGATGGCGCTGTAAACGTGTATTCTTACACGGAAGTGCAAAATCCACGGAGTTGGACGTATTGGTAGTTAAGTGTATTTGGTAAGGGACACTTCTGTCGTCGAAAGCTCTCACAGCGCTAGCGTCGATGTAAATAATTTATTTTGATTATTTACTTTAAAAAAAAATCATAAGATGGCAGGTTTAGTGAATATAACAACCTTTTAGCGCAGTGTTATTGTACATACTCTTCTATTAGTCACAATGAGGCGTTTTGTTTTTGTTAGTATGCTCATGCTTATGGTTAGTATTTACTTATTTATAGATTATATATACCGGGTGGTCGTAAAGTAAGGAATAAATTCAATATCTCGTAAAGCACAATTTTTTTCAAATATCGCTCGGACCCGTCGATTTTATATTTTTTCGGGGCATATTTTGCGAAAAAAAAATTTTATACAGGGTGTCTCAAAAAAGATTTGCTAAAAACATTTTTTTTTTCAAATTGCAACCCAATTTTTTATTGCATTTTTGGATTACCCTTACAATTCTAAACATTTGTCTTGTAGCATGTGCTATACCTAAGTCCAAGCGTTTTGGAGTTATTCGCATTCAAAATTTAAAAATTGAGTGGCCACCAAGATCACCCGATCTAACACCACTAGACTTTTTTTATGGGGATACCTTAAAGGCAAGGTATTTAAAAGCCAACCGGCAAATATATATGATTTAAAACAACGCATCCGTCAAGAAATACGTCGAATAACGCCCGAAATGGTTCGAAATGTGCAGCATGAATTTGTAGATCGATTAGGCTATTGTCAGTTGACTAACGGAGGACATTTCCAACATTTGCTGAAATAAAATTATTTTTAAGTTTACGAATCTTTGTTTTCGATATTATTTTATTTTTCGTTTTCTTCATGATCTTTTTTCAATTTTTAAATTTTGAATGCGAATAACTCCAAAACGCTTGGACTTAGGTATAGCACATGCTACATGACAAATGTCTAGAATTGTAAGGGTAATCCAAAAATGCAATAAAAATTTTTTTAGCAAATCTTTTTTGAGACACCCTGTATAAATTTTTTTTTTTGCAAAATATGCCCCGACAAAATATAAAATCGACGGGTCCGAGCGATTTTTAAAAAAAATTGTGCTTTACGAGATATTGAATTTATTCCTTACTTTACGACCACCCGTATATATATATATATATATATATATATATATATATATATATGTATATACACCTTATTCGTAGATTGTTCAGGAGTCCTCCTCTTGGCAGCAGTCTTTTTCTGGAATTTTCTCATCTGTGGGATACAATTTTAATTTCACCGGTCGCAATTAATAGAATATGTAAATATCAATAATTAGTTTTAGGAGTTAGGAATAATAAACAACATAATTGTCCATTCTTTAATTATAATTTCAACATTTAAACAGTAAATACAAATTACCCAGCAATGTGTGTTGCCTACGCTCATCTTCAATTTATAAATTAGTAAATATTTAAAAGATCAATCCAAAAGGTCACAACTTTCCAGCCTTATCATTTTTGTTAAAAATTCCTTGGTTTCCTTAATAAAAATTCATTTTGTTCTGTACTTGGTTGTTGAATAAAGATTAAATTTTATTAAAAGTCTTCCGTTAAGGGATAATTAACAAGCAGTGAAATTATTACGGTTGTTACAGTCGAATTATTTTTGGAATCGGTATTCAACCGTTACCCTTTGGGGAAATAAAAAAGAACAGATTCCACATATGGTTAGTATCTGTCTGTATATTGTATATAGTTGTTAAACTTAAAATATTCATCATACTTCTATTCTTCGCACTCATTAATTAAGCTAGGTAAGACATTAATTTTTCATAATTATATAACATACTCAATGAAATCTTTTAGCTGGAAGATCTTGTTATATTGGATATAGTAATTGACCTGTGAGTATTCATAGTATTTCTATTCGTCTCATATATTAGTCAAGCTATAACAGCTAGGTCAGGCATTAAATTTTCACAATTATATACCATACTTACGGAAACCTTTCAGCTTTAAAAATTTTGGTTGTAAAGTTTATATAAACAGTTACATTCCTAATAGTACGTTCGGGACCTGAACTTTATGGCAATCAAGTCAAACATTGTAACATTCCAAGTCTTTGGCTTATTTTCCTAGAGAAAAAAGAAATAAGCTTAGAGAGTATTATTCTTATAAAAAAAAAGGTCAGGCTACTTTAGTTTATATCTTTTTCTTACCTCTCGTACATTCAAAGTTACAATCTTTGTAAAGATACGGTTGTGCAACTTTCAGTTATTAATGAAATTTTACTTGGAACTTCACCTAGTAACAGCTTCCTGATTATTCACTTTAACAATTGTTGTATATATGTGTATGACAAGTTTTTTTAACGTTCACATTTATTATCAGGAAACTGTGACTACGGTAGCGAACTTATTGACGTGTACATGTATAGGGTGCGAAACAATTACACGACGTATGACCAAATAACACAGACTAGCTTACCTTGGCCAAAGTAACCCTTTACTTCTGTTACCCTGTACTCGTTGCAGTCAAATATCATCACCTAATCAAAGACACATTTCAGGTTTTAGCAATCATTAATTTTATTAGAACGAAACCTACACGATTGGATCTAAGTTTTCACGTTTGTGACTTCCCTTATGGAAGCCAGTTATTGCACTCTATAAGAAAATTGTTGAGTCAATTAGATTAACCCATAGCTTGTATAGTAACCTAATACCTAATTATTCGGGTCTTGATTAGGGTGTTGTTAAGTTCAGAACGATTGTTCTTTAGTGCCTTGAAATTCAGGTCACCCTTTTCACTTGCCACCTTTAGTGGTGTACTTTAAGAACTGTGTCTTGCCTACTTTTGTATATATACATATATTTATATTATATAATAAAATCAAACTTATAGCGACGTCGTCTTTATCTTGTATTTATGCGCATGGTGGAACTACTAGTTCATTTAACCTAATGAACGGTTCACTAGGTAGGTCTGGCGCCCACAAACGTAAATAGGGTTAACGTTGCAGAGCCGAACAAGCTCCGTGTCCTTTACCATCTAACGTGAGCGGAGCATACGTATCATCTCCACCTGCATAGATTTATTTGTTATCGCGCCACGGTACGGAAGAACGTTGATACCTTCGGCGCACCTGACGGTTGCCGCATAATATTATGGCGCCCAACGAAATCTGCAACGCCGTTTATTATATGCTAGGTAACTTTTCTTATATATTTATATACCTATCTTTTACCGTACGGTGACGCAAATTTAACATCTGACAAAAAATCACAAATTACCATATAAATCTTTTACAGCATTTTAATATTTGGCAACTAAAGCTGTTACTGCGAATGTAAAGAATAAATTATTTTTGGCAAATTTTAGTAGGAACATTATCTCATTTTTTTTCTATTATTATTATTATTTGCGATTTTCTACAGTAAATAAACAAACTAGCTTCACGTGCGATACTTATTATTAGGAAAATTTATTTATTTTTCCTCGTAATAATATCTATAAATTTTTTTTTATTGTTTTGTATATACAAACGGGTATAATAATCATTAGGGTTTAGTAATTTAATTACTTAGTAAGACTTACTTATAAGGACTATTCAATTTTTTTCTCTCGCGTTTACGTTCGCACGTTGTGGGTCATCATAATTAGTGCAAAAGTTCTCCCATCAACTTTATTACTCCGCGAACTTCTCCCAGTTTAGAAATTAAATTTGATTTAACAAATAAATAGAAATGGCATCAATTTCTTACGAGATCAACAAACAGACTCTCTTCTGATGAACTCTCATATGAGTTAATGATTAGGGGCATCTTAAGCATCACCACAGTTAAAAAATGCGCAAAGCCCTTAGCAACATATTAAAATTAGAAAAAGAAGGTCAAATCATACAATACCCTCATCACCCCTTTTCCATAGAAGAAGATTTATCAGCCCTTCAAAGTAAAATAGATGAACTTCAAGAGATCCTAAAGAATTTCGACGGATCAGATGATATCTATAAAAAAATTAAATCTAAAATCGCTCATTGTTTTAACCGCGTTAATAGAATATCCCCAAAATCCAAGGAAGATAATACTAAGAAATCTACTAGTTACCATTCTAGACATCAAATCAAGCAGCGAAAAGAAAGTCAAAGCTTTCTCCCGCGCTAGCTTTAATAAATCCCAATTACCACTAGACATAAACATGCTAAACCTTGAGGATACCGATAGCGACTCGTCTTCCCATGAAATCATTGCCTCGACGCCTGTTAAACATAACACGGCAAATTTTCAGTCAAACATTAAATTCATTCCAGTCATCAAATGGAATCTAAAATTCTCAGGAAAACCCGCGGACATGTCACTAAGCGCTTTCTTAGAACGAGTTAATGAGCTCCAAATTTCACGCAACGTCTCAGATAAAGAACTATTCGATTCAGCAACCCACTTATTCTCTGACATAGCTCTAATCTGGTATCGTGCCAATAAAAATAAAGCTACTGACTGGGAATCACTTACGGGTCTGCTTAGACAAGAATTTCAACCCCGTAATTATAACGACATGCTATACAAACAAATTAAAAAACGAACTCAACATCCCGACGAACCTATGGGTATATACATTGCCTACATGGACAACCATTTTCAAAGACTTACCCTAAAAATACCTGAATCAGTACGTCTAAAAATCCTTCTTGATAACATGGCTCCATTCTACAAAATAGGCTTAGCTCTTCATATAAAAAATATTAATTCCGTTAACGAACTGCTAGATTTATCTAGAGATCTGGAAGCAAATCGAATTTCCGTAAATGAATATATACCACCACCTCCTAAATCAAAAAATATCTTAGAACAAGATCTCGCATGTGTCTACTCAGAACCTACAACCAGTTCAACATTTGCTATTGACGACCAAAGACAAATTAAGTGCTTTCATTGTAATAATTTTGGGCACATCTCTCTTAATTGTAGAAAATTTCCTAGACGCCATTGCTTCAAATGCAAGAAACCCAACTGCACTGTCAGAACATGTCCAACTTGCAACTCTCGTCCAAAAAACTAGTAACCCAGGCATTTTGCGGTCGGAAAATGTCTCGTCCCTTTTCGCTCGATAACACGGCCACATATATTTCTAAAATAAAACCAATATTAGATTACATCCTATCACACTATGAAAACGATGACAGGCCTTACCTAAATATATCCATTCTTGGTATAGATCTACTCGGCTTACTCGATTCAGGCGCGTCCCGCACCATAATTGGTAGCTCAGGTTGGTCAAAATTACAGCCCTTAGACCTGCCTGTTAACGATCCTCCTATCTCTGAAGTCACCGTCGCCAATGGCGAATCGTGCAAAATATTTGGAACAATAAACGTTCCTATTAAATTAAAAAACAAAATAAAAATAATAGACATACTCATTATACCTGACCTAAATCATACTTTAATTCTTGGAGCGGATTTTTGGAAGTGAATGGACATCATCCCTAACCTACGAATGGAAATTTAGATGAGACAATATCGAAGCCAAAACACCTACTCTATCATCCTATAATTCACTTTCCGCTCAACAGCAACTTCACTTAAAACAAGTCCTCGACGACGTCTTTCATGACATGCCAGACTCCATACGTTGTACTAATCTAGTGAAACACCGCATCATAACGAATTCCCAACCCATCAAACAGCGCTACTACCCAGTTAGCCCGGTAGTGCAAAAACACGTTGACAATGAGCTGGATAATTTACTTCGTCAGAATATCGTTGAACCATCTCAGTCGCCCTGGGCTTCACATATAATCCTTATCAAGAAGAAAGACAATTCTTACAGATTCTGCGTAGATTTCCGGAAAATAAACAAAGTTACCACACATGATGCTTACCCCCTTCCACACGTCACTGCCACCATTGAAAAGCTTCGTAACGCAAAATATCACACCAGTATTGACATAAAATCAGCCTTTTACCAAATTCCATTAGAAGAAGGATCCAAACAATTCACAGCATTCACTGTACCTAATAGAGGTCTCTTTCAATTCACTCGCTTACCCTTTGGACTTTCTAATTCCCCTAGCACATGGCAGCGCTTTATAGATAAAGTAATTGCACATGATCTCGAGCCTTTTGTTTTCGTTTATATGGACGACATAATTATATTATCCCAAGAATTTGACAAACACCTTTCACTCATTACAGAAGTTATTAACCATCTAAAATCAGACGGCTTAACGATTAATAGAGACAAATGTATCTTCTGTAGACACGAACCTAAATACGTTGGCTACGTCATTAACGAAAACGGTTTACACGTCGACCACGATAAAGTTAGCGCTATATTAGACATACCTACACCCGTTAATGTAAAACAATTGCTCCGCTATCTAGGTATGTCAGGATGGTATAGACGATTTATACCGAATTTTGCAACCATTGCTGCTCCACTCACTAACCTAACAAAAAAGAAAGTAAAATTTGAATGGTCGGAAGATGCGCACAATTCTTTCAAACTGATAAAAGAATATTTAATATCGGCACTAGTATTAACCTGCCCTGACTTTGGACTACCCTTTACCATACAATGCGATGCTTCCAACTTCGGACTGGGCGCAGTTCTAACACAAACTCATCCAAATGGCGAGAAAGTAGTCGCCTTTATTAGTCGCTCTCTATCAAGGAATGAGAAAAACTTTAGTATCACCGAAAAGAAATGCCTAGCCGTACTCTGGGCGATCGAACGCTTTCGTTGTTATATCGAAGGCGTAAAATTTACCGTTATCACAGACCATCACAGTTTAATTTGGCTTAGTAATCTTAAATACCCTCGGGGACGCTTATGCAGATGGTCAGTAGCCTTGCAACAATATACCTTTACAATTATCCATAGAAAAGGCAACGTAGTTCCTGATTGTCTATCACGTTCGGTCCCAATCATCGAAGCCATCGATCAAAACCCGAACACACAAATGGGTAATGACAAATGGTATACGACTAAAAAATTCTATTGCCAGAAACCCTACAAAATTTTCTCAATGGAGAATGGCAGACGACGCGATATACAAATACTTACCCCCCCTTCCCAATCTTGTGGAACCGGAAATCGACTTTTGGAAAAAGGTAATCCCTAAACCCCAAAGAACACAATTAATTTTTTCAGCTCACAATACTCCAACTTTAGGTCACCTAGGAATCTTCAAAACCTTCCATAAGTTAAAAAATTTATACTATTGGCGGATGTGGCTCGCTACATCAGAAACTGCGAAACGTGCGCTAAACACAAACCTGAAAATAAACCTCCCGCTGGATTCATGACAGGTAGGACTTACGTAAATAAGCCTTGGGAACTAATCTCATCCGATATCGTGGGTCCACTCCCAAAATCAGATGGCTATAACTACATACTCGTTGTGGTAGATTATTTTACTAAACTTCCCTTATTTTTTCCTCTAAGAACAGCTACCGCTTCAACTATTGCGAAACTAATTGAAAACAATGTTTTCCTACTCTTTGGAGTCCCATCATCCATAATTGTAGATAATGGCCCGAATTCAGATCACATCAGTTTACCAACATCATCAACGATTATCACGTAAAGATCAGATACACGTCATATTACCACGTTCAGGATAACCCGTCAGAAAGGTCAAACAAAATATTAAAACTGCCATTTCGTGTTTCGTTGAAGATAACCAACGAAAATGGAACTCACTGTTACCTAAGGTTGCCGCTGCAATTCGCTCGTCAAAATATGAGATCACTAACAATTCCCCATATTCTATTAATTTCGGTTTTGAAATGAACTTAGATGGAACTACTTCTAAATTCAAAGACAACCTCGAAGACGTTCAAGTCGATCGTCACTCAACGTCCAGTAATCGCATTGCCAGATTTAAAGAACTGTTCGCTGATGTAAAGAAACTTTTGACCAAAGCATCAATTAAAATGTCTTCTACCTATAATCTAAGACGCCGAGATGTACAATACATAGTAGGCCAACGGGTATTTAAAAGAAACTTTATGTTATCAGACGCATCCAAACATTACACAGCTAAATTAGCCGCCAAATATTTTGGTCCATTCTTTATAAGCAAACGCTTAAATCCTTGGAATTATGAACTCAAGGATAAATATGGAGTATACAAGGGGAATTATAATGCCAAAGATCTAAAACCCTATCTTATTAATGACCCCAATTAAACGGAAGTCTACCAGCTTTCATCTTACATTTTAATTAGAATCAGTTTAGGTTAGTTAGTAAGTTGCTATTCACCCCGACATCACTACTTTTCAAGTTGCCACCTATCTGGCGTTTCTCAAATAAAAAAAAAATTGTCCCAAATTTTTTCCCTGGCAGACCGGGATATTTGCAGCAGTCTTTTTCTGGAATTTTATCATCTGTGGGATACAATTTTAGTTTCACCGGTCGCAATTAATAGAATATGTAAATATCATTAATTAGTTTTAGGAGTTACGAATAATAAACAACCTTTGTCCATTCTTTAATTATAATTTCAACATTCAAACAGTAAATACAAGTTACCCAGCAATGTGTGTTGCCTACACTCAATTTATAAATTAGTAATATTTGAAAGATCAATCCAAAAGGTCACAACTTTCCAGCCTTATCATTTTTGTTAAAAATTCCTTGGTTTTTGATAAATCATTTTGCTTAATAAAAATTAATTTTGTTCTGCACTTGGTTGTTGAATAAAGACTAAATTTTATTAAAAGTCTTCCGTTAAGGGATAATTAACAAGCAGTGAAATTATTACGGTTGTTACAGTCGAATTATTTTTGGAATCGGTATTCAAACGTTACCCTTTGGGGAAATAAAAAAGAACAGATTCCACATATAGTTAGTATCTGTCTGTATATTGTATATAGTTGTTAAACTTAAAATATTCATCATACTTCCATTCTTCGCACTCATTAATTAAGCTAGGTAAGACATTAATTTTTCATAATTATATAACATACTCAATGAAATCTTTTAGCTGGAAGATCTTGTTATATTGGATATAGTAATCGACCTCCGAGTATTCATAGTATTTCATTCGTCTCATATATTAGTCAAGCTATAACAGCTAGGTCAGGCATTAAATTTTCACAATTATATACCATACTTACGGAAACCTTTCAGCTTTAAAAATGTTGGTTGTAAAGTTTATATAAACAGTTACATTCCTAATAGTACGTTGGAGTTATTACGTCCTATCGAAAGGCACCATCCTCGGTTCGGGACCTGAACTTTATGGCAATCAAGTCGAACATTGTAACATTCCAAGTCTAGCTTATTTTCCTAGAGAAAAAAGAAATAAGCTTAGAGAGCATTATTCTTATAAAAAAAAAACGGTCAGGCTTCTTTAGTTTATATCTTTTTCTTACCTCTCGTACATTCAAAGTTACCGTACATTCAAAGTTACAATCTTTGTAAAGATGCGGTCGTGCAACTTTGAGTTATTAATGAAATTTTACTTGGAACTTCACCTAGTAACAGCTTCCTGATTATTCACTTTAACCATTATTGTATATATGTGTATGACAAGTTTTTTTAACGTTCACATTTATTATCAGGAAACTGTGACTACGGTAGCGAACTTATTGACGTGTACATGTATAGGGTGCGAAACAATTACACGACGTATGACCAAATAAGACAGACTAGCTTACCTTGGCCAAAGTAACCCTTGACTTCTGTTACCCTGTACTCGTTGCAGTCAAATATCATCACCTAATCAAAGACGCACTTCAGGTTTTAGCAATCATTAATTTTATTAGAACCAAACCTACACGATTGGATCTAAGTTTTCACGTTTGTGACTTCCCTTATGGAAGCCAGTTATTGCACTCTATAAGAAAATTGTTGAGTCGATTAGATTAATCCGTAGCTTGTATAGTAACCTAATGCCTAATTATTTGGGTCTTGATTAGGGTGTTGTTAAGTTCAGAACGATTGTTCTTTAGTGCATTGAAATTCAGGTCACCCTTTTCACTAGAATTGTGTCTTGCCTACTTATTATTATTATTATTGCCATTTATTGAACACTAAATAAAGTTATTTACAAAACAGAGTTAATCTTAAAATTAGTGCACAAAAGGTCGAAGTTCAGTCTTGCCAAATGTGAAGACACTGTTCTGCCACTTAAACCTAACAATAAAATTGTCATTACTGTCTGCTCATTAGGAGTTGGCGGAGACGAATTTTAAATTTATTAAATGGTAATAATTTTATTCTTTCAGGTATAGAATTATAATTTATCGCTATATTATAGGAGAAAGACCTTTTAAACATTTGTGATTTATGAGTAGGAATTAGTAGTAGATTTTTGTTTCTTAAATTGAAGTTGCGAATTTCTGATGAAAATTCGATTTTATTGTACAGATACGAGGGAGTTCTGGTATTAATTATTTTGTAGTATAAGCAAGTTGAATGCAAAACTCTTCTGTTGCCCATGTTAAGCCAGTCTATTTCATGGAACTTGTAGTGGATTGACTCATGTTTTTTTATGCCAAAAATAAACCTGAGGCAACAGTTTTGTATGCGTTGTATTCTTTTAGAGTCCAAACTATCAATACAAGGTCCATACACAGCATCACAAAAATTAAATTGGGACAGAACTAGTGTGTCACACAGTAGTGCTCTTGTACCACGATTCAAAAGTTTGCGTTTATTATAGAGTACTTTTAAGTTTATAACAGCTTTTTTAATGCAGTTGGATATATGTTTCGTAAATCTAAGCTTAGAATCAATTACTAACCCAAGATTTCTACCCGTGTCAGAGATTGTAATATCCACGTCTTTGATTTGAATAACGACATTATTTCTTATACGTTCCTTGGAGACTTCTTTACCAAAGAGTAAAAGTACCGTTTTGTTTGCATTAATTTTTAAATTGTGACACTCCGAGTATTTAACGAGGCAATTTACTTCTTGATTTATCAAACAGATGGCCGAGACAACGTCATTTTCAGAAAAACTATACTGTATGTGGGTATCATCAGCGTATAAGTTATAACGGCAAAATTTTAAACAACTACCGAGATTACATGTATAAATAGTATACAGTAGGGGACCCAGTATTGATCCCTGGGGAACACCTGCATAAATGTCAAGTAATGACGATGCTTGATTGTTTGACATAACTCTTTGTTTGCGATTCGAAAGATAATTCTGTAGCAGAGCGATAGCAGCATTATCGAATCCAACGAAATGTAAAACAGCTAGGAGAGTTTCATGACATATTGTGTCAAATGCTTTCGAGTAATCTAACATTATTAGTACAGTTAACATATTATTATCAGTTGCGGTAAAGATGTCGTCCGTGACATTTAAGAGCGCAGTCCCACAACTGTACCCTGGTCTGTATCCGGACTGAACACTAGGAAGGATTTTGTATTCAAAAAGGTGATTTTAAATTTGTTGAGCCATCACTTTTTCGAATACTTTCGATAAAACGGGTAAAACACTGATAGGACGTAAATCTTTAAAAGTCTCAGGACGATTGTTTTTAGGTATAGGGATTACATGAGCACATTTCCATAAATCAGGACATACATTATTAGAGAGACAGAAGTTAATTATATAAGTAATAACAGGTAACACAACTGGACAGCACAATTCTAGCATTTTTACACTTATACCGTCGCAACCAGTAGCATTTGTTTTTATACTAATTATATGTTTTAAAATTATGGATTCTGGTACTGAACAAAAATTAAATTTGGAGGTAAAATTGTGCATAAGATTGTTACTATAAAATTTTACAAGCTCAGTATCACAGTTAGAATTAGCTATACTAAGAAAGTTAGAATTCATTTGATTCAAGTCTTGTAGATGGGCAGGTATTTCAGGACGATAAGGCTTATTATGGATATCTAATTTTTTGAGTTCTTTCCATAGAGCAGAAGGGCGAGTGTTGCGAACCCTAAATTCTAAATACGCCTTTTTCTCCCGATTTATGGCAAATGTCGTATAATTGCGTAGAGATTTATAAAATTCCCAATCTCCTTTCTTTTTGGTACGTTTAAATTTTCTATGCGCTTTATCCCTGAGGGTCATCATAAGTTTTGCGTTATCAGTTAGCCAAGGGGCGAACGGTTTTGAAATTTTTACAGTTTTTACAGAGGTGTGTTTATCAAACAAAGTAAGAAGTGTGTCATTAAAAACCTTAACCTTATCATTAACATCGTTAACATCATATATTGTCTGCCAGTTAATGGATTCGAGATCAATTAAAAAATTTGGGTAAATAAAATCATTAAAACTACGATAGGTGTAAAACTCCGTACGCTTTTTTTAAAATATCGCCTATGGGATAGTCGCAAAATATAAGACAATGGTCTGAAATATGATGCATATCAATTACCCCACAGTTAATAGATTCAACATATTTATCTTGGACAATAATTAAGTCAATTAGTGTGGATGTATTTTCAGTTATTCTTGTAGGTTCCAATATTATTTTGTTAAAACCAAACGCATCAAGGGGTGATTTAAATTGAGTATATTTGGGTTCACTAAGTTAAAATCACCCAAAAACATGAATTCGTCAGTACTAGATAATAAAGAGCAAAAAGAATCTTCAAAAGCAGTTAAAAATTCCGCAAAGTAAAATTCCTGTCTCCTGTATATGGTACCAACCGTTATAGTGGTGTTATTCATTTTAATTTTGACCCAAATCTGTTCAATAGCGTCAGATATAGGTTCAACATTTACAACAGAAAAGTTAATGTAGTTTTTAATATACATACCAACACCTCCACCACGTGTATCAGTACGTCTATCTTTCCTGACAAATGTATATCCAGGAATTTGCAACACGTAGTCCTGAACAGTACTAGAAAGCCAAGTTTCACTTACCCCAACCACATCATAACTTGCAGACACAATATGCTCCCTAAAGTCAGACAAGCAACTTAAAATAGACCTTACATTTAAATGGGAAATTTTTAAGATATTAGATATCATCGTACATTAAGGAAAACAATCTCATTTAACATAACCAAAAAATAACGGGAAGCATAATTACATTTTGTAGCAACTAAAATATCCTATTCCATGTAATAGAGATAATATATACATAGTATGGAGATTATTTTATCACTGAATATTGTAGGACGGAAAAATTCAAAATTCATGACAAAAAAACAATTTATACAAATTCTAGCATTAGCATAGCATTTAGAATTAAAAAAAAAAGAGTTTATCCAAACGGACCAGCCATATAAACATAGGTTGTTCATAAACACAATTGATATAAGTACATAATAACATAAGTTATACGGAAATTATTTACATTTAAAATACATCCTTGAAGCCAGCAGTTGACTTAATAATAAACACCTTACTGTTATCAGTTTTTCTCATTGCAATACCTCCGTTTCTTATCCATACATACTTAATATTATGTTGTTTAGCATACAATCTTGCTTCCGCAAATAGAACACGATTGATGCGAGTTAATGATTCGTTAATGTAGATACTGCTCTTAGGATTAGTGTTAGGTATTCGTGAGAACATTTCACCTAAGTCAGCAACACAAATGTTACGTTTGACTCGCTTACATTTTAAAAACTCAGCTTTTACGCATCTGCTTACAAATTTTAAAATAATTACTTTTGGATCATTAGGACGATTAGGATTTTTCTTAAGACGGTGGCAAGCATCTATCATAGTTGTATCCAGGGAAAATCCCACTGCACTCGCAACATCAGTATATTGCTCCAAGTCATTTAGTTTCACTTTCAATTCACTGTTTTCTTTTAACAAGTTTTTATTTTGGGTTTCTAAACCTTCAATCTTATCAAGGCATTCTTTAATTCTCTTTTCTTGTAATTTTAATAAGTTTGTGTTACTATCAATTTTTTCATGACAGACATCAAGAGATTTACCCAACGTGTCTTGATTATCTTTTATAGAAACGACTAATTCATAAATTTTTTCTAAGGTTACCGAACTAGATTGCTCTAAAGTGGGTTTCTCATGTGAAGTTACTGATTTAGGTTTAATCTCCGAGGGCTTTGAAAGGCAAGATTTGCATTTCCAGGATTTAGCCTCGTTAGAATTCATTAATTCATGAAAATTTTCAACAGTAATGTTAACGCAGTCAATATGATAGGTTAAATCACATGCACTGCTAATAATCGAATCCTCATATCTTCCAATTTTCTTATCACATGATACACAGAAAATTCCACAGACACTTGTTTTTAAAGACATTATTAATATGTAATCACAATGTAGTTATGAACACACATTAAATAGCGATTTAATCCGAATAACTATTTCATTTATTAGGAGCTCTTTAAAACACGTCCACACCATTACACCTAGTCTCTTTTGTATATATACATATATTTATATTATATAATAAAATCAAACTTATAGCGACGTCGTCTTTATCTTAAATTTATGCGCATGGTGGAACTACTAGTTCATTTGACCTAATGAACGGTTCACTGGGTAGGTCTGGCGCCCACAAACGAAAATAGGGTTAACGTTGCAGAGCCGAACCCGCTCCGTGTCCTTCACCATCTAACGTTAGCGGAGCATACGTATCATCTCCACCTGCATAGATTTATTTGTTATCGCGCCACGGTACGGAAGAACGTTGATACCTTCGGCGCACCTGACGGTTGGCGCATCTTCAGCCCTCGTGAATCCATGTTTGTTGGTGTTGCGATGTTTTGTATTATTGTATAGTTTACAAGCATGAGATGTGCTTATTTTTGGTGTAAAAAAAGGAAAAAAAAGGTTTATTTATTTAATATTTGATCAAGCGTTAATTGGCTTAAAAGTGTGTTGTTTAGTACGGTGTAGCGTGCTTAGTGTGATTATTAGATTCGTAGTCCGGTTTCTTGCTGGGTCGTCATCGAATAGACAGGGGGATGCGGAGGGCATATGGGATGTTGTACAGGGAATCTTCTATCTCCTCGGGGAGGTCGTCAAGGAGTTGTGTAAGCATCGCGGGGGATGCTTGCATTTTATTTTAGGTTTTCTTCGTGGGAATTTGGGAAAACGGTAGGGTGTGGTAAGGATCTCTTTGGTAGGGATAGTGTCGCCGAAGTTGTTTGCGTGTTGTGTTGTGAGGTCGCTAGGGTACCTGAGAGGTAACCTGTGTATGCGTGTTCGGCGTTCACAGGAAGCAATAGAGGAAAGGTGATTGGGGTTTATGTTCGTGTATATGGGTGCTCGGAAATCCATAACAGGACGAATACATGTTTTGTAAGTATGTTGTAGTGTTTTGGGGTGGAACCTCTGATTCTACCCCGGAGGGCGCCCAGTAGGTATGCGCGGTTTCTTATCCAGTTAAGTGTTCTTTGTACATATGGGAGCCAATTGATGGTTCTAGTAAAGAGGATTCCAAGGTAGGTGACTTCTTGTTGGAGTGGGAGTCTTTCTTGGTTTAGGGTGAGGGAAACGTTTCTGGAGGCAAGGTTTGGGAACTTATCTTTGGTCTAATTAGGATGTCGGAAGAGGATTGTTTGGCTTTTGGTGGGATTGACAGAGACTCTTCGTTTTGGATATGAGGCGGGAGGCCGTTTCGCTGTTCCGATTAACCGTCCAGAAGGTGGTGTCATCCACAAACTGCGCAACGACTACTCCGGGTTGTGTGACTTCGGGAATGTTGGATGCGAACATAATATAGAGGATCGGGGCTAAGGCAGAACCTTGCGATACGCCTGCTGTGGGTTGGAAAGGATCTGAGAAGGTTTTCCCTACTTTGACCCGAACTGACCGATTGGTCAGGTACGAGAGTAGGAGTTTGGAGAAGGGGTCGGGAATGTTGAGGTTACGGATTTTGTGCAGGAAACCGGCGTGCCAGACCCTGTCAAATGCTTGCTTAATGTCTAGAAACACAGCCAGATTGCATTGCTTGTGATTGAATGCTCTGGTGGTCTCTGTAAGCAGATTCAACAAGGGATCGTGACATGTTCGGTTGGGAAAGAAGCCGAATTGGCTGGGAGGTCGTTAAATTCTAGGTGGTCCCTGAGTCGCCTGGTTAGAATCTGCTCAAAGCATTTCCGATGCAACTCAGGAGGGAGATTGGTCTATAGGAGGAGGGTGAGGTTAGGTCGGCGTGGGGTTTGGGTGTCATGACGGTGAAGGCCGATTTCCAATCCGTCGGGAGGTGGGATATGATTAGGCATTGGTTGTGGATGTTGGAGAGTAATCGGAGGTCTGGGTCGGGTAAATGACGGAGGATTGTACGATTTAGGCCGTCATGACCTGGGGCAGAGTTTTTCCCTTTTTTGAAACATGTGTGAACCTGGTCGGGCGTGATGGGGGCATAAAAAGAATTTTCGATATCGAGTTGGAATTCAGGGAGGTTAAGGTTGCGGACTTCAAGGCGGCCCTGGAGGAGTGCCTTCAAACGGTTATCGAATTGGGGATCATCGGGGTATGGGAAAAGGGATTGGAGGTGGTGACCAAAGAAATCGGCCTTTCCTTGGTCGGAGGAGATTAGGTTGCCCCGTAGGTCGGTTAGGTGGGATTTAGGGTTGACTTTCTTTCTGGTCAGTCTATCGAACTGTTGCCAGAAGAGTTTACTATTTCTGTTATCTAGCTGGGTGGTGGCTTTGGTCTAAGAGCATTCGGCGTGTTTGTTGGCTTCCCGCCTGATTAAGGCGTTAACGCGATTGAATTCGGTCTTGGGAGCCGGGTCCCTGGATCGCAAAAATTGACGATAGATTCGTTTTTTCTCTTTGATCCAGTTCACAATGTGTTGTGGGAGCGGTTTGCGGGAAGTGTCGATGTTTTTTTAGTGGTACAGAGATATCGACCGCTTCCTTAATTACGAAAGTTAGGTCTCTAATGGATCTCTCGAGACCTTGGGTCGTTTGAAGATTGGGTGTAGGAAGGTTGTTGGAGATGTGTTCGGAGAACACTCTCCAGTCTACTTTTGAAAAATCTTTAATGGCTGTATTGAGGTGTAGGGGAAGCTGGACAAAATGAAGTTTTGACCAGTAGGGGTAAATGATCTGACGTGATCTTGGTGCCTAGAAAGCGCTCACGATCGATATAGTGAGCTATGGGTTCGGAAACTATGATGTGATCTACTATTGAGGCCTCTAAGAGTTTGAAATATGTTGGTTGGGTGTTGGCGATTAGCAAGAGCGGCAACTGCAACAGAGCGGAGAATAGCTTGTTACCGTTGCTATTAGTTGCGGTGTCACCGAATTATATGTGGCGGGCATTGAAATCACCTAGGATAACTGCATTAGGGAGGCTAGCGGCGTAGATTAAAAGGTCATTGGATAGGGTGTTGTGACCGGGCGGGAAATAAATACTATAGGAGTGGGAAGGTGCAGCGTCGCAGCAACGTATTCGAGATGCTGTAGGTGAGCAGGAAGTTGAAAAGGAGTGGATGGGAAGCAATTTTTAATTAAGAGGGCGGTTCCGTGGTGGCTATTGTTTAGAAATGTGTGATACGTGTTAAAGTTTAATGTGCATCTGTTTTGTGAGTTTTGTTTCCGTGATGGAAAGGATGTGTATATTGTGTGTATGTAAGTAAGGGGCGTTTCCGAAGAACGCCCTTGGTATCAACTGTTCCTGTTAGGATATCCATTGTAGAAGGAGTTACGGATTGGGTTGGCGGATTACGGCGACCTTCATACGCGTACCGGATACGCAGATGTTGATCCTCCGTTGGAAGAAGTTTCGGGATAGCGAGTCTTGGGTGATGACAACCCTATCTCGCCGGTCGGGGAACATCTGGAAGAGGGAGTGGGTGAGGATTTGAAGGAAGTCCTTAGTGGATAGAGATTCGGTGTCGGGAGGGGGTTTAAGGTGGGCTGTGTCTTTCGAGTCGGACTCTACGGAAGACAGGATAGGTTCGAGGGAAACCATCTTCGAAGGAGAACTGGAAGGGCTCCGCCGCTTCCGGCACTTAAAGGAGAAGGTAGGGTGAGCTTCCCCGCAGTTGTTACACCTTGGGTTAGCAGAGGACTTACAGGAGGAGAATAGGACATCGGAAAAAGCGGGTGGGACACTCCTCGGCAGTATGCCCCACCTGCGTGCAGGTGGAGCAATACTTCGGGAGAGGTTGATCGATAAGGGAGGGTTCGCAACTGTAGTGTCGCCCGAACATGACACCGGGTGATTTTGGAAGTAGTTATGATTCGGATAAGGAATGTGGGGGTCTTGGTTGCTTTGGAAGTGATGCGAACGGCCTTCCTCACGTGTAGAAGATCGATCGCACCGAGGATCTCGTGTTCTAGGATGTCCTTACCTACGTGACGAATTATGCAGGAAAAGGAGGGCACTCTAGAAGTGGTGTTGTAAGGACGAGGAACGGATAGTTGGTAAGGGTAACGGTTTAACCAGAGAAGGTTAAGGTATTTAATGGAGTTGTAAAGGGATTTCTGGGTGGTTATGGACTTCGGGATATTGCGGATGCAATACCTCGAGGATTGAGAGCGAGTGGGTTTAGGATTGGGGGAAGCGAGTGTAGGAATCATGGCAGGTACAGGTGGTTGGGAGGGTGTGGGTAAGAGGGCGGGTTTGTATGCTAGTGCTGGTTTGTGTGCGTGTGCGGGTCTCTGTGTGTGTGTCGGAGTGAGTGGATGAGGTGGAAATGGACGAGGCGTTTGGGTGCGAGCGTGTACGTGAGGATGGTGGTGGCGAGGCGAGGGTGTGTACGTATGTGTGTGGTGAGTGTCGGTGTAGGTGGACGGGCGGCGTCGGGGGTTGGGAATACAACCGTTACGGTAGCACGGTGGCGACCGTGCTTAACCATCGCGGTTGTCATTAGTGAAGGTTTAGGAAATTAAATAAAAAAAGAAAGATAATTGTTTTAAGAGAAGGCCGGGTCTCCGCCGAGGTGCAGCCTCACACCCCGAGGTTGGAAATCAGAGACCCAAATAGAAAAAGGAGGAAAACAAGTGTTAAAATAAAACAAATAAATTAAAATTAAAACAATATTTTTATTAAACTGATACCTATTGCTGTACCCGACGTCGATCCTGTAGTTGGCGGTATCCTGGATGCTTCTATATGTTGTTCTTCGCTCCTGCTGTATTCCGGCGGCTCCTGCTTGCTGCTAGGCTGTGGCTCCTCTACTGATGACCGCTTCTTCGTATTATCTGTATGCAAGCAGTGACAGATCGCTTCTTCGTATTATCTGTATGCAAGCAGTGACACATCTAACTCCGAAGCGGCGAAGATCACGATGCCGGAACGATTTTTGGAAATTAAGAGATTTGTAATAAAAATCAAAAACCTCTTACGCGAGAAGGGGCTTACGTTCGATACCGAGGTTCGAACTGCCCTGCAATGAGGCGGTACTAATACGCTACATTTGGACAAAGAGATCATTATATCGCAAAGATATTGAAGCATTTATATAGCTGGTCAATTGTATAACTTTGTTTCCGAATTACACTCAGAAACATTATTATTTAGCATTTGAAAGAATGCTTATTTAAAACTATGTAGGAATGTCCAACGGTTATACACTATAGTCGTTGGGAATGCCATCGTAAAGATTTGCTTGTAAGTCCATTTTCGTAAATAATGAATTACGAGAACTCCGAGAAGTGGTAACACTTAAAGTTATGCTACTTTTCATCTATGTATTGGTACAGTCTATACCACTTTATAGCGTTCATTCAAAGTAAAGCCATAATGCTCAAAATGAGCAATACAATACAAAGTAATCATCGAAATTCTACGTGAGGTCCTTCCACATTTAATAATAGTTAGACTGGATTTTATTATGTGCACAATAGGTATTTTCGTTACCTACATTGTACTTGTAAGCTTTCAGGATTTTCCTCGATAATGGCAGTTAATATTTCTTTTTTGAAATTGTAATAGCAAGTATAAGTATATTTATAACACCGTTTAGTTCTTATTAAATGTTATAAAAGGTAAAGTGTGAGCTTTATTATTATTCTAAAACCTACGCATATCGGTAACAGCTTTTAAAGGTCTATGCTTTACCTTGAAATTTGCAGAGGCACCAGGTAAATTTTAGTTTAGTTACTCTATTGTATTCTATAGTCGACATTTAAACTTTTTCTTTGAATGCACGCTATAAAGTGGTACAGACTATACCTCATTTTATTATGGCCTGTTGTAAAACACGTAGGTACTCAATGGCGGATTTACCAGCAGGTTGAATCCTAGGGGGGCAGATTTTAGGGGCGGCTACTTTTGGGTCCAACATTTTTTACGTTCCAACCTACATATACAAATGTAGGTATAGAAGGTTATGCAATCGATTGTTTTTCACTATCGCTAAATCGACTTTTTAGCTCATTTCACAACGTTTGGCCAAGTTTCGCCAAGATCGGCCACGATGTCTGAATGATGTGTCTGTGTGTGGATGTATGCTAGTATCCACGATAACTTCAGAACCATAATACGTACGTACTTGCAATTTTGTATTTAAGTCTGATTTAATTTCTCCTGGAGCTGATTAGATTTTGAGAGAAATCGAGCGTAGTTCCCTGCCAGTGAGTATCTTCCAAATAATAATGAAAAATAATGAAGTGAATGATCGAGATTAGCTGGTTTATTCTGAAAGTAAAAGATCTGTATATTTCGGGCCCTATTTGGCATCGGTCCATTGGAAAATAAGATTCTGTTTGACAACCAAATATTTAATGACTGGAAAAATGCATAACACCGAGTAGCTCAGCATGAAAACTCTGCGCGTCATAAATCTAGTATCCTTAGTTTGAAAGTTAGAAGTGAGATGGATGGCCGATTCGACAATTTACTGCATTCCCAGATTAATGAAGAAATTACTTATTGGAGAAACGTTCTGAAGAGGGTTGTTGCCGTAGTGAAGCGACTGTGTTCAAGAGATGAAAGATGAACAGTTCGGTGATTTGTGTAACGGAAATTATTGTATGATTTTGGAACTGTTAGCTGAATTCGATCCTTTTTATGCAGTCATATTGAAAAACGATTTAGGAATCAAGGATCTGCAAGTACCAGTTACTTATCGAAGACCGTTTGCGATGATCTTATTCTCTTGGTGGGTCATAAAGTCTTAAAACACATTGAAGACGAGATAAGAAGGGCGAAATATTTTTCCTTAAGCATCGATATAGCACCAGATATAGCGCATGTGGACCAACTTACCCTCGTCGTTAGATACGTTATGGAAACAGGCGAACCGTGTTAAACATTTTTAAAGTTTTTGCCCTCAGTGCGACATAAAGCTGAAGAAATGCTTTCTGCCATTATTTTGGGCATAAATATTGAAGACTGTCAGAGCCAAGCACCTTTTGCTTTTTTCCTTTCTTTGATCTGACCACTGCTGAATCTTGCACAGAAGTTTATGGCTTTTTCGTGTTGCTTCAAGAAATCTACGTTTTTTTTTGTGTAAGTTCGACATAACGCTGGCAAAAATTAATGACTGAAATCAGGAAAGAGAAAACGCTAAAGAGGGTAAATCTGACGCGATGGTGAGCTAGTTACCGCACATGTAGTTTGAGATATTCTTGGCGAAGTCCTTAAAAATTTAGAATCAATCGAGAATGATTGAATCGAAAAGCCTGTAACGCGAAACGAAGCCTCTGGAATACTTTTGAATTTAGATAAACTGGAAATGGCGGTAATGGTTGTTATACTTTTCAATGCCACCTTTCTTCTGAAATAATTTTGGCAAAACTAGATTCTGGATCATTGAAAAGTCTATCTTCGTTCCTGCGACAACAGAATTTGCAAAACGTTTATCCAAACTTGAATTTAGCAGTTCGCATGGCTCTATGTACACCAGCGACAAATTGTTCGGGTGAGAGAAGCTTTTCTTGCTTAAAACGGGTGAAAAATTATCTAAGATCTATTTTTAGCCAAGAAAAGCCAAACGCCTTAGCTCTTTTCTACAAAGAGTCACAAGCAATGAACATGACTTCATACGACGATATAATTTATGATTTTGCGAATAGAAAATCGCGAAAAAGTTATTGTAAAACTTTCATAACTTAACTAATTGAATTTCATCGTCATCACAGCCGGATTGTTACCAGATAATTGAATACCTATATTGTTTTTAAACTGTAAGTAAGCTCAATAAAAATGATTTAATTACGTTTACCAAATGTACATTATTGTGTAAGTAGTATTAAGGCATACCTTACCTCACCTTATTAGTAGTATATGATTGAGGTTTTATTAGCTCAGTGTAAATCCGCCACTATAGGTATTTACACTTTTTTGGACCTCACAAAATGCCGAAACGAAACTATTCGCATACACCCAAACGAACTAAAAGGGCAAAAGCAACAAAACTATCGTGGTGCAAACGAAGGTTTTTATATTTTCTTTCGCATTATTGTCTCCCAACCTTATTTTTTATACTCTTCCTATTAAAAATGTTGATCTACCCTACCATTCAGGTTCCTATTACAGGGATACATCTTTCGTCAACTCATTAGAGGGATGTCGGTTATCTTTTAAAAAAACGATGTCAATGAAATTAGCTATCTTTTGAAACATGTTTCTAATTACTTCAAAAACTAAAAAGGGTCATCGAAATTGCCTCGATACTACATTCGGTGTTACTTTCTGGTATTTTTGTTTTAAGTTTGTTTACAAGGAACCAAGGGCATGGGGCATAGAACCGACCGGCCATTTGGTTCCTACGAAATTACACAAAATTAAAATTTGAACTACATTCCATCTAATGGTTTTTTCGAGTATACCGCTGCCGTCACTTAACGTGAGCATGACCAGGTTCTGATTTAACGGGATATTTTTTGGCACTAATGTGCTGTTACTACGTAACATATGAAGTTTCTAAAACTGATAAGCATTTTTATTTCACTAAAAATGTGCCACATTTCTTTATAGAAAACCGGACAAACATTCCTACTAATAGTCATGAAACCAACACACCAAGCGTGATCACTTATAACAGTTCCTCCTCTTTCGAGGAATTAGAAAATGTCATAAAAAGGTAAGATTTCAGTATTGTGATACAAGTAAACGATAACGTTTTGACTGTATAAAAGTATTCGAATTGGGTGCACAAGAAAACACGAATCACCTGACAGGAATGTCAGCACAAAAAAGAATATGGGACAATATATTCGTAAGAATAGAGAGGTAATTTTATGTTTATCTAACATTTTTACGCCATACTTTTATTAACAAAATGATATGATAATTGTCTAACACAATTAAAATTGTAAGGATTACTGAACACGAAATCCGTACTGAGCCATCCACATCCGCAATATATAATCAAGCTATAACAGGGAATAGAATTGTGGAACTTGGATATGTAATAGAAACGGTTCAGTTCAAGCATTCCATTTAAAATCTTACGCCTTGGGGAGTGAACATTTACACAAAGAAAATCGGAATGGTACAGGTTTAGTGAGTTTGATTTATTTGAAATGCGTTACTTGCGCAAAAATATTTTCATTCGAAACTGAAGATCATGAGAGGGCAACAATTAATTCTTGAGTAGTGTGGCGGACTTTGGCATCAGGGAGTATGTATTTGCACACGGGTGTGAAGTTCTACGCAGAATTGATGTACTTCCAATTTCCCAAAACCTGTTTTCTGATATTGAAAATAGTTTGTCCCAGGTTAGTACGTATAACCTATATAACCTTTCATTGATACTTATGTACGTTTTGAAATACGGCAACTTAAAAATAATTTGTGTTTAGGGATGGAAGCGTTTCTTAGGGACTGAAATTGAAGGTGCTGGAAGACACGAAAGGACGAAGATAAAGGCAATTTGTGTCGTGATGGTAACGCTTGGATTACTGTATATGTAGACGGGTCATGGAGCAAACGCTCGTATGGTACCAATTTTAATGCACTTTCAGGAATGGTAAGATGATAAGAATAAATCTGTTATGGAGGTTCAGGTGGGCACAAGTCATCACTAAACACATTGGCGTTACTATATGACAAAAGCATGTTACCTTGTGGTTAATCACCCATTACATGCTACATTCAGTTTCATAGAATTTTTGTGTGCGTACAGGCTTCCACATTAAACTGAAGGGGTAGTAGCTAGTACTCCGGCCAAAAAATAATACAGTAAAGCTATTTAAATTTTAGGTGGGTATAATTGGCCAATACACAGGAGAGCTGTTGTATACTGCAGTACGGAACAAGTTATGTAGTATTTGTGCGACGGCAAAAACTAAAGGCATCGATTCTGGAAACCACCTCTGCTATGAAAATTGGCACCATCCCACAACAGCCACGGAGGCAAATATGGCAGTCCAGGGATTTTGTAAAGGCGAAGTCATCCATGGATTGCGCTACTGCAAATTTATTGCTGACGGGGACTCTAGCGTGTTTGCCAAAATAAAGCAGGAGGTTTCATATGGTGCAGAAGTAAAAAAAATTGAATGTGCCAACAATGCACTAAAAAACTATGGCAAAGTATCAACTTGGCTGGAAGAAAACTGTTGACGTTTGCCCAAATCAATAAAATGACAAAAAGAGGTAAGTGTTCCATATACGAACATGCAAAAAACGGCCAAAACACTGATCTACTGCAATTTGATTTCACCATGTGTATGGGGACCATTTCAATTAATAGCCCGGTTTAATATGGTCAAAAGAGCAAATCTTATTGAAAGGAACTCTTATAATACCAGAGTTTACTTTGTGAGACTACGTTACAACGATGCCCATAAGTGGTCTACACTGGTCCGCATGGACAACAATATTCCAAAGAAGCCCGGGAAAATATTTTAAGAAGTTTGTTCATGAGCAAACTGTGAAATGGACAAGTAAAGTTAAGGGACGACTTTGTGAAAGTTCAAAGATGCGCAAGGATATCAATAACTCACTTCAGCCAGACAGACATTATGGTAAACATGCAGAAGAACCAGTCAGAGATGACCAAACAGTAATAGTGGAGATAAAACAATTATTAAATGATCTACAGGTATGCCATACATCCACTTATGCCTTGACCATATAAATGTGAATTTAGGTAACCGCAGAAGAACGACATGCTATTGCCTTAGAATACATTAGCCAATTTGGTAACAGAATATATGAAAGCGAGCGCCAAAAAAGGTTAACTGTATCACTTTTTGGACGAGTAACAAACCGAAGTCCCCGTACTCTATGTCATGGAATTGTTAAGGCTTCCTTATCAAAAAGTAATGTGGACATATCTTTATTTGATCTAAGGACTGACCTAAAAGTACAAAAGGTGGACTTTGGATCGGTTTGGAAAATAGCTTCCTAGCGGCATCACCTGATGGTTCTGTATATTGCATAATAAAATACACTTTTGATATAGTCAAGTAGTTAAAAATGTACTATTATATATGAAGTATTTAATACGATAAGCTGTAACATGCAGAGGGGACCGTTAAAAAATTTGGTTTCCTAATATGTCAATGATAACATTAGCATCTTTGTGGAAGAAATTGTAAGAGATGAAGGCCTTTGGAGGGATTTCATGTTGCTAAAATTAATGCAATTTTATAAAGAGTGCATAGCGATAGAAATTGTAATAGACAATTTGTCAAAAACTAAGAAATGTATAGGCATCCCTAAACGCAATTAAGGAATCTGAAGCAAATAAGGCGAAAAAGGCAACAGATTGAAAAATTGATTGATGATTAATATCAATAAATAGAAAATTAATACCAATTGATGTGGTAGATGTATATATTCACTGAATAAGTACTTTCTTAAAATGCACTTTGAATAACGTTTGTACTTATTTTCATTTGAGAGAAACACATTACACTCGTCTTACTAAATCGAGAAATTATGAACATATTGTGATTAGCAAAACAGCAACTTCAAATTTTAATCGCAATTAACACGAAATGGATTTTAAATTAAAAAAAAACTCCAATCGTAGAACTATAGATGAAAGTAAACTTTAAGTGGTGACCCTCGATGATAGTGACACAACTACCTCCGACACGAGTGTAAGAAAACCTGTCTTCAACGCGAGTGAAAATAAACCATAAACAAAGATGTGAAGCGCGAGTGGTAACAATAATCGCAACTAACCAATGTCGCGAGTGCGCCAATGAATAAAAAACTTAATCATAACGCAAGCGTTAATGAAAAGGACCAGTCAAGATGACAACTTCATAAACAACACTACAAATCCCAGATTGAAACGCGTTCGCTTCGATAAATTTTTATTGTGGTCTTTCGTAATTTTAGTGTTGTGTAATTCAGCGGCTATAAGAGTTCCAGTTCTTCCAGTATACAAATGAAACTTCGGCCATTTTGGTAGTCGCATCCTTAGATGTGGGCAAGTCGAGAGCCCTTTTAAAATCAATGACGTGACAAACGATAAAATGAAATATGGATACATCACCAATCCACCTCGATCTGAACTACTGTTTCGAAGTACGAAATATCATCATTAACCCAAAGAAAACCAAACAACTACTCGAAAGCTACAAAAAGACATTTCGACGTAGCATTGAAACCGTCGACGAAAGAAGTAACTGAACTAAATTACAACTTCATAGAATGACCAAGAGATAAAAGTACTACGCAACATTAACATATTTAACAGAAGGAAAATTTTTCACACGTGCTGGTACCATTAAATGCGGTTCAAAATCAAGAAATTGTAAACCACTGTAGAAAGTTTCTCGTAGGTACTGGAACATGGGAGTAGAAGGGGAACAGAATAGGAAGTGACGTCATGATTAATTCAAAGTGCCGACCCCATCCTTAACCCCACTCCTAGACCCTCACTCTGTCCCCCCCCCCCACACCACTTTTAATTAATTATGACGTCACTTCCTATTCTGCTCCCCTTCTACTCATGGGTCTGCTTCTCCCCGGTAAAACAAATATGGAGCCATTAATTAGAACTTAGACTTAAATCTACGCAGATTTTTCTCATGAAAATTCATTCTTCAGACCTTCAGACCTCATCTTTACTAGCGAGTTAGCCTATTTATAGCAATTAGTAGACAAGTTTCCTTTGTGAGTTTACTCACTTTCGACACGAAGATCAAGAAACATATTCGGCGAACTATCGCGCAGGTACCGACCGCCGTGGAATGTTGAATCCGCTACTAGCGTCGTCAGCGAAAAGACACCCCTAACTACTAATATAGAAGTTAGTGGAAATCTAAATCACCGTGCCCTATAGAAAAAGATATGTAAATTCATTGGGAATCTCTTTCAATGCCACACAACACTTCCCAGAGTTCAAACAGCTTTGGAATATTAATTACATTGTATTTGTTGTTGGTATTGTGATATATCCACAAAGGCAACGTTTTCCAAATTGCGAAGTAATTTTTTACGCGATAAATGCAGTAAGGCAGACGGTCTGAGTACATGAAAAATTCTAAGGAAAATCCGATGATAACCTGAGAAGTATTGGCAAAATTTTATAGTTACGATGAGAAATGGTTTATTATATAGCACATGGTGGATTTTCAATTAGTTTTCATTAGTTGTTTGTACCAAGTGATTCAACTGCTTATTATTGAGGATCAGTTATGTTCAACATTCTGGAAAAACAAAGGCACGTTTCTTTAGTTTAATATCACAGGTTCGGAATCTAAATTTCTGCGGTAATCTACGATGGATGTGATGTGATGTAATGTAAGCTCTAAAATTAAACACACATCAATATCTGTATTTCAGAATAATCGATTACAAATTGATTTGAAGAAACGAGTTTTTTACGTAATCCAATTTTAAATTAAAGAAGCGTTACCACTTATTTATGGAAATAAATCCTTAAAAATATCAGATTTCATATTAATTATGATTCAGTAATACAAATTTATTCGTTTTCGTTATAAGACAATGTCATACGGTCGAGACTGACGAGACCGTATACAATTACAGAGATGATATAAAATTGATCGCAAAATATAAATTGAAGTTCACTACAGTTGACCATTTCGTGAAAACTAAACACAGAATAGCCATGCATTTTTTTTTGTATTTAATATATTCAAGATCGAGCTGGTTGCATGTTCAACGAAAAGATTAGAATTAAAAATATAGTAGTGCCCTCTTTTATATAGCTGCTACACTTTTCATCACTATACCTATTATAAAACTGTAAACAGCAGTCAGTACTACAAATGTGTACCGTGTACGTGAATTTTCAAAATGATACATTTAAAAACTACAAAAAGGAAAGGCACAAATTTTACTATACTTGTTGAATGTACGCCTCCGCTCCGTATGACACTATGTTTAAAGCAATCCTTATTGTGTAAGGCCAATATTTCACACAATATATGTAAGTAAACAAATCACAATATCTCATTAATTATTGAATATTTATGGTCTCAAATTTTTCTTCATCTGGAGCACAAGAATGTGCTTTCTTATAATAATACATTGTAGTAGTAATATAACATTCAGAAAGGAGATTATAATTTTTGAAAATTCTACTTGTGGTGCCATCTAGTCAATGAAGTTCCAGAAGTGCCCGTCTTAATACTTCATCGACTAGATGGCACCATAAGTAGAATTTTCAAAAATGATAATCGTCTTTGTGAATGTTATATTTACTACTACAATGTGTTATTATGAGAAAGCCCATTCTTGTGCTCCAGATGAAGTAATTTGAGACCATAATATTCTATAATTAATGAGATATTGTGATTTGTTTGCCTACCAATATTGTGTGAAGGATTGTTTTAAAAATAGCGTCATACGGAGCGGAGGCGTAATTATATTCAACAAGTACAGTAAAATTTGTGCCTTACCCTTTTGTAGTTTTTAAATGTTTTAAAAGTTTTGAAAATTCACGCACACGGTAAACATTTGTATTATTGACAGCTGTTTACAGTTTTATAATGGATATAGTGATGAAAAGTGTGGCACCTATATAAAAGAGGACACGACTATATTTTTAATTTTAAAGTACTTTTCGTTGAACATGAAATCTGATATTTTTAATGATTTATTTCCATAAATAAGTTTAAATCAATTTGTAATAAATTATTTTGAAATACAGATGTTGATGTGTTTTTAATTTTAGAGCTTACATTATATCACATCACATCCATCGTAGATTACCGCCGAAATTTAGATTCCGAACATGCGATATTAAACTAAAGAAACGTGCGTTTTTTTCCAGAATGTTGAACATAACTAATTCTCAATAATAAGCAATGAGTTATAAACCACTAATGAAAACTAATTGAAAATCCACCATGTGCTATAATAAAACCATTTCTCAACGTAACTATAATACTTTGCCAATATTTCTCAGGTTTTCATCGGATTTTCCTTAGAATTTTTCATGCACTCAGACCGTCTGCCTTCCTGCATTTATTGCGTAAAAAAACTATTTCGCATTTGGAAAACGTTGCCTTTGTGGATATATCGCAATACCAACAACAAATGCAACGTAATTAAATATTACCAAGCTGTTTGCACTCTGGGAAGTGTTGTGTGTCGTTGAAAGAGATTCCCAAAGAATTTACATCTTTCTCTACAGGACACGCGGATTTCGCTTACCAGAAACCTCCATATTAGTAGTTAGGGGTGTCTTTTCGCTGGCGACGCTAGTTGCGAATTCAATATTCCACGGCAGTCAGTACCTGCGCAAGAGTTTGCCGAATATGTTTCTTGAGCATCGTGTCGGAAGTGAGAAAACTCACAAAGGAGACTTGTCTACTAATTGCTATAAATAGGCTAACTCGCTAGTAAAAATGAGGTGTGAAGGTCTGAAGAATGAATTTTCTCGAAAAGTCGTAGTTAATGGTTCAATATATGTTGATTGGCTTAAGTTAATATGTTCACATTTGCTTGTGATTTTTTGCTTGATTTACGGGGGAGATGCAGACCCAGGTTCCAGTATCTACCAGAATTAGCTTCCAATTTCTTACTTTTGAAACGAATTTAATGGTACCAACACCTGAGTAGAAGCGAGGCATCTTGGCAGCCAATTTGTTTTTGTAATGTCACATGCCTAGGTTCAATATATGTTGATTGGCTGAAGTTAATATGTTCACATTTGCTTGTGATTTTTTGCTTGATTTACGAGGGAGATGCAGACCCAGGTTCCAGTATCTACCAGAATTAGCTTACAATTTCTTACTTTTGAAAAGAATTTAATGGTACCAACACCTGAGTAGAAGCGAGGCATCTTGGCAGCCAATTTGTTTTTGTAATGTCACATGCCTTGGCTACTGCCCGGCCACGTGCGTGGCTTGACCTTGACACTGACCTCGGGTTTGACCTTGAAGGTCCCGTGGGCACGTATTTTGACCTTAAGGCTGACATCGGAATTCTTGGGGCCGGGCATTGGAATTGGCCTTAGGTTTGCCTTGGGGTAGCCAAGGCCAGAACCAAATCTACTTTTTAGTCATGTTCAGAACATACTCGGCGGGAGGTTGCATATTGAATAAGGAACCTAATGCTCTCCATCTCCTCTCCTCTCCTCTCCTCTCTCTCCTTGACTCCCCTCTTCCTCTACCAGCTCAGCTCATCCTCTCCTCTCTCTCTTCTCTCACCTCTCCGGTCTCCCTTCTCTCTCCCTCCTCTCCTCTCCTCTCCCTCCCTTCCTCTCTCCTCTCCTCAGTCCCTCTCCCTCTCCTCTCCTCACCTCCCTCACCTCTTCCTCTCCGTCCCCTCTTCCCTTCCCTCTCCTCTCCCTCGCCACTAAACCTCTCTTCTCCCTCATCCCTTCCTCTCCTCTCCCCGCGTCCTCTGCTCTCTCTCATCCTCTACTCTCCTTCCTCCCTCTCCCTCTCCCTTCTCTCTCCTCTCCCTCTCCTCTTCCTCTCCTCTCTCTCTCTTCCCTCTCCTCTCTTCTCTCCTCTTCCCTCTTCCCTCTCCTCTCCTTCCCTCTCTCCTCCTCTCCTCTCTTCCTCTTCTCTCTCCCTCTCCTCTCCTTCCTCTCTCCTCTCTCTCCCTCTCTTCTCCTCTCCCTCTCCTCTCCTCTCCTCTCCTCTTCTCCTCTCCCTCTCCCTCTTCCTTCCCTCTCCTCTCCCTCTTCCCTCTCCCTCTCCTCTCTCTCCTTCTCTCCCTCTCCTCTTTCTCCCTCTCCTCTCTCTCCCTCTCCCTCCCTCTCTTCTCCCTTCTCCTCTTTTCCCTTCCTTTCCCCTCCCTCTCCTCCTCCTCTTTCTCCTCTCCTCTCCCTCCCTCTCCTTCCCTTTTTTTTTTTTCCCTCTCCTTCTCCTTTCCCTCCTCCTCTTCCCTCTCCTCTCCCTTCCTCTCCTCTCCTCTCCTCTCTCCTCTCCCTCCTCCTTCCTTTTTTCCCTCTCCCTCTCCCTCCCCTCATTCCCACCCTCCTCACTCAACATCTCTCTCTTATCTCTCGTTCCTTTCGGCTTTTGTTAAAATTTAACCTAACTCTTATCTTTGTTACTATGTTTGATCTTAACTGTAATTAAAGTCGGGAGAGCTGACAGGACCATTATCTTTATTTATTGTTCCCCTTCAATTGAATTCAATTGATATTTATAGGATGGAAACGTTAAATTGTTCACGGTTCGCTACAATAATAAAACAGATTTGATAAATAAATATTAAATTAAATAACAAAGGACTAACTATAACTCGTAAATCTAAATTCAAAATAATTGAAGCACTTGGTGGCAAATAAATAACAGCACATTCCGGTGAGTGGCGCGAGAGCCAGGAATCGCATAGGGAGCAATCTGGTTGAAACGTGGTGTGATTGAAGGGTATGTAAGTAAAAAAACATGTAAATTATTCATACAGTAAGTATACCCTCTATTATTTATCTTTATCGGCTCTGTTTATATTTCTGCTTCTTACTTCCTTACGTGTCGGAGCAGTAGAGAAATAACTGTCCGATAGTAGGACTATACCGTTAGTATGGAATGCTACATCGTCACGGGCACGATTTCGCCAGTAACCGGTCTGTTCGCTATGGTATTACTCAAGAGAATAATACGGCCAGATCTGGCTATACGAGGCAGGCAAGGTCGAAACAGACAGGCCCAGTTGTTGACGATTGTGCAGGGAATGAATGGCGCGTCGGTACATGGAATGTTATATGTATGCATGGTAAACAATTTAAAATTGCGAATGTAATGTACGAAAGGCACCTTGATATTCTGTGTGTATCGGAGGCAAAGCACAAGGAAAGGATGCTGTAGAGGTGGAGGATGGCAGACTAGCACTATGGTCAGGAGTTGAGACTGAAGTGCATGACGCAAAAGGAGTTGGGGTGATCGTAGGTGAAAGAGCGAGAAGATGTGGTTTAAACATAATAATGTGCATATGTATTATATGGCAAAGAGGTGAATCTAAAAGTATGATAGACTTGATAGTGTATGATGAAAGACTTAGAAACCTGGTGAAAGACACAAAAGTAATGTGCGGATCGGAGTGTGGATCGGACCACCTTTGGTTGTATTGAGAGTGTGTTTAGGGCAAAAGTGGGTTTAAAGAAGGAAAGCAAACGTAGTGCGAATGTTCAGAATTAGGGTAGACAAACTAGTGGATAATGGTGCGAGAATGAAATACGCAGATGCTGTGTGTAAAGAGTTGAATGTGAGTGAAGCAGTGTGAAACGAGCAAATAAAAGACACTGGCGTTCAAAAAGCATGGATAAGCTTGAAAAACTGTGTTGTCAATTGTACCGTGCGGACATGAGGAAGAGCGACTGTAGGTATACAGACAAAATGTACTTGGTGGAATAAATCGGTAAAAAAGGCAGTATGTAAGAAAAACAATGCGTACATAGCAATGATAACTGCAAAAAATGAGACTGAGCAAAATCGATTGTATGAGGTGTACAGATCAAGAAACAAAGAAGCGAAGGAGGCAGTGAGAATAAGTGAATTGGAAGAGATGGCTGTGGAAGGAGAGAAAATGCAGAATGATTTTGAGGGAAACAAAAAACTTTTCTGGAAATGGGTGAAAAATACAAAACGTGGCCCTAAACAGAACGCTGCAGGAGTGATTAATATGAGCAACGAAATAGTATGGGACGATTGTGAAATAAGGAAATTCTGGCAAGAATATTTTGAAAGCTGTACAGTAGTGAGGAAGGTAAGACTGAAGGGTTAAATAAGGAGAAAGTAGAAGGAATGGGGAATGAAACTGAGAATGATATTGGGATAAATGAGGTAGAGAAAACGGTAGGAAGGTTGAAAAACGGTAAGGGAACAGGCGTACATGAAATCACTGGTGAAATGCTAAAGTATGGATGTGTAAAGCTTATATGAAGATTGTGTGAATTATTGACTGTGTGCCTTATGTGTGGAAAAGTTCCGAGGGATTGAAAGAGCGCGATCATTGTACCACTGTATAAGGGTAAGGGGAACAAGTGTGATTGCAAGAACTAGAGAGGAACAAGTTTGGTCAGCGTGCCTGGTAAATTATTAGGAAGAATACTGATTGATAGAGTACGTGAAACTACACAAACTAAGATCTGGGATGTGCAGGATGGCTTCATGCCAGGGAGAGGATGTGTCGATCAGATGGCGGTTCTTCAGCAGGTGATCGAAAAGTGTTTAAGTGTAAAAGGGAAGCTGTACTGTGCCTATGCAGATCTGAAGAAAGCATACGACAGAGTGAATAGAGAGAACTTGTGGGAAATACTAAATGAATATGGCGTAAATAAAGGTCTAATAAACGGAATAAGGGCAGTATACAACGGTAGTCGGGCATGTGTTAGGGTGAGGGCAGGTGTGAGTGAATATTTTAATATTGATGTCATTGTGGTTGTTCAATGTATACATGGATAAATGTGTTACACAAGCATGTACCGATACAAATGGTGTAATGGTTGGTGACGTAAATGTACGACTTCTGGTGTATGCAAATGACAGTCTTATCAAGTGACATTGCTGATGAGCTTACAAACTGCTCTGAGGAAGTTTGATACAGTCTGTGAGAGCATGGACCTAAAGGTAAACGTGAACAAAACTAAGATTGTGGTATTCAATCGGGAAGGTGGAAACGGTAGTAGTGTATTTACTCTGCAAGATGTAATTGTGGAGCAAGTGGACGAGCTGGTATATCTGGGTAGAATGTTTACTGCAGATGGTACAATGGAGGGCGAAATTGGACGAAGCGTCAATGCTGGAAGGAAAGTGATTGGGAGTATGTGGACGATAATGAGAAACAAAAGCATGAGCCTAACTACGAAACGAGCAATCTATAATGGCGTGTTTGTCCCGTCAGTACTGTATGGAAGTAAGACATGGGTATGTCAAAAAAAGCGCAAAAGAAAAATAAATGCCGTGGGTATGAGATTCCTGAAAAGCTCATGTGGTAAAACGAGAATGGACAAGATAAAGAATGAGTGCATAATGACGGAATGTGGCGAGGAAAAGACGATAATGGATTGATGTAAAAGTAGTACATTACGTTGGTTTGGTCACATTGAGAGAATGAACAACGCAAGATTAACGAAGCAAATATATGTGGGTCAGGTTAGAGGTAAGGTCGTACCTGGCAGGCCGCGTAAAACTTGGCCGAATGTAGCAGAATGTATGATAAAGAAAAGAATGATAAGGAGTTTTAAAAAATAAATGGGCATGTCAGAGACAATGTATGAATCTTGCGGAAGCTAGGGAGGTGTGCGGAGATAGGAAAGCATGGAGAAAGATTGTGAATGAAAAATAAATGAGAGGCAGGGATTATTTTGCCTACCCCGAAAGGGAATGGTGTGCAGGTTAAGTTAAGTTAAGTTAAGATTGTAACGTGTTTATCTGAAATAAAACCAAGTACAAACGTTATCCAAAGTGCATTTAGAATTTCGCTGATTACTTTCTATTGTATTGCTCATTATAACCATTATGGCTTTACTTTCAATGAACGCTAGAATGTGGTATAGACTATATCAATACATAGATGAAAAGTAACCACGGTGTATAATAAGTTAGGTGGACCGACTGGCGTTCAGCGCGTGTCCCGTGAATCTCGTCTGTACAGTAGACAAGGACAGACAACCCGCTTGGCTTACAGCACGGAAAGTATCGGTGTTTAAGTTTGTTTACTTAAACAATGGTATTAATATTTAACCAATCATTTACCTGTATTTTGAATTTTAGACGCTTTTAAATTTTAAAGAGTTACAGAATAGGTCCCTAAGAGCGGTAAAAACAAGTATATTCCTGTGTTTACGTTTCAACGATACTAAAAACCAGAATGTTAAATAAATAAGTCCGTTAGTAGATATTAGGAACGTTGTAGCCCGGATTTTTTTGTCAATTGCCGATTGTTTTCTTACTTTTCCTTCTTCTTGCCTATAGAATATTGGTCGCTCTCTTATCAATCATTCGATTAGCTTACTTACTTCTTATTTACGTTGCATTTTTAAATTTGGGAGTAGGTAAGTTATAATAATTATAATAAAAACTTACCGAATATATTTGTGTGATAACTTCACACACAATATCTTCTTTCAAAACGTGTTTTTCGCACAAAGCGCCATTAATTGTTGATCGTTTGTCGGCACGAGGAATCACAGCACACCACTCATTTAATTTGTTTTTGGGCAATTTAAATAAGGAGACTTTGTCTTTATTGCCGCTGTGACCACTTTTGCATCCAGGTGCAAAACAATACCTTCGAGCCAATGAAGTTAAATAAAATGAAACCCTTAATTACTTCATAAAAATGTATCACGCCGATCAAGCGTTTCCGTTCATTTCGCGTCAAGCTAGTTGTTCGTCTTTGTTGCTACCTCTCCGTCGCACACTGAAGAGACTCGTGGACCATTTTTACACAGCGAAGGTAAAGTAAGTCGATCCATCTAACTTATTACACACCATGAAAGTGAGAGTTGCCATTTCTCGGAATTCTCGTTATTCATATTTACGAAAATTGACTTCCAAGCAAATCTTTACGATAGCATTCCTACATAGCTTTAAATAAGTATCTTTTCAAATGCCTTTATGTTGAATATGAGTGTGCTAAGGGTATATAATCGCCCTAACGTGATTACTATTACAGCTTCAATTCTGTTAATGTTATATTCTGTTTGAATACAACATTTATATAGAATCACCTAAATTATTAGGAACTGGCAGTGATTTCCATTAATGTTAAGTATGAGCAATCTACGAATGATTTTTGGAATCATAATATGATAATCGATTATTTTCAAAAACTTCTGAAAACCCAATTAATCACATTAATCTATTACAATCGATTAGTCAATTAACCTCAGTGATGCTAGCCCAATAATACTAAAGTTAAAGATAACTATTAATTCCTTAATCAATGGTATAACTCAAAGCAGAAACCGTCATTTGCATAAGTACCTATAACTGCCTGTGAATTTTTATACAATACCTACCTTTTTCTGAATATAAAGTCAATAAGCACAAATTTACAAGCAATCAAGTAAAACTAATGTTTCTCAATGTAATTCGGAAACAAAAGTTATACAATTAACCAGTTATATAAATGCTTCAATATCTTTGCGATATAATGATTATTTCTTTGTCCAAATGGGCCGCATTAGTAAAGCCTCCTTGTGACCAATAGAAGAGTGTATGCACAATGACGCTGCGCTAAAAGGTTGTTATATTCACTAAATCTGCCATCTTATGATTTTTAAGTTTAAATAATTAAAATAAATTATTTATATCGACGCTAGCGCTGTGAGAGCGTTCGACGGCAGAAGTGTCCCTCTTAACGCGCTTAGATTTAATGTTATTCATTACAATGGAGAAAATGGCATACATTATCAAGGTATAGGCTCTTTTGGAAGGTTCAATTAAGGAACATGGAGCCATAATAAAAAACAAACAAACCGATGGCTCTAGCATTAAAAAAACAAGACTTAGGAAATAATTTTTAGAATGCACAATTTTCAGAAGTAGATCAACTGCCAACAATCTTCGAAGCAGCGATGAAAGCTATGGGATGTCGTGGTTTCACAGTAAAAGAGCAAATATGGATATTTAATTTTTTTTAAATAAGGTTGAGTACACAAATCTTTGTATTAATCGAGAAAGTTTACAAATTTAGTTAAATCATTCCTTCATTTTAAACTTTAACAATATCAACTCGTCGCAAGTGGAAATCATTAGAAAGTGAACAATATTATCGGGTTTTTAAAGTGAACGAGGCAAAGGGGGAAGCATGAAATTAGAATGAAGTCTGCTAAAATTTGAGTCAGCCGATTCGAAAACTCTCCTACTTTCGATAATTTTAGCCGATTTAATAAAAAAAAGAATTATTAAATTTAATAAATTTTAAGAATAGTTGCAGTACAATCAAATCGTAGTATGCATACAATTAAAATTCTAAGAATTGTGTAGAACCTTCATAACGGAATACCTAATTTAATTGCTAGTAGCAGGTAGTTTTCCATTGAAGAAAGATATATATATATATATATATATATATATATATATATATATATATATATATATATATATATATATATATATAAAATTATTAAGTTGAAAACACCGAGCTGGTAGCGTAGTGGTGACACAACCTGCTTAGCATTCGAGGTAATGGGTTCGATTCGTTACCGTCTACCTTGTATGAGGTTTTTAAGGGTTTTCCTCATACATGTAGCGGCATGGTCATTGCGTATAATGACCACCATGTGCGGCTGCTTAGGCGAATGCTGGGGTAGTATTTTCCCCCTCAGAACCCTAACTCCGTTCCTTCCGATCCTATCCTGACCACACCCATCCTTAATCCCACCATGCATATATACGTAATGTATGTATGTATGCTGGGAATCCGTGATTATTGCTGAAGCAGAACGGAAAGCTCGAGCAGCATTGAATTAAAAACATTACCTCTTTCAGGTGCGAATCTTTATTCTACGCTTACGGATTAATACCATATACCCTAATCCAATTGATCACTGACACAATTGGTTTACCTTCCGTCATGTGCACAAAGGTACCGATGTCCAAATTAGGAGGAGCGATGTGGCCCCTTTGAAGATACCCGGTAGCTCAGTTTTTTTGGAAAACACTTGGATGCTTAGGCGTGTTGGTTGGTTTAGAAGCATAACCAAAAATAACCGTTTAGTTTGCTTTTGTATAGACCTCAAACCAAGAAAATAACAAAGGCACAGTTATGGCGAAGGTCCCATTTAAAATAAAGAAACGAACTCTGACCTGAAGTAGTACAGGTTAATTAAGCATACAAGACGATAACACACATACGATAAAGAAATAGTAGTCGCTCTACACCAATCCTAGTCCTCTATAAGCATCAGCCCAAATGAACGATGAAGTTTCACAAATAAAATAAATCAGGAGTATAATGTCGTACAACTCGACTTGAGGCAACTAGCCAGAACATAAATAACTATAAAAAGACTAATTCCCATAGGAGAGCGATAAACAAACAGCCACCTGTAACGCCTCGGTCGTTTTGGGGAAAACGGTAGTAAATTTTTTTAAAAAACTTTTTCCATATGTATGTAGAGGGTCGATGTAAGCATGTTTTAAAAATATTTTGAAATATACAGGGTGATCCAAAGAGATTTTATTTCACAAACCTATACTTTTTCAAATGGAAATGTCCAATTTTTTAGCAAATTTGAATTCTACAGTCAATTCTATTGCTTGTTCAATTGTCTTTCAATCGATACCAGGCTTCCCTATATCTAAACCTAATACTTTCGAAGTTTATTTAAATTTTAAAAGTGCTCTTGTTAAATATTGGTTCTGTTCGTATTATATATATATATATATATATATATATATATATATCAGGCCTAAGAAAACATGAAAGTAGATTCCATTCCAGAGAGGGTTGAGATGCCTTGTATTTGGAAACGCTAGTAAACAATTTTCTAATTATTCCACTTTTGTTAAAACCATACCAATCGGCTCTTCAACAGAATAAGTAACCTTTAAGTGAGAAATGTTACGGGCTTCCTGTTTAAGCGGGACTGCCAGTCGTGAACTGAGCACTTAGTCGGACACCATTTGTTCTTTTGTCTTTAGAAAACACAAGTAATAACATGTTACAGAAGAAACCCCTATACAGTTTTAACGAACTCTAACTGGAAACGTCATCCCTCTTCAGCTTACAAACTAACAATCAAAATGTCAACACCAATAACAACACCCCTCATACTCTTTTTATGTAAAAACTGTGTGCAGCAGGAATTCTTAAAAAATGTTCATTGTCCTTCCAGTTCTGCTACTGCAACCAATTGTACAACAAGAAGACTAATTAAGCACATTGTTACCGAAAAAACAAACTATTGCTGTTAAATCAACAGATTTTTGTATGTTTTTTTAACACGAATCTACATGTAAACAAACGTGGATGTACCCTCCAGAAGCCATATTGATAAATTTAAGTACGTATTTTACAAATATTTTAAATACTATTATTTGTGATATAAACCGAGATTTTTCACAGTTAACATTTCATCTAAATGGCTTTCGTAATTATATATATATATGTATATATATATATATATATATATATATATATATATATATATATATATATGGTGTACCCTTAATTTTAGATTTTATGACAAAGAATGTTTGTACCTAATTGCATATTGATAGCTTTAATGTTTCAAAAGATATCGCGCACACACACACACAGACACACAATTAGGTACGAATTTTATTTTCTAAAATGTGTTTTTCGTATTGTTTAGGCCACAGAACGTCGAGAAATGTAAAAAGTGTTTGAAAATTTAAACCGATTACATAGCCTTCTTTTATAAGAAAGCAATTGACATTGCAAGGTACATTTCTGTTAAACTAGCTTTTGTTTGAAGCATTTACTTAATATTATACTAATTTTCTCTTTCGTTTAATACGGATATAGTTTACTTTAAAATTAGTGACCTTTTACTTCATTAGGAGGTAAGTGCTGCAATCTTTTACCACTTTACGTTACTGTTAATCTACTTAAAATTTCCATAAATACCGCTTGCCTCGTAACTAAGATTTCATTTAAGTTTTCTTGTTGGGACGGTTGTATTCACCTCATCATTCTATAGTCACATTCCTAAATCTGGATAGATGCATATGTTAAGTTAAGAGTACACTTCTTCATCATTGATCATCAATTATGGAACATCTAGACTGACGACTATTTACAACGAATGCAAGTAAGGGCTCAATCTCTACTAATTTACACAAGAATTTAAACCACGTAAAACTTTCGAATAATTCATATACAGCTAAGCTAACGGTGAGTTATGTTTTTCTTTATGACGTATCAGAGCCCTGGAAATCATAGCAATTAGCATGTTTATTACTCACTTCTATGCACTAAACCTACGAACTGTTCTGGAGTGTAAAAATATTCATAGCAGCTGTATGCCACTCCAGTTTTACTTGTGATGTGTTAGACATACAATTTAAGAAGTTAAAGCTAAGTATAGGTAACGAATTATATATATTTTGTACGTAGTCAACGTGCTTGGACATACATTCAATAACTGGCTTGATTGAGCACTATTGACTTTACCTTGTTTTGTTATTAACAGGACAGTATTGACAGGAGACAAATGTCAACGTTTAACACTAGAACTACCACGGCGGTCAATTTGACCGCGTGCCTTCTTTAAAATGTTGTTTCTCCGTTGTGCTTGGAGTTACGGTATTGAGGTATTATGACTTTTTCTAGATTTTTATGTACTTTTAGAATATAAAAAAGTATATTACGTAAGAAAATTAAGTCGTTTTAGAGTTTTTTCGTAGTATTTGTATAACTGCCGAAACAGTCAGTTTGATCGTTCATATGTTCATAATCAGTTTCGAGGTTGTATAACAAAAATAATTACAACGTTGAGATAAAACAATTTATTTTACTATTATTGTGGTAATTTTTAGGAGTTTACTGCAACTCAGAACTTGTTTAGTCGAGTCCGAAATTATGAGTAATCTTCGCTATTTTTACCTACGCGCTTAAGATATGAAAAACGCAAGTTATAACTTGTTTCTATAGAGATCTATATATTCAAGTACAATAAAAAGAAGAGACTTTATTTTCACTCTAGCTCAGGAACTAAGAAAAGAGTATTTCTATTAGAAACAAGATTCTGGTGCAAGTACCAGCATATCTGATACAACGAAACCTAAAAAACGTCATCAGTGCCAAATTAAAAAATGTGACAAAAATAAAACTGCTGACGTTTGTTCAATGTGTAACAAATATGTTTGTGGAAAATGTGGAAGTGTAACAAAGACCGTTATTTGTTTGAACTGCAGAGCGTAATACAGCATATAAAACTGTACCGAATTCTAAATGTATTAGAATCAATTTGATTTTTATTTAATTAAAATGGATATTTACCTAAAATGTGTTTCTTTCTCAATCAACTTTTGTGTGTACACCCTTAACGCAAGAAAACTATTTTCACGACACTCTCTTAGCGTGGGAAACATGTCAACCCTCTCTGCAATGTGATATCAATTTTGTTTCAAAAAACTAATTTTAATGCTAATTAAGGAATTAAGATCAAAATAGTTTATTAATAGGGAAACTTTATGGCAAACTAAATTATAAATAAATGAATTAGAATCGTTATGTAAAACCTGACATCACCTATCTTGATATTTAACAAAAACACTTTAATAAGCTTCGTTTAGGTATACGGAAGTGTGATATCCATTGAAAGACAGTTAAATAAGGAATTGTTAGCTAATAAAGTGCAGGGAGATCCATTTAAGTAAAGCACGTTTTTTAGGTTTGAATTTAGATAAAATTTAACCTGAAATATCTGACACCCTGTATAACATTAAAATTTCTTTTTGGTCCTAATTTTATTAGATTTGATGTACATGTTACATAGTTATTCAGCCTTTGCTAAACCTCTGTATTTTGGAAAAAAGTTAAATATTTCACAAATGGTAAGGTTTGGGTATTTAGAAAAATATAGGTTTGTGAAATAAAAACTTTTTGGATACAAATATTTTTAAAACATGCTTGCATGGTCCTCTTCATACATTTCCCCAAAACGACCGAGCTGTTACAGGTGGACCACCCTGTATATATGTGTATCTATAAACTCGTTCCGGGTGTTGTTTCGCGTTGTTTCTCTTCCATACTCCATTTTGGTAAATTGACGACGTTTCGGTATCATCGCCTCTACCATTTTCATGTCAATGTACCAAGATGGAGTGTGTACAAAATACTAGAACAAATTCCTGAGACTAAAATATGAGAATATAGTTCAATTTACCTTAGTCCAAAAGTTGATAGTTTCCGAAACACAGGATGTCAAAGTTATTATTTTTTTAAACCCTTTTTTAAGCATCTATCTTAATAATAACAAGAGTTGCATGAAATTTGGTAACTAGAGGTTTTCTGTGATGAGAAATTCAGATTTGGTGTATCTTCCAGAGGGAGCCACTAACAGCCCTTTGTTTATATTTAAAGCTCCATAACTTTTTTCTGCCTAGGTATATCAAATTTCTAGACAGCAATTCTTATTCTCTTATATGTTTTCTTCAAAAATGGTTACACCATATAGATATCGTTTCGAGCAGCCGTTTCTGTGATAATCGAATTTAAATGTTTCATTGCGTACTAAAATTCATCACAGAAACGACTAAACATTATTAAGTATTATCACTAGTTACAAAAGAGTATTGTCAAACAATTGAGTCTCACAGATCTTTATTGTAATTTTAACTTCCTTCTTCAATTTTTGGCTATGGCAGTACCCTACACTAACGCAGAAATGACCGACATGATATTAATTTATGGTTATTGCCAAGGAAATGGTCGGAAATCGGTCAGAGTATGCCAAGAAAGGTTTCCAAATAAACGCGTTCCAAACCGTCAAGCATTTGCCGCTGTCGAAAGGCGTCTTCGGGCAACCGGTAATTTAGCTCCTGCTACGGTTGACGATGAACGTAATAGTACTATTAGAACAGCAGAGGTTGAGGAAGAAATTTTAAAACGAGTTGAAGAAGATCCGAGTCTGAGCACCAGACACGTTGGTTTGGAACTTGACGTTTCTAACGATACGGTTAACAGAACTTTAAGAGAAAAACTTTTACATCCATTTCAACTCCAAACAATACAAGAATTTTTACCTAACGACCCTGAATTAAGAATACACTTCTGTCTTTCTTGATGAAAAAGAGAAAATGAGTGAATAAAATTTAATAGAAAAATTTTATTCACCGATGAGTGCTGTTTTACAAGAAGGGGTATGACAAATTTACGCAATGAACACATTTATGCTGACGAAAACCCGGATTCAGTAAAGGTTGTGCATTATCAACGTGAATTTAAAATTAACGTGTGGGCAGGAATTATTGATTTTTGGAATCGATCTATCGGTAGTGGGAATAATTCTACTGCAAATTGCCCACCTCGCTCACCAGATTTGACGCCCATAGATTACTTTTTATAAGGAACACTTAAAGAGATGGTATATTCTGAACCAAAAAACACCGAAGAATTGTAGACGCGAATACAAAATTCAGTAAACATTTTACGGTTAGATGCAGAGATGATGGATAGGGTGCAGTTCAACATTCTCCGTAGAATGAATCTTTGTGTACATAAAAACTTTCAACATTTACTTATAGTTTAATTGATCAATTTATGATTTAATAGAACTTTGCTGTTTTGGTCGTTTATTATTGACTTTTAATGCTATTCCTCTTGATCTTTGCCAGTTCATTCTTAAATTTATATGTTGTTGTGTAAAGCTCTGTTGTTGTTGGCCAGTTGGTCATTAAACACGCTCCAAACTTCTTGGACCAGCCCTAAGTCTGGATAAAGAGTGAAGGACGGCTATGATGAATTTTACTACGCAGTGAAACATTTAAATCCGATTATCACAGAAACGGCTGCTCGAAGCGACATCTTTCTGACTAGAAATTTGATATACCGAGGCAGAAAAAAGTAATGGAACTTTAAATGTAGACAGAGGGCTGCTGGTGGCGCTCTCTGGAAGATACATCAAAACTATGATCAAATCTGAATTTCTCGTCATAGAAAACCTCTAGCTACCAAATTTCATGCAAATTCTATTATTATTATGAAGAATATAATTAAAAAGAGTTTAGAAAATTATAACTTTGACACATATATATATATATATATATATATATATATATATATATATATATATATATATATATATATATATATATATATATATATATATATATATATATATATATATATATATATATATATATATATATATATATATATATATATATTTTCACAAACCACTATTTTCGAAATACCCAAACCTTACCATTTGTGAAATATTTAACTTTTTTCCAAAATACAGAGGTTTAGCAAAGGCTGAATAACTATGTAACATGTACATCAAATCTAATAAAATTAGGATCAAAAACTACCATCATAGACTAAGAGCTATAACAAAAAGAAATTTTAATGTTATACAGGGTGTCAGATATTTCAGGCTAAATTTTATCTAAATTCAAACTTAAAAAACGTGCTTTACTTAAATGGATCTCCCTGTACTTTATTAGCTAACAATTCCTTATTTAACTGTCTTTCAATGGATATCACACTTCCGTATACCTAAACGAAGTTATTTAAATTTAAAGGGTGTTTTTGTTAAATATCAAAATAGCTGATGTCAGGTTTTACATAACGATTCTAATTCACTTATTTATAATTTAGTTTGCCGTAAAGTTTCCCTATTAATAAACTATTTTGATCATAATTCCTTAATTAGCATTAAAATTAGTTTTTTGAAACAAAATTAATATCACATTCCAGAGAGGGTTGACATGTTTCCCACGCTAAGAGAGTGTTTAATTAAATAAAAATCAAATTGATTCTAATACATTTAGAATTAGGTACAGTTTTACATGCTGTATTACGCTCTGCAGTTCAAACAAATAACGGTCTTTGTTACACTTCCACATTTTCCACAAACATATTTGTTACACATTGAACAAACGTCAGCAGTTTTATTTTTGTCACATTTTTTAATTTGGCACTGATGACGTTTTTTAGGATTCGTTGTATCAGATGTGCTGGTACTTGCACCAGAATCTTGTTTCTAATAGAAATACTCTTTTCTTAGTTCCTGAGCTAGAGTGAAAATAAAGTCTCTTCTTTTTATTGTACTTGAATATATAGATCTCTATAGAAACAAGTTATAACTTGCGTTTTTCATATCTTAGGCGCGTAGGTAAAAATAGCGAAGATTATTCATAATTTCGGACTCGACTAAACAAGTTCTGAGTTGCAGTAAACTCCTAAAAATTACCACAATAATAGTAAAATAAATTGTTTTATCTCAACGTTGTAATTATTTTTGTTATACAACCTCGAAACTGATTATGAACATATGAACGGTCAAACTGACTGTTTCGGCAGTTATACAAATACTGCAAAAAAACTCTAAAACGACTTAATTTTCTTACGTAATATACTTTTTTATATTCTAAAAGTACATAAAAATCTAGAAAAAGTCATAATACCTCAATACCGTAACTCCAAGCACAACGGAGAAACAACATTTTAAAGAAGGCACGCGGTCAAATTGACCGCCGAGGTAGTTCTAGTGTTAAACGTTGACATTTGTCTCCTGCCAATACTGTACTGTTAATAACAAAACAAGGTAAAGTCAATAGCGCTCAATCAAGCCAGTCATTGAATGTATGTCCAAGCACGTTGAGTACGTACAAAATATATATAATTCGTTACCTATACTTAGCTTTAACTTCTTAAATTGTAGGTCAAACACATCACAAGTAAAACTAGAGTGGCGTACAGCTGCTAGGAATATTTTTACACTCCAGAACAGTTCGTAGGTTTAGTGCATAGAAGTGAGTAATAAACATGCTAATTGCTATGATTTCCAGGGCTCTGTTACGTCATAAAGAAAAACATAACTCACCGTTATGGCTTAGCTGTATATGAATTATTCGAAAGTTTTACGTAGTTTAAATTCTTGTGTAAATTAGTAGAGATTGAGCCCTTACTTGCATTCGTTGTAAATAGTCGTTAGTCTAGATGTTCCATAATTGATGATCAATGATGAAGAAGTGTACTCTTAACATATGCATCTATCCAGATTTAGGAATGTGACTATAGAATGATGAGGTGAATACAACCGTCCCAACAAGAAAACTTAAATGAAATCTTAGTTACGAGGCAAGCGGTATTTATGGAAATTTTAAGTAGATTAACAGTAACGTAAAGTGGTAAAAGATTGCAGCACTTACCTCCTAATGAAGTAAAAGGTCACTAATTTTAAAGTAAACTATATCCGTATTAAACGAAAGAGAAAATTAGTATAATATTAAGTAAATGCTTCAAACAAAAGCTAGTTTAACAGAAATGTACCTTGCAATGTCAATTGCTTTCTTATAAAAAGAAGGCTATGTAATCGGTTTAAATTTTCAAACACTTTTTTTACATTTCTCGACGTTCTGTGGCCTAAACAATACGAAAAACACATTTTTAGAAAATAAAATCTCGTACCTGATTGTGTGTCTGTGTGTGAGTGTGCGCGATATCTTTTGAAACATTAAAGCTATCAATATGCAATTAGGTACAAACATTCTTTGTCATAAAATCTAAAATTAAGGGCACAAAATTGTGCATTTTTTAATTTATCAACCGACTTTTTTGGAAGTCGGGGTTTTTAATAACGCTAAGTATAAATCATTTGTCAAAATTAAAAAATTCAAAATGGCGGATCAAAAATGGGGGATTATCGTGTTTAAAATCCGATATGACTAAAATTCAGGTATTGTGGGCTAATGATCAATTTTGCAACTTTGTTAATTTGTAAAACATTATCTAAATAAAAAAATTTTAAAAACTGCCAGTGGCGCAGCGTTTTTCAGGTGCAAAATATTTTTGAACGTCGGGTATTGGAGGTTTTTAAGATCGCTAAGAAAAAATTATTTGTCAAAATTAAAAAATTGAAAATGGTGGAACGAAAATGGGGAATTATCGTGTTTAAAAACCGATATGGCTTAAATTCAGGTATTGTGGGCTTTGAAGTTATTTATTTATATACATGAGAAAGCATTATGGCAGATAATTTGGCAGCGGTTTTTGTAAAAATATACGACAATTTCACAGATCTCGTTTCCTTATACGTAAATCTCTAACAGACGCCAACTAGACAAAATGGTGTCAAATTCTTCTATTATCAGAAAATTTAAAATTACTACATAAGTCAGAGTGATCTTACACGCGACGTTGCTACGTACAATTTTTACAAAAATTTTGTTTATTCAGTCAAATTACGATAAAAGCGTCCGAAGACATTCGGTTTATTGAAAAACATACTAGTTAAACGCTACTTTTCCCCAAGCAGTTAGTTTCCAAATGAAAAGTTCTACGTTATAGAGATTTAAGATTAAGATTGTAGCGCTATCGTGGCTAAGCGTAAAAGCTTTTTAAGGTATTAATTAACCTTCCGAGTATTTATGTATGCCAAATCCGATTTTTCCTTAATAAAAGTTATTATTTTGTGTTTATGCGCTAAACGGTGTTAATATAGTGTATATAGATTAGTGTAATAAGCAAACAATAAGAGAAGTAAGTGCATTTTAATGAAAGAAATGCGTGTTAATATAACCTGTTTACATTTAGGTTATGAAGTGCAGATTTTCTATATGCGATTATTTTCTATATGTTAAGGGAACGGACAATTCAAGAGTTGTGTATGAAGGTGAAGAGGTAGTAAACGCAGGACATGTGATACTTTGTGGCGCAACCCAAAAAACTGAAAATGCCATTAATGTTTGTGCATTGTGTTTGAAAACTACTGCTGTCCAATCTGTACCACACAAAATTGATGGAACTTTTATTTTGCAAGAAGGTAGATGGTTGAAAAAGAGTTTCGTTTGCTCTTGCAAAGCATGGAAAAGTGGCAGATGTAATCATATATCTACTGTTTTATTATTATGTACAAGGTATTGCATCAAAGTTATAATATACACTTACAGGAACGTGCATTTGACATTCTGGTTTTAGGACATCACTAGATAAATTGGAAATGATTTCGCAAACGGATATCTCTTGCGCATGGTCCAGGCAAAAGGGAAAGACACAACAGAAGTATCGTCCAATTCCATTTAAAGAAATGGTGTGCATAAAAGGAAGGCTGATGCTCCATTAGAGTTGAATAGCAGCATATTAACAAAAATACGGAACAATTTTTTGGCTGTATTGCCAAATTCTGCACTAACAGTTCACCAGTAAGCAAAAGTAGGTACATCTCTTTTTTACATCATTGTCAATTTTAAAGGGTAGGAAGACGGAAAGTTGGCTTTCCCTATGATACAACCATAGCCTCAATAATGGAAGATGAATCAACTGAAATGGCACACATTTTAAATCGTGCCACTCAGTCAACGGTTATGATGGACATAGCACAATCTAACATAGATTTTTTGATTTGTGCTGTAAACGTTTTTGCTAACGTATGGATGTCCAAAAACGCGATCGACATTTTTCTTAAAACGAAGCAATCCAAGGTGGACTGGTTTTCGGAACAAAAATTTCGAATAACAGGGTCACGAATATATGACATTTTTACCTATAAAGGACAGAATTGCTTGAGAAAGTCTCAACGATACTTTCATCAGAAAGGTTTTTCCAACAAATTTACAAAACATGGTATAGAACATGAAGGAATTGCACGGCAAGTCTTCAGAAATACTGCGAGGCTTGAAGTTGTTGAAACAGGGTTAGTTGTATCTGAATTTAATTCATGGTTGGCATATTCACCAGATTGTGTAATTGTATATAACAATTGAGCTCCCGAGCAACTACTTGAGATTAAATGTCCATTTACAGGTATATAATATATGATACAAGGGACATTATATAACATTCTTTTTATAGGTGCCACTGGTACATTAGGAAATGTGTTGAATAAAGCAGAATATTTACAATTCAAGGAAAACACATATTGTTTGAAGAAAAACCACAAGTATTATGCGCAAGTTCAGCTAATTTGTTGTCCATTTGATTCGAGCATGGCAATTATTGACGTACCATATAAGTACTCATATGTAAGGCATTAGTAGTTGCAGTTAAAGTTGGTGCAGATAAATTTTTAATACCACAAACAATTGTCATTATGTCATCCACATGAGGTACCAAATTCCACTAAAGTTTCCCCACTAGTATTTTAAAGATCTTCAATCTCGCATTACACCGCTCAATATGCACACGTGCAGAAGCAATTTATTTGTTAAAAGTTACATCACTTTCTTCAAATTGCTTTTTATTATGAAGAAACGGTGGTCGATAAAGTTTAATGTTATTCAATTTGCATATGTTTTCAATTAAAAATCCTTTATCCACTTATCTACCATAATCGCCGATTTTTTTTGTAATTTCGTTATTAGCCCACTTCCTTCAAATATAACTTTGTCAGATGCCCTGCCACCATAATTTACTATTTACTAATAAATGTTATTAGTCCTGCAGGGGACATACTAGTCATAAACTTCACCGTCTGGGCACCTTTATAATGGGAGTAAAGTCGGATGCGACAGCATAAACATTTAGGAGTTTGAATGTATATTTCCGTACAATCTAGAACAATTTCTGTATCTTGAAACTTCTGAAAGCAGTTGGGTATATTTTGGGAGATTTCGTTGGTCCATGGAAGAGCAACTGCTACTTGTAATATGGATGGAAGCAACCTAAGCATTTCTATGACGGCACAAAACACTACCAATTCCAAATAATACTCCCAAAGTGGTATAATTTAAATCACTTCAATTTAACAAATGTTAAAATAACTCTGTCTTTAATTGTTAGTTTATGTATTCTAATATCTTTATGTATAAGTTTAACAAAAGCAACAATTTCATCAAGCATCGTAAAACTGTTTAATCCTGTTAAACTTCCCAAGGATTTATCCGTAGTAATGAAATTGGATAAAGTTAGTTTAGCAGGGGTGTTTACTTGTACTTCAAAATCACGATATTTTAACTGATTTGTAGAGGAATCTTCAGTTTGGACCCACCGTAATAAGGCTTCATCGACTTCCAATTCTTCTGCAGTGGGTGGTTCGTCCATATTTTCATCTTTGACTTACATCATTACATCACATGGCACACTCGTCAAGTCTTTTCTTTGATTTCTTACATGTTGTCTTTCTTCTCGGCTAGTTGATGCTTTTGAAGTTGCATGTACAGAACCATAATCGAGATTTGGCAAATTTTGGGAAGGCACAACATTGTGTTTTAGTTTCTTCCTTTGATGAACTAAAATACAAATTACATGAAGATTCCAGATACAATAATTATTGAATTTTACCTTTAAAAAAATCATTTTCGTTAAAATTTAAAGAACACACTTTCATGTATTCGCTAATTTTTTTTCCAATCCGTAATTTGTTTTTCCATACCTCTCTACAGTTTCCCAAATACCCAACTTTGTTTGAATTTTCACAGTTTCATTTATACTAGGAATTTTCAATTTTATGAAAACTGAGTTCTGGGTTTCTGCGTTTTAAAGAATTGCATTAGGGTACACAACAAAATGTATTAGCTTTTCTGTTTGTCATGTTAACCACAGTTAACGTTTATTAAATCCTAAATACCTACCAAATTGTTTACAAACAAAAACAAACTTGTAACAATTTCAAACGATAACCTAACAAACTGTCTACAGATATGAATATCGCTATTTACGGTCTACGAAGATTAACTTAGCTACACTATAATATATTGCTGGTATAAAACTAAATAAATTAAAAAATTAAGCGTCCAATAAACTAAGAAACTCAATGCAACTTTGAGCAAATTTAATGTAATAACAAGCGAAAAAAATTGTTTTAATATCTTAGAGATGTTGACAGTAGTGTCACCAGGTGGCAAAAGTACCAAAGATATCTATAGCCGTAGGTGTGTCTGTTGCCTGCCAGCCAGTGCATAATACTTCTTAAAACGCAAAATAATTGACAGCAAACTCCAAAATAGTAGAATAAAGTGAAAAGATGATTCACAATTAATCAAAAATCACAGATCGTAACTGACACCATTACATTTCTTTCATTATCTATATTAAATCACAACTGTAAGGGCTATAATCAAGTTTGTTTTAATTTATGCATATTATGAGAGGTGTAAATAGAAATATTAATATAATTTATTCAACAGCATCAAGATGTATATTTCACACGTTTTACGTATTATCTTAATTCAACCCGAAATTAATGTAATTTTCTTGCATCTAATACAGTATACTATAATAGTATCCCGAATTATACTGCTCCTATATCTGTTCAGGGTTCCCTTTTTTTTTGTTTATATATAACTTTTTTAAAGGTTTTGATTAGACAAAACAAGCGATCTTGAAAACAAGCGTTTCATTCTTCTACTGTTTGGTCGCATTGTATACTTTTTCTAAACAAATGTGGGAGTCAAGGGCTTGAAAGAACTGTTGTTAATCTACAGAGTGCTTTGAAGCTAATTGGGAGCGTTAGAAGGTTAAAAAAATATGAGGTCGAAAAAGGCCTCAAAAGTATAAAATTGAATTAATATGAACTGAGAAAAACTAGTTCCAAAGCTCAAAATCATTAAAATATATCTTTGTTTAATAATTTCACAAGAGCGTATTAATGGTTAGGCAACATTAGGTATTGAAATGAAGTTACAAACTATATTGATGCGAACCTAATATTGAAAAACTTCACAAAGCAAGTAAATTACATTACTAACCTTACAATATATTACTGATAAGGTTCAGATAATATTTAAACCATAAATTCCATACAACGTATTTAAAAAGGTCGGATGTCGGATAGGAGCATATAGGCAACCAAACATATAAAATTCTAGATTCCCTAGAAAAAATATTAATTAGATGATTTAGTTATCAGTTTTAATAAATTTATCGAAACATGGCTATTATTATCTACTCGATATACTTGTTCCCTTCCGTATTAAGTTAATCGCACTAACCAAAGAACAAATAACTCCTAACAGTATAGTTTCTATTACATATTAGCATGCTACGGAATGTTCAATGTACATGAAACATTGCTATACCACCAATATTAAGTAGTTACAATCTGTTTCTGAGTGTCTTTATTTCTAATTTACTTATTTATTCATTAGAGTATCAATTTACTGAACATTGCAAACTAAATCATGTTTCGATAATACAGATATTAACAATTCATAAAAAAAATTGGACGTTACTATGGAACAATGAATATACAGGGTGGTCGAGACCTAGCGTTACAAATTTTTTGGGTGATAGAACAACATAAATGTAACTCACTACACAATTAAAATTCCATTTCACACACCCACTTAAAAAAAAGTTATTTTGATTTTTTCCAAAAAAACTACATTCACCCAGAAGAAATTCTAGGAGATTTTGATATATTCCTCGAACTTTAACACTACTATTGTATTCTACATTAAATTTCAAGTAAGGATGGATAGCTTATGATTATCCTGAATCTACACAACCACTAATTAAATTGATTAGAACTGTGAAGTTATTATTCTTAAAAGGAAAAGCTATATACACAATTCTTTGAAAGTAGCAAATGCTATAAAAACTGATTTAAAATCTAACTTCAGAAGACAGGATTAATATTTTATTCGTCACCATTTAAGTACAGTTATGCCAGTTTGAAGAATAAAATGGTTTGAAAATAATAATTCAACTCTAAAACTAAAGACACATGAACATTTTATTATTATGCATAACATAGTTACAGTTAATTTTATAGCCCACCTTTTGATCAGATAAGGTATCTCAAGGTGTCGTTTTCAAATCGGGAATATGTGGAAATGCATAACATCTGTGCGTGATACCTTGTCTTACTATAAGGTGGACTATAAGAATTAACTGTAACCTTATGTTATAGCTATAATAAGAAAAATGTTCATGTGTCTCTTTTTAGTTGGATAGAGTTGAAATATTATATTTTCTCAAACCACGTTTTACATTACTCAAACGGGTATAACTGTACTTAAATGGTGACGAATAAAATGTTGTATCCTGTCTTCTGAAAGCTTAGATTTTGAAGCAGTTTTTACAGCATTTGCTACTGTCTAGCAATTTTTGAGAGAAATGTGGGTGCATAAGCTTCTTTTTTTTTAAGAAAATGATAACTTCACAGTTCTAATCAATTTAATTAGTGGTTGGGTAGATTCAGGCTCATTATAAGCTATCCATCCTTACTTAAAATTTAATGTATAGTATGTAGTACCGGGTGGCCAACTAAGAACGGCCGTCGGCCATATCTCAGGAATGGATTATAGCACAGGTTCGGGAAAAAAAATTTTTATAACAAAAGTGGCCTCGAGAAACTCCTGGAAATTATTTTCAAAATTGTAAGTCCACCGCGAGAGGGCGTATTTGACATTTAAAATTTTAAAAAGCAAAATTTTTCAAAATTTTCTCAATTAAGGGGCATATTAAATATTATAATCAGATTCTTCGACAAATTCCGCATATTTTTTATTTGACAAGTTTTAGTCTATCTCTTCAAGTAAGGGGTGGCGGAGAGTGGGAACCTTGTTACGAAAAAACGCCATTAATTCAGGTTCTGCTTGACCGATTTTAATAAACTTTATGTTGTTTGAAAGAGCTTTTGTTAAACAATAGAAAATTTGTAAATCTGAAGCAATCTGATTAATAACATAAATGCTAGAGGGCGCTGTTTAATATTTTTTTAATATTGTGTTTTCTCTTTACAATTTTAAATGGAAGCATAAAAATTTAAGTAGGTCTTTAAAAAGTAGACTAAATTAGTAATAAAACAGTGAAAACCACAAGTCGATATTTTTTTCCTATTCTGAGATATCGTAAGAAATAGGTAAATGGCGGGAATTGTTCTTCCAACAACAAGGTTCCCACTCTCCCCCGCCCCTTATTTGAAGAGATAGACTAAAACTTGTCAAATAAAAAATATGCAGAATTTATCGAGGAATCTGATTATAATATTTAATATGCCTCTTAATTGAGTACATTTTTTTTCAAATTCAAATTCAAACACGTTTATTTTAATTATTGGTACAATTGTTTATAAATGGGATTTTACAATTTCAGTCGGCTGCTCAGGCGAGGTACCCTCTTCAGCCGGTTAATTAAATAGTTTTTTTTTATATAATTACATTTCATTTGTTTACAGGTTCATAACATGTAACTTATTAGCTAGGCAAAAAAAGAAAAAAAAATATGTTAGTTGGTTACGTTACTTAATTGAGTAGTATATTACTACTAATCTAGTGGATGTTGTGGGCTGAATAGCTTTTTTTCGGGTGCTGCCTGTTGGGAATGGAGAAAATTATTAGTATTTTTAATATTGCATTGTTAATTGAATTTTTTTTTTGAGTTATATATGTGATGTTTTGAAGTGAGTTGAGTAGCGAATTGTAGATTGTGTTAATTTGTAAAGTTAATTATAATGATACAGTTAGCTATACTTATCCCGGCATCCCTACTCATCGCCGATCCGGAGATATTTACACAAAAAGTGCAAACACCTCCTGACCATGTGTGAGGATTACTCGCCACAGGTCAGTCGCAGTTTGTGCCGAAACTAAGGCCGCTGCCACCCGTTGGATGACAGGTAGGACCTTCGCTATATCCAAATCTCCGAGGAGGCCAAGAACAGCGTCGAATCCTAAAGCGGGCGAAGCGGGCTTTTTCACGTCTGCGGATTTCACTGCATTAGCTACTTTAGCCATCTCGCTGCCGCTTGCCGTCGCTTTGGCGTAACTAACACCGGTTCGGACTAGAGAGGGTGCCGCTGTAGGCGGTGTCCTCTTCTGTCGCTGTTGTGGTGTTCTTCCGCTGCGGGAGACGTGACAGTGGAGCTTCTGGCTTCTTACGCTGCGGGAGACGCGGGTACCTCGGACAACCCCTGAAGTTGGCCGGATGATCACCACCACAGTTTACGCACCTTGCCCGGTCCGTACGGGGTTTGGTGCACTCACTGGAGTGGTGGTCTCCTGCACACTTGACACAGCGTGCCGCCGCTGTACAGCAACGCTGTGCGTGACGGAATCCCTAGCACCGGTGACACTGCTTGATGCCTGGTCTACACCTCAAGTCTTCAGTGGAGACACGTAGGCGAGCCACGTACTCCACCAGCCGGATCTTCTTAAGGTCTTCTTCTGTTGGTACCTGGACCAGCAGAAGCGGGATCGGTCTGCCTTGTTTCTTCATTCTGAAACAAGAGCTGATGTTAACGTCGTGCATTTTAAGCTCAGAGGTAACGTCAGCCTCGGAGATTTCTACGGGTATTCCCCGCAGAACTACCTTGAACAAACGTTCCCTCTTTGCCTGATAGGTATGGTAAGATGTACATGCCTATCCATATACCGCATTAGCCTGTCACGGTCCTTGGCAGTGGCAGGCTGTATCCGGTATCCCTCGGCGATTGCCTTCACCCGTGTGAAGGCGATCCCTCGGTGACCTAGTTCTCGGGAGAAAGCAACCCAGTTCTCCTTCTCGCGAAGGATTGCTGGCGGAACCCTCTCCCTGGCATCGGGAAGCTCTTCTACGTCCGGGCGGTCCATGGTGTCACCTAGGGCCTCGAACGCGTTGATAACCGTTGTGGGCGTGGTCGGGCGGTCTCTCGAAGATTTCTTCGGCTTCTTCTTCTGGAGCCGGAACCCGTCGGACGGTGGCGATTCTTCTCCTGCAACAACGCTGATTGGAGCTGCTGGAAGCGGTGTAGCAGCCATCACTTCTTCCAATTTCTTGGGCTTCTTTTTCTTCTTCTGGAACTTCTTATAGACGTCTTCTTCGTTGAAGGGCCAGGACTCGTAAGGGACACTCTCCTCGATCTCGAAGAAGCCATGGGGTAGCGGGAAATACTCGAGCCCATCGTGACGACTCCGAAGAGCGTACGGGTTCCTCTGCAGGGACGGTGGCTCTCTACCTCTCATCGTGAAAACGACGCAGGTAGCAGAACGTACGCACGTAAAAACTTTTAACAAAGTACGTTTACAATGTTAAACGCGATGCTCACTGATCTGATTGCAGACAGCGAATGAGTAAATTTTGAAAAATTTTGCTTTTTAAAATTTTAACTGTCAAATACGCCCTCTAGCGGTGGACCTACAATTCTGAAAATAATTTCCAGGCGTTTCTCCAGGCCACTTTTGTTATAAAAATTTTTTTACCGAATCGGTGCTATAATCCATTCCTGAGATATAACCGACGGCCGTTCTTAGTTGGCCACCCGGTATGTAGTATAGTAGTAGTACAATGTATAGTAAGTATAGTAGTGTTAAAGTTCGAAGACTGTATCAAGGTACCCCAGAATTTTCTGAATTGTTGGGTAAATGTGCAGTTTTTTTGGAAAAAAATCAAAATAATTTTTCTTCATGTGGGTGTGTAAAATGGAATTTTTTTAAATTGTGTATTTGAGTCACATTTATGTTGTTTTATCATCCAAAAAAAATTTTTAACTCTACATCTAGACTACGTTGTATCATTATCCTTCTTAAACAAATAATTATAATAAAAAGTTACTACACAAAATCAAGTTTGAATACAATTAAAACTCAAATACAAAACAAATTAATAGTAAATGCTGAAAGTAAGCGCTGAAAATGTTGACTACCATTACAAAACGTTTTTTAACTCTTGGTTTACATATTTTTCCAAACTCTATGAAGTTCCATTACAGTGATTTGCGGAATTTCAGTTGTTATTGCATCTTGCAAATTCTTCCAAAGTATGAACTCTGTACATGAATACTTAATTTGAAGTCGACCGAACAAATAAAAATCTAGAGAGGTTAAATTAGGTGACCTTTGAGGTCAAGAACTTTGACTAATGCTTCTGTTGCCGTAAACCTGTTGAATTAATGTTAGTGTATCTCTTACTGTATGTGTTGGTACATTATCTAGTTCAAAGGAACCAATCTGTGATACGTCGCCATGAAAATGTCTCAAAAACTGAACCAAGGTATTTTCTATGTACCTTTCAGCCATTACAGTATCTTGAAAGAAAATTGGACTATGCGTCGTCTGGATATGGCAATCTATACGTTTTTTATACTATGCAATGTGTCTACGGTTAATTTTGTTGGTCATGCATTTCTTTAAATCGGTTAACAATCTGGTTTTTTAGTTCACAAAATTGTAGCGATCAAACTCGATATCGGGAAATCGCTTTTTGAATTACTACATGGTTCATTTTTACAAAAATTGAATAAGATGGAAGCTGTATTTTAAAGTAAATAATTTACAATTTAATTATACGTAAGGAAGAATTTGTTAAATAATAATAATAATGATAATAATAATAAAAAGGTTTAATGTCCAACAGATAATATATCCATTAATAGGACAGTAAATTTAAATGAATACAAAATTTCTAGTGTAACTGAAATCTTACAATACAGTGTGATTTCAGACTAAATAACAATATAGAAAAATAAATCTAATGTAGAAAAAAATACAACAAATAAGAGAAGAAAAAAATGAAAATTGATTACATATTATGTTTGAATTGCGGAAAGAAGAGATGAAAGACTGGTATGGTTGATATCACGATTATGGCTAATGGAATTAAAGCTGCGACAAATAGTATCTCTGTTCGAGGAGTATGATAATGGAAAGGTTTTATATTTCGAGAAGATGCACGTGGTATTTGGAATATAACATAACATAGTAGTTCTGGCCAGTCAATATGGTTGTGAAGCAGATTGTACAGAAAAACGATACAGTGCATTACCCTTCTAGAATCTAGTGATTGGAAGTTAAACGTTAATAATAATTCATTATGATCAACTCCTCTGATGAGATAAACTCCGTATGTGTTGTAGTGTAACAATTTTTGAAATTTTCTTTGAATAGTTTCCAATGCAATTTTATGGGTGTTATAAGTTGGATTGTAAATTAGACAACAGAATTCAAACTTGGATCGCACTAAAGACTAATAAAGTGATTGTAGAGGTGATTGATTTGAAAAGTTTTTACAATTCCTAACTATAAATCCCAAAGTTCGATTAGCGGAACGACATACTTCACTGATATGACTAGAGAAATTAAAGTTACTGTTAAATATCACCCCAAATCCTTGACTGATGTACAATTCTGTATTATAGCACTACTGATAGAATAATCGTATAATATTGGGCTTGATTTTCGTATATACGACATTACTTTGCATTTAGACACATTAAGTGTTAAGAAATTCCTATTACACCATTTTGATAGTAAATCAAGGCTTTTTTGGAGTTCTAAACAGTCATCGGTGTTAGATATGGAAGAATACATCTTTAAATAATCGGCAAACAACAGTTTATGGGAAGGTAAGATATTAGTTACACCGTTATTGTACAGAATAAAAAGCAACGGACCTAGATTAGACCCTTGAGGTACTCCTGAAATTGCATGTATCGTAAAAGAATTAAAGTTATTAAACGTAACATACTGGAAGCGGTTTTCTAAATAAGACATAAAAAAGGTTAAGAAATGTTCATGAAAACCAAATCGTTGCAACTTAGTTATGAGTAAATTGTGAGGAATCTGATCAAATGCTTTAGTGATATCCGTATAAACAACATCAACTAGTCCCCTACGATCAATTACTTCTGATGTGTATTGACTAAAGTATGCGAGGTTGGTTAATGTTGATCGTTTCTTCGTTAAACCATGCTGACCTTCAGATACATAGTTTTTAACAAAAGGATAAATTTTACAATGTGAAATGATCTCAAACACTTTAGAAAAATTATTTAAAAAACAAATGGGGGGATTAATAAATGCGGTCTTCCAAACGTCGGGAAAGGTACCAGTCTTAATAGCTTTATTAAAGATAATCGTTAACGGTTTGATAAAAATGGCTTTACAGTCTTTGACCAAAAAGCTAGGAGTGTATTTATACACCGTAGACTTACTTTATTTACCGTACCGAAGTACAAATACTACTCGTTAAAAGAACTTTCTTTCTAATACTAAACCTAAATAAGAATACAAAAAAAAAGTATTCAAAGACGTAAATATGACAAATAAGTACACCAGATAATTGATTACCAACCTAACTTTTTGTTTTTTTGTACGGTAAATTTGAATTTCCAATAAAACCTTGTTGAACGCCTTCTTCTATTTTTATGGTATTAAAATGTATTGCACACATTCCCAATTTTATTATTATGTTTAACTCCACACACTACTGATTGTTCGTAAGGGTTAATGAAAGAAGTAAAACATGAGGTTCTTTACATTTGGAGTTATTGTGAAGGGTGAGATAAGCAGATTGGATAGGTCTTGTCCCTTAGGAGCGCTAAAGGAGCTGGTTAACTATTTCATTGATAATGTTTTTTATAATTAGTCACTCCATAATTGAATACTGGTAACAACTATAATACTGAATGCAGCCACAGAAATGTGATCATGAGTCCATTGTAGTGCATAAAAATTATTGTTATACCATATTTGTATCATACATATTTAAATAAAAGGTACCGCGGGTATAATAATAAGCATTTTCAGGTGTTAAAAGAAAGGTATACAGGTTCCTAGTATTTTTACAAACCAACTATCCCAAAAAAGCTATTCATTTATTAATATTAAGCAAATACGTAGAAATCTAATGAATTTAGTAACTTCAAAATTTATCCTAGAGAAAATACAGTAGGGATGTGCAATAATGTCTAATTCGCTCAGGTTAGACCGGTGGAAAATGCTACAAATGAATTGTTGAATAACTTCAACGTCAGTTTTACTGCAGAATACGTGCTAAGCATGGAGTTAAGTGTAAATTAGTCCTTCGTTTTCATGGTGCAAATATTATTATTAAACATTAAAATATTATTATTTACGCATCATTTGCAGATAAAACAAACTATACTTTAGGTAAAAATATTAGGAATGCAATTTGCAAGTATTGTTGTCAAAGTAGGTGCCATAATTCGTGATGTTCTACCTAAACCATTTATAGGTTTTATCAAAAGCGATATTGGGTATTCTACGTATTCCAAATGTATTCAGGAAGGAGAATTTGAAACTAATCGAGATACGGATTCTAAACTATTCACATACAAACATATTATGCATAAATACATGCATACACACTGTTAATAATTAAACACGGATCGTACGCTTACGTAATCAATAATTCTGTCTCATTTTGAACAATGCATAATATTATGCTAAAAATGTCAGTTGCCAATTGAGAAATTTAAAAAAAGAGAATTGTTTTTGACGTTCAAATAAACAGAAAAGATATATCCAATTTAATTATCCAGAAATAAGGTTTTGTCCTACATAATTACGGTCCTTCGAACCAGATTTGCAGCATTTTAATCCAAAAAAAAGCTTTAACAAGAATCGATTCGCATCAAAAGAATCACGACAAATTAGTAAGGAATAATTCACAACCGTAGCATTTTGGTTGTATCAAGAGATCATTTACGTTTACTTAATAGCGAAGCAGGCAAAATAGTTACAGATAAGTCTCTGTTTATTTTATTGTATTTATTTCCACTTTCTTATGATATTTTGCATTCAAACTTATTTTTAACTATTTTACCGATATGATTCATGCAGTAGTTAATGCAGACTATGACTTAACTACATTAAAATCTAAACGAGGTGTCATGAAGGCAACTCTTATTAGGTTCAGAACATTTTTTGAACGTGCTTATTTGTGCTTATTTTCTGCTCGGGGATTTTTACGTTTGAACTTATATTTAAAATTTAAGCTTGTCTATTTTTAAATCTCTTCAACAATGCGTTTTTGTAAAGTTTTTAAATAAACACGACAGATACAATAAGCTACCACTCTAGAGATTAACTATGTCGAAAGCCGATGGCTTACTTGTTAAGATTTTCGAGAATTGTGTATTTTAAGTAGGCACAGATGTTTGTTTACAACTCAAGTATATTCAAAACCAAGAGTCAGCGGCGTAAACAAGTGTACAGCGCGTGATCGCCTCGTGCTTTGTAGGTGCCGAATGGTCAAGCAGCCCTAAAACGTGTGGTTTTCTATCCTTTCTACTTCAAAAACATTCTCAGTTTGAATTTTCATATACATTCGGTAGTGACTACTTGCTGTTGCTGCTTCAATGCACTTTGTAACAGCAAATGAAATTAATTCTAATTAAATTCAACTGATTACTAGATACTATAACTTTCGGTTATTAAAAAAACAAAAATGGGAAAGGATAAACTTCCAAAAAGTGTGCTAATTAAACAGTGGTTAAAAGACTGCGACTGCTTTTCATCTGATGGTGACGTCATATTTTGTAATGTTTGCAACAAAGAAGTAAGTATCTAACGCAATTTTAATTTTAATTACATAATTTCGGTCATAAGTTTTGTTCGAATAATAAACAAATAAATTTAATATTAAATAATAATGCATTTTTGTGTTTTCAAGGTATCAAGCAACAAAAAACATCAAATTCAACAACACGTTAAAACATCTTTGCATCAGGCCAGTGTTGCTCGAAAACAATCATTAAAATAAACATTTTTAACCAATTCAACTGAGAAAAGAAATGGTTTTTCTGAAGATTTGTGGGGTGCTTTAATCGCTGGAAATATCCCGTGGAAAGCTGTTGAAAATCCAATTTTTAAAACATTTTTGGAAAAATATTGTGATCGCAGTATTCCTACGGAATCAACATTAAGAAAAAACTATCTGGACGTTTGCTATAATTCTGCCATACAGCAAATACGAGAAGACGTATCAGGACATCCAATTTGTTTTTCAGTTGACGAAACTACTGATGCCGTAGGAAATTACGTTGCCAATTTTATAGTAGCCAAATGAAGCAAATTCGATTCAACAAGATCATATTTGGTATGTTCTAAAGCCTTAAAAAAAACTAATAGCAATACGGTAGCTTATTTTGTGAATTCCTGCTTAAGATTTCTATTCCCCACGGAGTTCAACGACAAAAATGTTTTACTCATGTACACAGATGCCGCAGATTACATGGTAGCTGCAGGAAAATTACTGAAAACATTTTACCCTAACCTAGTACATGTTACGTGTCTAGCACATGGTCTTCACCGAATAGCAGAAACTATTAGGGATTCATATCCAAGCGTTAATACTTTTATTGCTGTAATTAAAAAAATTTTTCTTAAAGCACCCACGCGCGTAGCTCACTATAAATCTAAATTGCCCAATTTATCATTACCCCTAGAACCTATTATTACAAGATGGGGTACTTGGTTAAAAGCAGTAGACTTTTATGCAAACCATTTTAACGATATAGCAGAACTAATTAATGATTTTGACGAAACTGACGCAATTTCCATTCAAACTGCAAAACGTCTTGTGAAAGGCAAGAATTTGCATAAGGATATTGTATATATCTCCAGCAACTTTTTATGCATTACAGAAGCAATTAAAAAACTAGAAAATTCCCATCTTTCCCTTAATGACAGTTTAAATATAGTAAGAACTCTCAAAACCGAAATAGAAAGTTCAAACGGAAAAACTGCGGAAATTGTTAAAAGCAAATTTGCTTTCGTTATTAATAAAAATCTTGGATACCATACTTTGGATGTCATTGATAAAATACTATCAGGGAAGGAATTTTGATTCGCCCAGTAATATTCCTTGGAACTAGTGCAGTTTTTTAAATTTGCACCGTTAACATCGGTAGAGGTTGAAAGATCATTTTCTGCCTATAAATTAATTTTCAGTGAAAAGCGAAGAAGTTTTACTACAGAAAATTTAGAAAAAGTATTAATTACGTATTGCTTTTCAAATTACCATTAATTTTTTTATGACTTTAGTTGTAAAAAAAACCTCGTAGTTGTTAGGGGTTAATCGTTTTATGTTTCTTTTAGAACATTAGGGCACATTATATTTTATTTAAATATATATTGTTCCATAAATAAATACAGGAACTACTTTACTGTTGTTTTTATTTTTTAAAAACCCATTATTGCCTTTCACTCTGGAAATAAATAACGCAATTTTTTATTGGTGCATAAGGAATGCTTATTGTTGCATATAAACGTTTATTTGTGCTTATAAATACTTTTTTAATGCTTATTTTAACAATTTTAAAATGCATATTGAATGATTATTTCGGGAATTTTTGTGCTTAGAAATCCGAGGTCTATGATAACTCTAAATTAAAGCAGCTGCCACTTAGATTGATTGCGATAGTTACAATGTTAGATAGTTATAATGACATTCATTTTCAAATATTAAACATTGATAACACTGAAAGTATAGACAAGCATATAGAAGAATTAGATACGTTTGAGGATTCATTTTATGAAATCGTCACTATGCTTCTGAACTATTAAAAAATTCGAATCAAGAAATTACTTTAGCAGATGTTAATAGTATCCATTTGCAATCAGGCAGTACATCAGGATTAGACAATACTGTTAAATTACCGGTCATTAATTTACCTATTTTTTCAGGTAAATTTGAGAAATGTGTAACATTAAAAGCTGCACCTAATGTATAAACACTAAAACTGGGCCAACTTATAACATTAACACAAAAGCGATGATGTAATAAACAATTTGTAATTGATCGAATAATTTTAATTAATATAAAAAATTACCAAATAACAATCGCTACTGCCGTCGGCTCATCGGTAAATTGAGATAGGGTGGGTTCTAATTTAGAGTTTAATTAACATACCTGAAATACTGCCTGCTTCTCATAAGCTTAATTATTTTCACTTATAATTAATTCATAAAAAAATGTTATCTAAAAATTATGAAAAAATGATAAAATCTCGAGCGCCATGTTGTCTTTATATATATATATATATATATATATATATATATATATAGGAACAACAAAACCTAGTTAAGGAATATTAATAAACAATTTATCAAAATGAAAATAAAATAACATGAAATACTTAAGTTTATTTAATATCTGATTGAAAAGGTTAAAAATCAGAAGTCTTATACTATTCTAAAATTATATAAAACATTACCTTTGAACGTTCGGTACATAAACTGTAACTGGTAACTATGAAGCAGAATGGTGAACTTGGTGAGGTCAATGTCTTGCTTATTTCCTTTATATATTGTGTCCATAACTTTATTGAATTTCTTTGAAGTTTAATTCGCCAAATTTATTTATAAAGGTATGTAGAACTTGCGTTGTAAAATGTAATTCAAGTAAAAATTGCCATTTAAATTAGAAAATAGAATAGTAAATTGCTGACTTATACGTGCCATTAAAAATAATTATTATAAAAATGCCATATAAAAGTGTGCATTAAAAAAATATGAGTAAAATCATTGCAAACTAAGTGCAAAGTAAGTAATTAAGAGTAAAAAAATAAAAGTGGGTACTTAAAAGTGAGTACTTAAAAGGTGCCTAAAAAAAACAAAGGCTTTAGTTTTAAATATAATGAATTAGAAAATAACTTACCACCAAAATCTGATGGCACCAAATATAAAAAATTAGGTAAAAATCATGCTTACTGCTGTAACATTCAGCATTAAGTGAATTAAAAAAAAAGCTTTCAGAATAACTCAAGTGTATTCCCCCTAAAAGTCTTCACGCGTTGCGCAGATACCATAATATTAATCCAATTTTTTAAGAAAGGAAACTATAACTTTTTATGTAATATTACACCCAAAAGATTTGTTCTAGGAAATGCAAATTAAGTTGCCATTCTCAATTCTACATATTAATAATTAAAAACTTTTCTAATATTACGCCAAATAAATGAACGAGTCTTAAATTAATGTACTTTTTAATACAACCACAAAAAAAGGTTGTTACACACCCCCTCCTAAAATTTGGACTCGGAGATCACCAAAGCGGAGATTCCAAACACTAAGTTAATAAATAAAATTATTAAAATTTAAAAAATACAAAATGTTAAGCTAATTAAAATATAAGCAATATTTAAAAAATAACAAGAAAATGTACGAAAAAGTACGGAAAATGTGGTGATGTCGGTCAGGAAAGACCCCTCGCAACACCAAAAAAGCTAATGACGCGCTACCACCCGCACACGCCATTAGTCGAGAATCAAGGACCCGAAACCTTAAATAAAGTAAAAAACTTTAACTGGTGGGGTTAGTGAAGCAAACCACCATCAGAAGAGCAAAATGAGTATCCGGTAAAAAAATTTGAATCGAAGGTAAAAAACGAACGGAAACCGAAACCTACCATGACCTGAAGGGACAGTGGGCAGAGAACCCGGAAACGGTCATCGTGCAACTTTATAAAAAATCAAGGCTAAACGCCACTCTACTCGAGAGTATAAAAATAGAAAAATCCTTGCGGACTAACAATAAATAATCGCGAGACTTGAGGTCGAGAGAGAGCGGTTCAATTACCCTACCCCGGTGGTCTCAAACCAAGCCTCCTAGGTACATAATACAACTACCACTGTCACGTTCGATAAGTGAGTCAAAATCGGTAAATCCAAGATACGACTATTTCCTTGTCAAATTAGCTCAGGATGCTTCGTCGTGGAGAACAAGAGAGGCCACTCTACCCTTCACGAGATTCAGGTTTCATGTTGTTCCACAGTCATCGTCCAAGACCAAACATAGCCCTAACTAACACGCACGTTTTATAAATAAATCGAAATCTAGGTGAGGTAACAAAGAGAAAGATGATGCACTCTTACGAACACAACAACCCCCCCCCTTAAAACTACCAAAACGTCATAATCAGGAAGTGAACTAATCGAGGTTGACACGAGGCGAACCGAAGTCCTCAAGCACCGTCCAAGAATAGTAACACTACACAAATCAGGAAAAACAAAATAACTAAATCAATCAAAGAATAAAAATGTATAGAAGCATTACTAGTTTTCTTATCCATGGTTATGAGTTTTACACGTCAAATTAACGATCAGAGGTAAACTCAAAATAGTTATCTTCAATTTTACTATTGTAACAATAGCAAGTTGTAAATCCAATAAAGGAAGATAATCTGCCTGAGAACTAATGTCCCACAAAGTCGGCAAAACAATCGCACGATGGGATCTAAATATCAACCATCGTGCTAACAAATGTAGCAACAATCGTGCTAAACAAATGCAGCAAAAAATAAAATAAGTGGTTTGCAAAGCCACTAAAATATAAAATAAAATAATGTGCGAAGTAAGCACAAAATAAAATTATTTTGAAAAATTATCAAAATAATTTAAAAAATATAAATAAGAAAACCAGAATGTAAAAATACTAAAATCGAAAAATAATTAAAAAGAATACGAAAAAAAAATAAGAACTAATGTGGTTTTAAATCCTTAACATGAAAAACACCTAAGGGTTTATTATCAATAGGGGTGGCCAATCGGTACCTCAATAACTTTCGCTTCAATAAATTTTGGAGCTAACTTTTGACTATAATTTTTAGTCGCATCAGATAAAGTAAAATTCTTTTTCCAAACCAAATCGCCAACATTTAATTTCAACGGACGACGTCGCAAATTGTAAGATTTTGAATTTCTTTCGTAAGCTGCATGTAAATTTTGTTTAACATGTTTAAAAATAGGTGAAAGTTCATTTAAATCTTGAACTAATTGTTCACGGTTAGTAATAAATAAATCATCCTCTTTGAAATCCTTTAGTCGACCATAAAAATCGCCAGAAATAGGAACTGTCCGACCAAACGCCAAAAAGGAAGGTGAAAATTTCGTAGACTCATAACAGCGTTACGATTTCAATTAAAAACAATTCAACAGAGAAGAAGTACAATCGAAGAAAATAACAAATGGAATTTACACACAAATAACACTAAAATATGTTAAACGTTCGCATCTAATCTTCCACCATTAAATTTTAACTTTGTAAACATGAACGGACGCTCCTAAAAATTTGTAATTTCCAATTAATTTGGAAAAAATCTTAAGCAGAAATACTAACTGAAGTATTAACAGGGTCGTTTTGTGACAAAGAAATATTAGAAGTATCTAAATTTGAAACATCATTATTTAATTCAATATTTTCATTTATAGATTCAATTAATTCTAACGATTCGTTACATAAAGTCAACAATTGATCATGTAAATATAAAAATTCACTATCAAAAGTAATATAATTTAAGCGTTTCAAAATATGAATTAAACGTGTGTGTAGCCTAAGATATTCTGATTTCGAGGGCTTATGTTTAAAAAGTTTAATCGAAGACTGAATATGATTTAACTTTTCCTTCAATAATTCCAATTCTACTGTTTGATTTATTTCACACTTCTGGTATGAATCAAATAAATTTGGATTGATCTTTTCTGCATTTAATATTCGTCTTAAAAGTTTACGCTTCTCTTCCACTGTTAACCGTTCTGCTCCATTTACATTTCGACAGTTTAATTCGACTAATAACTCATCACTATATAAAACAACTAAATAATTTACAGTTGACAATATTATATAACACAATCAATAAATTTCATTATACACCAAGCACACATAAAAATACCAAGCGTAACACTAAATGATAACACTCCTTAAATCTCGGTCAACTCTTAACATAAAATCAAAATAAACAAAGCGAAAATAACTAGCATTGAAACAACAGCAGATCAAGTCCATTTTTCTGGCCCCAGTGTAGTAATAACACAAATGTAAATAAAATATCAAATAAGCAATAAATGTTGAAGTAATAAATTTCTATGTAATAAATTTCTATGTAATAAATTTCAATGTCCCTGCTCGCCCGCGCCAAAGTATAGCGTTAAATAACTACAAATGGTAGATTATAATAAGGGGTGTTCTAATGAACTGAGTTTAATTAATAAAAAATTACCAAATATTAATCGCTACTGCCGTCGGCTCATCGGTAAATTGAGATAGGGTGGGTTCTAATTTAGAGTTTAGTTAACATACCTGAAGTACTGCCTGCTTCTCATAAGTTTAATTATTTTCACTTATAATTAATTCATAAAAAAATGTTATCTAAAAATTATGAAAAAATGATAAAATCTCGAGCGCCATGTTGTCTTTATATATATATATATATATATATATATATATATATATAGGAACAACAAAACCTAGTTAAGGAATATTAATAAACAATTTATCAAAATGAAAATAAAATAACATGAAATACTTAAGTTATTTAATATCTGATTGAAAAGGTTAAAAATCAGAAGTCTTATACTATTCTAAAATTATATAAAAACGTTCGGTACGTTCGGTACATAAACTGTAACTGGTAACTATGAAGCAGAATGGTGAACTTGGTGAGGTCAATGTCTTGCTTATTTCCCTTTATATATTGTGTCCATAACTTTATTGAATTTCTTTGAAGTTTAATTCGCCAAATTTATTTATAAAAGTATGTAGAACTTGCGTTGTAAAATGTAATTCAAGTAAAAATTGCCATTTAAATTAGAAAATAGAATAGTAAATTACGGACTTATACGTGCCATTAAAAATAATTATAAAAATGCCATATAAAAGTATGCATTAAAAAATATGAGTAAAATAATTGCAAACTAAGTGCAAAGTAAGTAATTAAAAGTAAAAAATAAAAGTGGGTACTTAAAAGTGAGTACTTAAAAGGTGCCTAAAAAAAAAGCAAAGGCTTTAGTTTTAAATATAATGAATTAGAAAATAACTTACCACCAAAATCCGATGGCACCAAATATAAAAAATTAGGTAAAAATCATGCTTACTGCTGTAACATTCAGCATTAAGTGAATTAAAAAAAAAGCTTTCAGAATAACTCAAGTGTATTCCCCCTAAAAGTCTTCACGCGTTGCGCGGATACCATAATATTAATCCAATTTTTTAAGAAAGGGAACTATAACTTTTTATGTAATATTACACCCAAAAGATTTGTTCTAGGAAATGCAAATTAAGTTGCCATTCTCAATTCTACATATTAATAATTAAAAACTTTTCTAATATTACGCCAAATAAATGAACGATTCTTAAATTAATGTACTTTTTAATACAACCACAAAAAAAGGTTGTTACAAATGGCTTCCGTTTTTTGAAACATTTAATTCATTAATACATTCAAATAACAATATTTACAATATTCAGCGGATTCACTATTTAAAATCGTGTTTAAAGGGCGATGCTGCGGCTGTGTTAGCAATCTCGAAGTTCCTTCAGATAATTATAAATTAGTTTGGGATATTTTGACTGAGCGGTTTCAACAAATTAATCATTCACAATCATGTTCACGCATTCTTTGAAATACCGTTTATGGCTAAGGAATCTTTACCAGCACTCAGAAAATTATTAGAAGATTTAAATTAAAAATTGCACGTTCTCAAAACGTATAATCAGCACGTTGATTATTGGGACGCATTAATAATTTATTTAGTAACTACTACATTAGATTCAGTAACACAAAGAGCGTGAGAATCTACCAATATCACCAAAGAAAACCCTGATTTAAAAACATTTTTGAAATTTTTATCTGATCGATGCCAGTTGCTAGAAACATTTAATGAGGCACAAGTATTACTCGATTCTGGTTCACAATCTAATTTTTTGACTAGGGAATTGTGTGACAAATTACAATTGACTAAACAAAAAATTAATATTTTAGTAATTGACAACATTGCACAACAATTACCAGTAATAAAGGTGAATTTGTCCAATATAGTTATGCCAAACAACACAGTACTTGCAGATAAATACTTTAACATTCCCGGTAAAGTAGATATATTATTGGGTATTGTTTATTTTTATGACTTGTTGTGTATTGGTCAAATTAAGCTGGGTAATAATCAACCATTCATCCAAAAAACAAAACTAGGTTGGATTGTTTCTGAACCAGTTTTGTGTAATGGACAAAGAAACTCAAAGACAACTTAATTTTTCGATTCAACCGATACAAAAACATGAAAAAAGAAAGTTAACCAGAGAAGAGAAAGAATGCGAAGAAGAGTTTAACATATGCCTAGAAAAGGGTAGTAAAGGAAGATACATAGTTCCATTATTGTTAAAGGACAACATTGAAAACCCTGGAGATTCCTATGAAACGGCATTAAATAGATTTTTGAAGTTAGAGAAAACATTATCAAATAATGAAGAATTTAAAAATCAATATATGAAATTTATTGATATACCAAATATTAGGTCATATGACTGAGGTTTCAGGAAACAAAGAACATATCAAACATATTATTTACCTCTTCACGGGGTTTTGAAAAGGGACAGTTTTACCACCAAATTGAGAGTCGTTTTAGATGGATCCTGTAGGATAACATCACGTATATCTCTGAATAACAACTTAAAGGTCGGTCCCGCACTTCAAGATAATTTGTTTTTAATTTTATTGCGATTCAGGAATCATAATATTGTATCACCAGCTGACATAGAGAAGATGTACCGCATGGTATTAGTCAAGGATAACCATAGAGATATTCAACGGATACTATGGAGATCAGAACCTGAAGAAGACATAAAATTATTCAGACTTAATACTGTGACCTACGGAACGGCAAGTGCTTCTTACTTGGCAATCAAATTCCTGTAGAAAGTTGCACTAAAAAACGAAGTCAACACCACCGAGGAAGCAATCAAAATAAAAAGTAATTTACAATCATTACTAAACGAATCTGGCTTTATTCTAAGAAAATGGCTTTCTAATCAAAAGGACATTTTTGAGAGTGTTGATAATGATAATCATCAGTATTTGGTCTCAGAAAACAATGTTAACAAAACTTAAGGACTTTTATGCGATTCTAACAAGGATCTACCTACTTCAATATACAACCAGTTATCACGAAAGATCACATCATGTGACCAGGTGAAGAATTTTATCCTTAATATCACAACTATTATATCCACTGGGATTAGTCGGACCATATGTGATGAATGCAAGATTAATACCCCAACATCTCTGGAAACTCAATTTAAATTGGGAAACTCCTGCTGATCTGCATACTCGCTGGTTACAATTTTATCTACAAATTCAACCTTTAAATCGAATAAAAATACCAAGACAAGATAAAGGATTACTCTTCCTAAGTTTGAGCTTTGTGGTGCAGTGTTATTAGTCAATCTCATGAAACAGGTTACAAAGGCGTTGAACATACCATTCAGCCGAATTTCATATTGGTCTGATTCAACCGTGGTTCTTGCATGGTTTGCTAGTGAACCATATCAGTAGAAAACGTTTGTGTCTTATCGAGTATCTGAGGTGCAAGGATTCTCCAGTATCATTCAATGGAATTACGTACCCTAGTTAAGGAGCATTATTGTTGAATCAGGAATGTAAGCATTTCTACAGGGCGTTGATTGGACACCTGGAGGAATGTCGATAAAATACTACTTGTAAAATATCGATTATGGGACAATAAATATATATTGAATTGAATTGAATTGAATGAATATGCAGTTGAAGCAGCACGTAAGCGAAGCAACGCAATAGAACCAGACAACATCCCAGTTCAACCAAATGATATTAAACGGCATATAAAAACAAAAATAAATGAACTCTGGCAGATAGAATGGGATAAGACCACAACACAATTAAAATAAATAAAAAAATCAGTTCTACCTTGGCAAAACAGGCATACTTTAAAAAGAAGGGAGGAAGTGGTACTCACTAGGATGAGAATTGGTCACACAAACCTCACACATTTACATCTTCTAGGGAAAAATACACCACAAAAATGTAATTTATGTAATCTACAAATTACAATCCACCATATATTGCTAGATTGCCCTTTATATGAGGACCTAAGGACAGAACTGAATATACCAGATTCATTTGTTTTAATCTTTGATGATAGCGCAACTGGAATAAATCGTCTGCTAACGTACCTAAAAAGGTGTGGCCTTTTCAAGAAGATATAAGGAAAAAAAAATTGTTAATAGCTCATGGCCCTAGTAGGCGATGCTTAAAAAAAAAAAATAATAATAATAATCCTATTATAGTTATGTTCGTTCGATGGAAAATAAAAATCAATTATATCACAATAAAAAAAAGTCCAAAAACACTTCAATAGTTATAAGGGAGGACCGTATTAGGAGTTGAATGGATCTGTGAATATTTAGGTAGAAATAAAGTATATAATTGCGATACTAAAAGTTGTTTAAAAGTGGATAATGTACAAAAGGAATTGCAAGCTGTAAACAATTTCATGACCTAAATAATAATGAATTTCATGTATGCAGCGTTAGATACGTATCGTGAGGTTAATTAAATTAAACGTCAAAGTGGGCAATGCTTTAGAAAACATGTCGTATTAAAACTCTGTAATGTTTATGTAACCTAACCCAACTTAAATTTAATTAAACTTATTTTGTTACAATTATTTGAATACATGTGAATTTGATAAAATGGAATTAAATCAGTTATTGAATAATGATGATGCATTTTTATCAAGTAACATGTTTTGTTTACCATTTACATCTGTAATACACGTTGGAATAAAATTTAACTTGACTGTTACACGTTTGTGTCGTGGTTCATTTTAGGTTAAAAATTGTGTTAACATTTGGGGAATATTTAATTTTCATATGCGTATGTGTTTATAAATAAAGGTAAATACTGTATTTAGTACCAAATAACCTTACTAATACAAACTAATCATTTAAACGAAAGGTAGATATTATTGATAGTTGCAAATGAATGTTCACAACTTGAAAAAAATTTATTCCCATTTAATAACATTTTTCTAAAGGCTAGTACATTACACACCAAAATTTAACTAAGTCATTTACAAGAAATGTTAAAGATGTCTGCCACATACTTCTACACATTTTAAAATTCTTTGTATTAAATTGTCTAAAATTTGAAGAAACGTATTTATTTCAGAAATTTGTGTCGCAACTGTTCAAAATTGTTTAGTTGTACTGGAAAACAATATTTTTTATGGAACCCCACAAAAAAGTCCATGGAGTTAAATCACGTAATCTTGCAGGATAATTTATAAAAAGTTTCTACTAAGAGACACCTGTGAAAGAGTACATGCCGAATATTGACAGTATCAGCAGATGCGTGTGGCATTGCACCACCTTGCTGGTAATAACCCAATGTAAGTTCATCATTATGTAGTTCATTGATAAATGCAGTTAATATTTCTTTACGATATCTTGCTGATGTAACTGATCCTCAAAATTAAAATATAGACCATTACGACCATTATACCAATACTACTAGTTCTTGCTTACGCACCAACCTTCTGGGAATGTAAAAGAGCTTCAATTAAAAACTCAGGTCTTTCCGAACTCCACATTGTCATGTTTTGTGAAGAAACATCTAACAATTATTCTGCAAGTGTATCCCTAAACCATTTACAGTAGTCCACCTTTTCCGACATTATATTTCTGGAAATATTCATATTCTGGATTTTCTCGTGTTTAAGCAAAATAAGTAAAATATTTCTTTCTACGTTTCAGAAACTTGTCTTTGTTTCTTGAAAAAAATCTCCCTCGGTATCAGCAAAAGGCAACTGTGTGTTTACAAACAAACCAAAGTTTTGGATGGGTTTTAATTGTTCTAAAGGATAATTTCGTGTTTCAACACGTACTAAAATAAAAAATATTAAGTAGTTCAAAAGAGGCGAACGACTCTTTCGTACCGCACAAGTGTTGAATGTTGATGAACGGACACACTTAGCTGTCAATGGCTATCATTGTCGATTGTCTATTAATGTCCATTTCTCTTTAGCGTTGAAACTTCGCTCAGTTTCTGTTTACAATGGGAATGAAGATGAATTAAATTGATATCCTAACTTAATTAATAGAAAATAACTAAAAAAGCAATATACTCTCAAAATATCATAATCTAGTTTAATGTACTTACGCGTTCATTTTTGTCTTTTGCTTCCTTTTTGTTCATTATTTTTATCATTCCTTTGTTACTTCTTCATTCATATTTACTACACCTACATTTTATTATAACAATGGTCAAAGCATACTTCCGGAATGCATCAAGAGTCTATGCAGTTAGCAGTCTGTTAAGAAGAATTTTGTGAAAACTTTCCTGGTTTGGCGATTGAGTACGACTCATTTTGATATGCGAGTACAATGTGAAATTGTTTCATACACACACACGCGCGCGCGTGCACTTACACACACATGCACGCACGCACGCACGCACGTACGTACGCACGCCCGCACGCACGCACGCACGCACGCACGCACGCGCACGCACACACACACACACACACACACACACACACACACATCCACACACCCACAACCGCACCATACCCACACCCACAGCCACACCCACAACCACACCCACACCCACACACACACACCGGGTGTCCAGGGCAACCTTGTAAATAATATAGGAAAATGGTTTATATCTTTTCCCCACTATATTTTATCGCGATGAAAACTCATTGAGTTTGTAGAATTAAAAATGGGCTGTAGTGGTATTTTTTTCTGTTTCTATATTTGCCATTTCCTTTGTTTCCTCACTAATTTTCCAATGTGAGCCTATTTTCCCTTTGTGGGTTTATAACGTACCACTGCCACTTTCTATTTCAACTTCGATAAAACTACAGATGTCATTAATGTTATCATGCGTAAATTCTTGGATCGTGATTTTGTTGGTTCAAAGACTGTTTGTAAAGGACATTTTTTATTTATAAATTTCGTACGTCCTTAGTTGTTGTTGGCACGAAGGATAACGTGTAAAGGTTGTTTACTACTATTAGGGCGAAATGTAGCCTCACCTTTCAGTGTTTTAACACTTAGAAACTACCGTAGTATTAATTACAATTGATTTTACATACAAATTAAATGTGATGGCTAGCTCATTATTATATACAGTATACTGTTTAAGTAGAACTCTGTTACTTGAGACAAGTTTTCTGTGATATACAGGAGATTTACGTGCCAACCATGTTAGGTGAAACACGTTTTATGCCCTACGGCGTGGTTTTATCCCTAATCTCATTAATATTTTTGGGACATTTTGTTGGCGTTTGTGGGCTCCCTAATCCTCCTGCGTCGTTCTGTCAGCATCGATAAATTTTTTTTGGAGGGATTGTAAGAATTTAATCGATTTTTTCCTCAATTTCCTCTTTCGCGGACTTTTTTTTCCATTTTCCGCTCATATCTTTGCATCTCTTTTTTGGGTTAGAAGTAAATGTAGTTTAATTGGAAGTTAATTCCGAAGCAGTTTTTCTAACATGACTCATCACAGTACATAATTCAACGTTAAAACGTCTTTCACATAATTCACTACTACATTAAGTAGTCAACGTTTACTTTCGGCTTTATAGATTTTCGCCAAATATTATGTTTGCATGCTTTCGGTTATCTTGTTCCCTTGTATGTCTCTTTGGTCTTCGTCATATTGTTTTCGCCAACTTGTTTCTGTGGGCCTTTTTAAATTCCTGATATTTGGTTTCCACCATCTAGATTCCGTGTGTCTTTTTGGCTATCCGGCATCTTGTTCTCGCTTTTCGTCATCTTATTAACGTGTGCCTTTTTGGTTTGACACCACAGTGTTTCCGTGTTGGCTATCTTGCTTATAAGTGCGTCTTTCTCTTTTCGTTATCTTGTTTCTGTATGTTCCCACCTTATTTTTGTTCCGCTACATGATTTCCGCGTTCCTTTTTGGAATTTCCGTCATCTTGCTTACGTGTTCCTCCATTTTGTTTCCGTGTGCCTCTTTCGTTTTTTTCCATCTTGTTCCAGACTCCAGACATCGCCTCTGTGCCCCCCTATTTCGTTTCCGAGTGGCTTTTCTCCATTTCCTTCACCTTCCTTGCGGTCTACCATTTTGTTTCCCTCAGCTTTCTAGGGTTTGAGCCCTCTTACTTTCGTGTGTTTTTTGCTTTTCCACCGCCTTGTTTCTATTCCACCATTTTGTTTTTCTGTGCCTTCTTCGCATAAGGTTCCTTTGGTAGAATTTAACATCTTGGTCCAGCATCTTGAACCTTTTTTCTGCATCAAAGGTCCTTTTGACAAAAATCAAAAGTTGTTTTAATATTTTGAAATAAGACAGGAAGGATTAGCGCTCCTACATATTTAATTTAGTTTAAGCGTCTTGAAATGAGGTTCTCTTGTCAGAATGCAACATATCGAAAAAGGTTTCAACATCTAATGTCAATCATCTATCTCATACCCTTTTAGTTGTTCAATTTGCTGTCTGTATCATTGTAGTATAATTTAAGCTGGTAGCGACATATTGTGGTATAATTAGAAGTTAGGAAACCGCTTACAACACCGTTTTATGGCATGATTAGATTTTGACACGCAGTTTGTATCGCAACCTTGTGATGTAATTTAAGAAAGCTAGTAAGCTATTCAGAAGGTACCCAAAGTACACCTATAGACTCCCAAAACACTGCAAACATGCGCCCAACGTGTAAGAACATACACCAAAACCACTAAAAAGTGTAAAGAATCTGGCAGCGAACAAGCAAAAAATATGTGAACTACGTAAAACAATAAATAAAAAACAATAATAATGTCACTTGAAACATCCATACACCCCAAGCAGACAAGAAAAAATGGCCATGAAACTAACACATGCAGAAAAATTGGTATGCAACAAACTCATACGCATATACCCCAACATGAAAACAAACAAAGAAACTAGCAATCAAGTTAGCGCCCAAACACGTAAACCGCCTAAACATAAAACAAGACAAATAAGTAAATATGAAAATACGCAACCCCCCAAAACAAAGAAATTAGGCAACAAATACTCAAACACATCAAACTGGCGCGAAATAAGCAAGAAACATACCAAAGATTTTGATCGATATACGCCATCCCTGGGCTCTCCCTGGGGCTGTGCAATAAATGTGACACATTTTAATGGAATTGCAAAAAGAAACGAAGACGTGATCGACGCTTTTTACGAATTTAAGAAAAGATACTTTCCCAAAATGACCTTATTTCAGAACAATAGCGGTAATTTCAAGATACTGGATTAAGAAATCGCTCCCATTTATGATATCTAACCTGAAAGGTTTATCGAATGACCGTGATCCGTCAACTGATCACACGTGTATTTTATTGCAAAGGACATTTAAATTTCAAGTGACTGACTTCTAAAAATGCATTAGTAATTTTTTTAAGATACTGACATTGACAAACCGACGCGGGATTCCTAGGGAGCCGACGAACCCCAACAAAAGGCACTGAAAATATAAATGAAAATAAACGTGCTCCATCCAATTATAGAAAACTTACCTAAAGTGGTAGGTTGGGCACTCAAATTCCGCTCAATGGTAGAAAATTTGTCTCATTTCTCATTGGTGCTATACGTGCAATATAATATGACATAGTATTATGTTAGCGTGTTAGCGGTATCGTAATATTTACGTATGTTACAGTTTAAAACTATTATCTTGTAATTATGCACGATACTTTGTGTATATAATCCTATTTGTGTAATAAGCAAGTTGACTTTAATTTAATCTAATCTCCCTGCAGTAAGAAATGCGTCCTGTTTAATCAATACTAAACACACTTTACATTTGAAATGTTATCCATATTCATTAAATTCCTTTATTCTATCCCTTCAAGGTTTATCTTTGACTGTCACTAGACTACTAGTATATTTTACCGGTGCATGTCTACAGAGTGGAAACATTGTGATCGCTGTAGAAATTTGTTTCAAAGTGAAGGTAACTAATACAACAAGGCCTAAATATTTACATATTTAAAAATTGAATTAATATACGCACCGCACGTGCACATACATAAAATCTCTATTATCGGTTCAATTTCGATTTTTGTCCGATCGCAGTAAGTTTGCCTTTAAGTTGCATATTACCGAAAGTGTTACTGCGGATAGGTTATATTTTATTTACGCTACTATCATTTTCACTTCAAGTCATAAGCCTCAGTGGAAAGTGATAAGTAAACTCAAATATCAGATTTCGAAATTTTAAATAAGGAAGTAGTTTATGTTATTGTAAGTACTAGGTAACATATGTATTAAAGTAATGAAGTGGATGTAAATAATAAAGCTGTTACAATTACAGCACATGAAATTTAAACCAAGCGCAGTAAGAGGTCAATATTTAGTTGCATATTACCAGCTTTATTTATTTCATATCAGCGAAACTAAATCAACTTGGAGTTTCAAAAGAGTTTATTTTTTTAAGAAATAGGAAGGTTATTAAATATTGAACTTAGTCGTTTACACGGAATTTAGTAAATTGACTTGACTACCATTAGGGTATCCAATTAGACCACTTCCTATTTGTGAAAGACGCTTTAAAGATAATGTTATTTAAATTTTCGTTTAAAAAGTATGGGGAGTATGAAATTCTTTAAAACCCGACTGAGTCTGCAGCTTATTCGCATAAAATAGACGTTGTAGAAGCCAATGGTTGTTTTACCGATTGTATCGCTGAAATTATTCAATTATCGCTATTACGCCTTATAAGCACATGAAAGTAAATTAAGACAAATCGATTTTGATTATTTTAAAGTTATGCTTAGATTGACTTACCAATTTGGGATAATAGGAGCAGCCTTTCAGATTGTTGTAAATGTCAAAATGTTGAAAGCAAATGAAAAGCGAAAAGCTTAGGGGGTTGGAAAAGTTTGGGAGTCTGTGCAGTACGCAGTATGCGCGTTTCGCGGTGATCGGGTAGTTGTATCGGTGTTCCGTATCCTAAAATATCAGTGCCAAAATACAAACGTATTTTTCCTGTTTCTATTAATTTATTGTTTTTGAACGAATTGAAAGGTTTTTGAGGATTGAGAAATAATTCAGTAAATTGACGATTATTGTATTTGAATATTTGACAAAGACAATTAAGCCAATTCTCTGTTATAATTAAATTTAATGTTTGTTAAACAATGACTTTTACGACAGCACGCGTTTTTAATATTGAAATTGTTTTAATTGACAGACCTATGAACTAACGCGTTTCGGGATATATGCAAATTAATTAGCAGTATCTATGTAAATCTTCCTAAGTTGGTAAGTGCAATTGGCTTATGAGAATAAAAAAACTAACCTCATAGTTAAGCACGACGAAAACAAATTTAAGTATAAACTTTCTAAATATAAGGTTATTGCATGTCAATTTCAAGTTTACGCTTTTTAACTGATGATAAACTTTGTAAGCTAAACCAGAAATTGTGAGTAAAATCGGGCGTGTCACAAATTTGTAGATACTAAAGAGACAGAACGGCGCCCAAACTAGCGTAATTCCAAAAGCAATGTTTACTCAAAAATTAAATTAATGCAAATGTAACTTGACAGTTTTGACCATAGTAAATGATTTCCATTTTCCTTGCTACTCGTTATTAAAATATACCAAACAAAACCAATGATAGATGTTAGCAGTATTTAACAAAAAATTACTTCAACACAAACCCTCTATGGTAAATTATGATAAATTTACTAACGAAAGAACAATTTAGTAAATGTGTTTGTCCTATTTCAACCTATTTTGCCTTTAAAAAGGAAATAAAGAACTGCGGAAGTTGAAATGCTCTTAAAAAAAGAAAAAAAACAAAAATTTTTCATTTTATTTTTATCCTATGAACTATTTTACATACTCTAGACAACGTAAGTGGTTTCCTGTAATAATGCGTTTTATATAGTACAAATCCGGCGTGCGCTTGCACAGGATAGTTTAAGTTTAAGTTTATTTTTATCTTACTTTCTCACAGGTAATTCTTGAAGCGCTCAACAACAAACACAATAACGGCTATTGAAACTTTCATCCGTTGAGAAAATACGTTCAAAAGCATTTTCAAATTATTTTATGTACTAAACAATAGCGTTGTTTATTTTTTCTATTTTAGAAAATTTAAAAGATTTATTAGGATTTTTTTTTCATATAAAGTTAAATTTACGCACTCATGCTTAATTTAAAACATTACAAACGTTTTAAGTTTATTATTCCTAATTTTAGAAAAAGCTTTCCTTGGTTTTATTATTTCTTATCTATCGTTGACAAATTATGGACTACATTTATTAAGTTGTTTGCAGAGACTGATTGATTACAAGTGTTTGACTGAAATCTGAGATTTTACTAAATTTTTTGCTTGCTGTATATAGCAAAATGGACAATGAAACTGTAAACGATTTGAATTGTTTTTTTACCTTCAAGTTTTTAGTAAAATGTAAAGTTTACATGGAAAATCCATTGATCACGTTTTACGATATAAATTAAAATAGATTTTAGAGAAATATTGTGTTAGAAATATAAAAGCAGAATCATTTACATTGTTTGTTATTGTTGCTTAGAAGCCGCGGTGTTGTGAAATAGTTTCAGAAATTACACACAGAATAACACATGAAATTTAATTTTAACTACCACATGTGGCTAATGTACTTAGGTATTTTGCGAATGTTTTTTTAAGTTAAGCTGATTCAAATAGAGAATGTTTTATCAAAAATAAGCACATCTTAATGCCGGATAATGACTTTAAAGGGCCCTGCATTAGTGTTTTGTTTCAGGATTGCATTAATTACCCAAAATTATGCAATTGTAAAAACTATAGTTACTAAATTAAAATTAATTTGACTAAATTCAACAATTTATTTCAGTATTGCGCATCATAATATAACGCATCATCAAGCGCTTTGAAAAGCTGGAATTTGGTATCACTTTTGAAAGCTCTTGATAATGATGTATTATATAGGGAGTTCCGCAACTCGACCGACAAACTTATACCATATATTCCGGCGGTCATTGTAATAAAAAAATGTTATATGACCTATAGGTGAATTCCTATAATTTAGTAAGCCTTGACGAATTAATGTATGGTTTACAAATTAATGACTTTTGTGCTGTAATATTAATTTAAGCCTTATGCCGCGTTTTACTAATGCAGAATATGCTGATATGGTTTTCTTGTATTGTTTTTGCAATGGAAGTAGACGTGCTGCAGCTGCGGAGTACCTCAGGAGATACCCAAATCGCATTGTTCCTCACCACACAACATTTTCCAACGTTTTTCGCTTTAAGAGAGACATGATCTTTCCCAAATCGTTGTGGTGTAGAAAAAGATGGATTTGGAAACTCTGAAGTAGCTTTAACTGAAGTTGAACGAAGTGCTTCTACGAGTATTCGTAGAATATGTCGTACAAGTGACAGTACTTCTTAATGAAAATTTTCCGGAAAGGTGGATAGGAGGAGGTGGCCCAGTAATTAACTGGCAATATTCTATGACACGAAGAATAGTTGCTTGTTTATAAAAAGGCGGTTCTCATTTTGAAGAGTTACTGTAATTTTGTGTTAATTATCTATCAATTAGGAACAAATTTTCTTTTCTCCATTTTTGTATTTAAATTCCATCGATATCTACAAAACAAAGAGGAATTCACCTGTAGGTCATATAACACGAGTCGCGGAACACCCTGTATAGAAACTGGTACTGCAATTATTCAATTTATTAGATTTTCTTTTAATTTATTAATTGTAATTATAGAGTTTTGTACAGTGCTACAGGCCAAATACTCATTGGAGCATCAAGCTCGTAAAGGCAATATGCGCGCACGGCATAGCTCAGTGGTGTAGGCGGGGTTCTTATTTAATGCTACAAAAGTGCACTAGTCACAACTGCAAAAACGTCAAAATTGGGAGAAAATGTCATAAAGGCGTCACCTGTTAGATACGTTTATAGCGGGAAATCGTCACGAATTAGATCTAATAATGGTCTAACAAGAAACCATCATGTTCACTCAAAATAAAGTCCTCTCCTCCCTGAAAATTCTACTCCAAAAGTATTTACGCAAAATTCACCCAAACTTCAATGAAATCCTAAGCTTTATATCAAAACCGCAAAATTGCGATATTAAAACTAAAAAATCACTAAATATTTCGATAAACTTAAGGCTAAAATCATTGGCTCAAGTACCACTGATCAAAACGACAATTAATTATTCAATTTAAAACGAAAAATACGTCACAACAAAACTTACACGCGATCGAAAATCCTAAAATTTACTAAACGACGAAATCAGGGTTATAATTTCTAAGTTCGAGAAGAAAATGCGCAGCTCATTCCCAAACAAATAACAAACTGCTTACCTTTTGGCGAATACAAGTACTACGGCATCGGTAAGTTGATTCCTAAAAAAGTAACTTAAAAAAAATGGCGACTACTCGCCAAACTATTGTACGCAAAAAACAAACTGCTGATCGGTCAACGACCGTCTTACTTTATAATTACGTTACTCTATAATCTAAAATCTCTGTTAAAATGACCTATTATCAAAACAAAATTGTGAACACTCAAATCGATAAATTCTCATTAGTCATTACGTTAAAGCTTAATGAAACTTCAAAAGGTTGCTTTAAAAATTTGTATAACTTCAATAAAATTGATCACAATTAAAGTGAACAATAAATAAATGTTGTTGCTGTAAAATTACTTAACTCGAAATTTCTAAAAAATAATTCAAACGTGAATCGAAATATTTAATCTTTCAACTTATCACTTTCGGCAAAATCGTAGGCACAGAGGACGAAGTCAAAATAGATTTATATCTATTAATAAAACAGTCGTATATCATGGCATTTACATATTAAATTTTAATAGGTACAGTTACAGAAGACACATTAAATTTAGCAATTCAAAACAAGAAACCAAAAAAAATAATAATCAAATTCAGTCGGCGCTTGCAAGGTCATATTATCAATAATCAATAATCAATGCAACGGAAACAATAAAGATATCGGTAACGTAAATTTGACTAATCTTAGTGAAATAAATTTTCAATTCACAATATTACACAAAAAAAAAACTTCAGGATATTAACAACTAAATCGTGTGAATGAATTCGCTTGTTTTGAAATTGCCCGAAAGTCTTCTATACGATAGTTTACCCGAAAGCAAGCGAATGCATCCTCCACACAAACACAAAAAAACACACACTTTATTGGTATCACCTTAATTCACACCTACAACAATAGAATACTCTCCTTCCTCTGGACTACAATATAATAGGTCATGCAACTGGTGCACAAGGTGCTGAATCGATAGGGCTCCACTGAACTTCTACGGTACGCTCCCCAAACGGCACCCCCTATTGATAATAACTCGAACTAAGTTACGACAGTTAATTCAACAAAAACGGTCAAATAACCAATTTTTCATCTGATTTAACGTAAATGCACCAATATTTATCCGTACTTGTTTTTTTACTTATAGTATTCCCGAACAGGCTAAGATTTGCCTAACGTGCTAAAGCACTCAGGAACACTAGGGACATTGTTAGGCTGCCGAGAAATGTTTATGAATGGCTACCTTAAATTGACTTAAGTCAAAGTTTGGAGGAAAACAGGAACTGGGTAGTGCATTCCACAATTTGGTCGCCGTGTGGAAAAATGTAGATTGTGCCCATTTAGGGTGACACGATGGAATTTTGAGTGCGTAATTATGGTGTGAATGGGCAAACCGAGTGTTACTAGCGAAGATGGCCTGTGAAGGTATTAAGGAGTGTATTTCGGAGGCACACTTGCCATGGTAATAGCGATAGAACAAAGCAAGAACCGAAACTATTCTTCTATGCTCAAGAGACTGTAGGTCAGAAGACATTGCATTATTTACACAGCGTTCTTTAACGTTAATCTATCCACTCTAAAGTCTAGCAAAGCGGCACTATATACACAAGTTTGCACTTTATTTGTTTGAACTGCGCGATATACGTGAAACTACCCTTCAACAGGAACTCGTTAAAATTAATCCGTTAAAAAAATTCGTCAAAACAGGTCAACAAAACAGAGGTTCAGCACTTAGTAAGAAAGGAAACACAAAAACAAATTACTTATATGACCGAAAATTTGTGACTATTGACAAAACGAAACACTACGATAAGATAACCGGGGGTGCGTTGAAACTTTAAATTATCCCATACAAATGGAAGCGGAAAATATTCCTACGGTACTGTTCGATGCACCCTCGGTTCGATATAACTTGTTCCCTCCTGCTACACTAACCTCTTTCGCGTATATTGTGTAGTCTCAAACAAAGGAGAGTCGAGACACTACGACATCCTTATCAAAACTGCCTTAAGCTACACTCATTTCTGGCCACATTGGATTCTTATTCCCCTTCCCATTATTAGCGAATCATAAAAAAAACATTACTTAAATTTTTGATACGCGCCAAAGTTGCCAAATCACCAAAAAAACCACTTCGTAACCTGCAGGTGTTATTAATGTAACCGATATCCTGTAAATTAAAGTTTTCTTAACGACGCTGGACCTTAACACCTAGTATATAAAAGAGAAACACTTTATTTAAAGACCAAAAATGTTATCAAAGGAATAGGCGACAGTTTGACGGCTACAATTTAAATTCGCAAAAGATGTATTCTACAACGTAATAATTTTATATTTAATATATATGCTGTAATTTAAAATCCATTTAACAAAATCCACCAAAATGTAAAATAACGAGAACATTTATTTACACGAAAACTACTCAATTCTCAAACAAATTTGTAAAAAGGGTTTCACTGGCTATTGATACCAACACGTAAATCACATCTTAATTTTAAACTTCCATCTAAACTTGATAGACAAACCAAACCCTCTATTTCGTTTTTAGAAAACTTTTCTAAATACGATTATCATTTGTAACAATTCCGAATACTTCTCAAATACGTAAAAAAAAACAAAATAAATGGTTACAAGCGTTATCAATTTCAGTTTCATCAACTTACACTACATTTGAGATTGATGGATTATGTATAATTTCGAGATTAACGGCAAATATTTGGGTGGCAACAGTAAACCTACACCTAAACAATACATGACTAATTTGACGAACGTAGTGATCTTTGAAAGCTTTTTTCGTATGCAAAGTAAGTGGAAATTGCTGAAGTGGTACGAAAATAATGAAGAATAGTACTTATTGGCGCACGAAAGCGGAGACTGGATTCGAAATTTGTTTTGCAAAGGGTGCTCGTAATATAAGAGAATGAATGAAGAAAATATAAAGTATGTGTATGGCTCAATTCCAGTTAGTGTCAGCCTTAGCACTAGTTAAATTAATAATCAACGAAAATCCCTATTATACCAACCACAATAAATAGAGGCCCTACAGTGACTGCCAATATGAAATAGAAAAATTAAAATTTGCAGCTTCTTAGGATATTTACACGAATACCAATTAAAAACATTACACTTGAAAATAGACAATTTTATCTTCTTCTTCACCTGAACAGACACAAGAACACGCGAATAAATAAATTAACCAGTAAAACACACACCTAAATAATCCACAAATAATAACTATTTAAAGCCTCAAACATACAAACACGCAAACAAAGAAACTAGCAGCTAAGTGAACGTCAAAACACAAAGTACCCAAACCCGCTAAAAATACACACACTAATTGACAAATCAAACAGTTAATGAAGACACCATAAAAGACAAAGAAACTAGTAAACAAGCAAATTAACTAATACACGCAACGATGCAATCACTCAAACATAAGAAAAAAAAACCGGAACGTCCAATTTAATGAAACTAAACAAGCTATTTAACATGCAAACAGATACAAAAACAGTTAAGCACACACATATACGAATATCCGAACAAACTGGTCAGCTAACATACAATCACCCAAACAAATATACTGGCAACCAACAAAGAACCCAAACACAAAACACGTAAACCAAGGAAACAGTCCTACAAACAACAAAACCAGACAGAATACACAAATACGCAAACACGCATTCCAATTAGACATGTAATTTGGCCTTGAATTAAAATTTAGGTCATTCATATGGTGTTACCCTAAAGCTGTTACAGCGCTGGTTGATAAAATACAAACATAAAAACGTACAAGATGAGTAGGAATTGTAGTTACAGGGAGTAATGAAATAAGATATGGACGCTTGGGTCCCTTCTTGTGCTAGCGTGTTTGCATATTGCATGTGTTTGTTGGATAATTTGCTTGTTTGATAGATTCTTTGTTTTATGGTGTTTTGGCGTTGACTGGATTACTAGTTTCTTGGGTTACTTATTGACAAGCTTGCAGCTTTTCCTTATTCACATGTTCCCTAGTACAAACGGAGAGGAATATATTTTAAAAACTGGAAAAGCATTTTTATTTATAATAGATAGTTCCCCAAGGCTTAAAGCACTTGACCCCAGTGACTTTTTTGCAGAAATCGACATATGAGGTATTTAATGGTAGAGTTAGTTCTTCTTTTGGTCGCAACACATTTGAAAAGTGATTCAATGTCTGGACGGTAGCGATCTTTCGTGCCCATTAAGTACTGATTAATAGGGGTGTTGCGACCACAGTAACTGAAACAACAATGAAAATGAAACTGAAACCCAATATAGCTACTCATACATAGACCGATTGTAATAATTAGTATCTCAGTGCGAACCATATTCCGAAGTGGGAATGATAATCACGATAATCGAATCTTTCTCTATTAAAACCGTAAGCGCTCGCTTGCGACACACATTATCTCCAACATAACAAGCAGCAAAGAAATCACGCAAATCGCACAACATAGCGTTCTTTGTGAAAACACAGCACACCACACCGCACCACGCACACGCACACGCACACGCACACGCACACGCACACGCACACAGCACACGCACCACAGCACACGCACACGCACACGCACACGCACACACACGCACACGCACACGCACACGCACACGCACACCACACGCACACGCACACGCACACGCACACGCACACGACACGACACGCACGCACACGCACACGCACACGCACACGCACACGCACACGCACACGCACACGCACACGCACACGCACACAGCACACGCACACAGCACACGCACAGCACACGCACACGCACACGCACACCACGCAAGCACCGCACGCGCACGACGCACGCACACGTACACGCACACGCACACGCACACGCACACGCACACGCACGCACACGCACACGCACACGCACACGCACACGCACACTCACACGCACACGCACACGCACACGCACACGCACACGCACACGCACACGCACACGCACAAGCACACACACACACAGATTAGCAAAACCTTGTTAATATCAAGTATATATGCACTAGACAGATTCTACCAGTGGGGTACCGGTTAGTAGTAAATGACCGGTAGTTGCAATTTTTGTCAATAAAATGCCCTTATTCTGCAAGATATCAAAAAAGTCTTGAGAAATTACCCATTGATTAGAGATGTTAATTTGCAATACAATACAATACAAGTAAAATAAGATAAGATTCGGTAATAAATGTATTAACAAATTAATGCTAAAAGAATTAATGAAACAAAACAAATAAACATTTGAAGCTTAAATTAAAACAAACAAATAAACATTTGAAGCTTAAATTAAAACAAACAAGTCTAAATCTAATAGTTTCTGTATGACGTCCATCTCTTCCGATGCATACAATTGATCTCCTTGTAAATTTATCTTCAGTAGCACGTAAAACATTTTCAGGAATTTCCCTTGCACATCTAACTATTTCTTGTTAAAGTTCATCAGGTTTGCAAAATGTCTATTTTTATCGTTTTGTTTTAGGTAGTCCCATAAGAAAAAATCCAGGGGTGTCATGTCGGGTGAGCGGTGCGGCCATTTATTGTTCGAAAATCTACCAATTCATTGGTTCTGTTTAAGTCACTCAGAAACAATTCTAGCACAATGAACTGGACAGCCATCATGCTGATACCATGCACGAACTCTTAAAACCCGATGGTAGCTCCTCAAGAAATTCCTGCACGTGGTTTTGTGAAAAATTCAAATCTTATACTATTTAAATTTTGCCTAAAAAGATATGGTCCCAGCAACCTCCTGTTGTACATACCACACCAAATTGTTTTTTGGTAGTATTGATCGCTATGGACAACAACAAAATTCGGATTATTTACAGACCAGCATCTAGAATTTTGGGAGGAAACGGTACCTTTTGTTGTAAAAGTCGATTCGTCAGTAAACAAAATGTTGCTTGAAGGTTCCGGTCTTCATCTATTTCGCCTTGAACCCAAAATAAAAAATCCAATCTCTGATCGTAAATCCAATCGTACAGTTTACTGACAAACGGCGGTTTATAAGGTTGATATTTATTTTCTTTTAATATTCGCAAATTCATTGGAAATTTGACGCGAAGAAATTTGAGGACGTTCAATTACTGTCTGTAACACTTCCATTTGATTTATCTCTGTCAAAACATTCTCTTTGTGCTTCTTTTTGTATGGCACTTCCAAAGACCCACTGCTTTTAAGTTTAGCCAATAGACGACATGCCGTTGGAGCACTTATAGGATTATTAGGATGTGGTTGGTTAAAAATAGCGGTCGCTTCATTGACACTTTCATAATTATATAAGAAAAAACCTGTTGAAAATAACAACTAACCTTTTGTTTTACTAATAAATAGATTTTTGTTGTGAAAAATATTATTTGAGGTTTACGCAAATGAGGTGATTTAAACAAATTCTGTTTGTTCAGAACCCGTTCCAAATAATTATTTTATGAAAGAATACTACTGAATGATCTAAAAGTCATTGATCGACGCCAATGCCGTTATTTTTACATTTCTCGTTTAAATGTTATTTGTTATGTAGCGTTTCCTGAATTGTTCAATTCATTCTTATCAAATAGTTACGCTAGTACACTTTAATTCAATTTGCAACCGAAAATTGAAATAAATTAATATTCCGATAAACGACACCCCTAAATAACAAAAATTTATAACTTCTCGATATGTCAATATCAAAAATATGCCATTATTTCCCATAACCCTTTTTGATGTCTTGCAAAATAGGGCATTTTGTTGAGAAAATTTCAATTACCACTAATCGGTATGCCACTGGTAAAATCTGTCTAGTGCATATATTTACTTTTACGTGAACCACCAACTTTTATCTGGAATAAAATCGATTTTAATAAAGTTTTGTTTATCGATCAAACTCTGGGCTATTCTATATATATATATATATATATATATATATATATATATATATATATATATATATATATATAAGATATTGCTTTAACAACAAATTTTAATTGTCATATTTATATAGTACGTTCTGGTAGTAGGACGATACCGTTAGTAGGGAATGCTACATCGTCCGAGGAACGATTTAGTCAGTAATCGGTTTGCTCGCTATGGTATTACTCAAGAGAACAATACAATTGCTCGCTACAAGGGGCAGTCAAGGTCGAAACAGACAGGCCTCGTTGCTGACGACTGAGCAAGGAATGAATGGGGAGTCGGTACATGGAATGTTAGAGGAATGCATGGTAAAGAATTTGAAATTGCGAATATAAAGTACGAAATGCACCTTGATATTCTGTGTGTATCGGAGACAAAGCGCAAAGGAAAAGATGCTGTGGAGATGGAGGATGGCAGCCTAGCTCTATGGTCAGGAGTTGAGACTGAAGTGCATGGCGCAAAGGGAAAGAGCGAAAAGATGTGTTAAACAGTACGAATTGGTATCTCCCCAGGTAATGTGGGTTAGAATGAAAGTGAAGTTTCGAAGAATTTTTGTAGATCTGGAGAAGGCATACGACAGAGTGAATAGGGAGAAACTGTGGGAAATATTAAAAGTATATGGCGTAAATAAAGGTTTAATAAACGGAATAAGGGAAGTACACAACGGTAGTCGGGCATGTGTTAGGGTGAGAGGAGGTGTGAGTGAATACTTTAATATTGAGCAAGGAGTGCGACAAGGCTGTGTGATGTCACCGTGGTTGTTCAATGTATGCATGGATAAATGTGTTAGACAATCATGTACCGATACTAATGGTGTAATGGTTGGTGACGTAAATGTATGACTTCTGGTGTATGCAGATGACACAGTCTTATTAAGTGACAGTGGAGATGAGCTACAAACTGCTTTGAAGAAGTTTGATACAGTCTGTGAGAGCATGGACCTAAAGGTAAACGTGAACAAAACTAAGATTGTGGTGTTCAATCGGGAAGGTGGAAAGGAGAGTAGAGTATTTACTCTGCAAGATGAAAGTGTGAAACAAGTGGACGAGCTAGTATATCTGGGCAGAATGTTTGCTGCAGATGGTATAATGGAGGGCGAGATTGGACGAAGGGTCAATCCTGGAAGGAAAGTGATTGGAAGTATATGGACGATAATGAGAAACGAAAGCATGGGCCTAGATGCGAAACGGGCAATCTATAATGGCGTGTTCGTCCCATCAGTACAGTACGTCAAAAAAAGCACGAAAGAAAAATAAATACCGTGGATGTGAGATTCCTGAGAAGCGCACGTGGTAAAACCAGAAGGGACAATATAAAGAATGAGTGCATAATGAAGGGGTGTGGCGAGGAAAAGACGATGATGGATAGATATAAAAGTAGTACATTACGTTGGTTTAGTCACATTGAGAGAATGAACAATGCAAGACTAACGAAGCTAATATATGTGGGTGAGATTAGAGTTAAGGCCGTCCCTGGTAGGCCGCGTAAAACTTGGCTGAATGTAGTAGAATGTATGATAAAGGAAAGAAAGATATGGAGTTTTAAAAATAAAAAGGCATGTCAGAGACAATGTATGAATCCTGCGGAAGCTAGGGAGATATGTGGAGATAGGAGGAAAGCATGGAGAACGATTATTAATTAAATAAGGGCAGGGATTGTTTTGCCTACCACGCAACGGAATGGCGTGAAGGTTATGTTAAGTTAAGTTAAATTATGTAGGACGTGACATATCATGAAGAAATAAACCTGAATTATTAGTAACAACCGATGCGTCGAACGTATAGCATCTTTTTATGGTTATTGTTTTAAAATCGGGTGGTAAGTGCTTAATTTAAGCAGATTGCTTTACTTGTTTTTTTAGCGCAAAAATTATTTGCTACCTCTCTGCTAATATTATTGCATGTTGATTTTGGTTCAAATAAAATGAAGTAAAGGTAGTAAAGGTAGTAAGTACACTATACAGGATACATTTTCACAATACGCGTAAAATCCAAACACCTTTTCCAAATGCTAAAATAAACTATGAGGTTTGCAAAATTTCTTGTAAAACTGAAAGGCAGCTACACAAAACCTAGTTATTGCCTAAAAGAAATTCAAATGATAATTACAAACATTATTTTAAATTATTTATAAATAAATATTACGGATATAGCTAACCCCAATGTAACTAGCATTGTAAACTAATAAATCTCGGTTCTTTTGAACTGCAATAATGTGTTGGACCAAGTAAATTAATGAATAAATACAATTTTTAGACATATGGTGATTAGCGCCTTAAAATTGAAAAAGTTGATCTTGGCTATCGAGACAATGCAATTAGCCATTTTCCTAACTAAATTGGTAAACAAATAAAGTTTTTGGTTTTTTTTACCTTCAAACGATGACCAAAACGTAAAACCATAACAATTACGTCTTACCGTCAAGACAATGAGTTTAACCGCCTCTTCAGGAAAATCAGTAAAAAAATTAGGTTTTTAGGCATCTTTAGCCCTAAATAATGACAAACAGCAAAAGCATAACATTTACTCCTTGTCCATTTATGTAATACGTTTGAACGTGTATAATTAAAGTATTTGTTTGTGCATCTGTCGCTCAAATGATAAACAACGCCCCAAAACCGTAAAGGATAGTCCAGTTCAACCGAGGAAACGCGTTTGGTCAATTCCCAACAAAGTTAGTGCGTAAATGAAGAATTTAGGGATCTTTAACCCCGAACAATGGCAAAGAGCTAAAACCATAAACGTTTGCTCATGACCTTTAAACCAATGTGTTCAGGGGCTTCACCAACAAAGGTGGTGTATAAAAAATGTTTTAGACATTTTTGACACCATGTAATAATCGATACCCTATAGTTTTCGTTCATGCATTTGATAATTTTCCTAAGCAAATTAAAAATAAAGCTTTTGGGTGTTTTTCACCGTATAATAACCGCGTCAAGGCATAAAAGATCATTATAATCTATCGAGAACATCCGCTTGGCAGTTTCCACATCTAAATTGGCGTGTAAGTAAAATTGTTGGCCTTTTTGACCCCAAATCATGATCAACGTTTTAAAACCATAAAAATTTGTTGTTTACCGTCGAATTAGTGCGTTTGGTAGTTGCAACTGGCAACGTAGTACTTCGTTGTTATATTAAAAAAAGAAAGATTTAATCACATTATACTATATAAATGCGTACTGGGTTTTGTGGTTGAATTTCAAATAAATATTAGAAAGAATTGATTTTCTAATGGTTTATATTTAGAAATAAATTATCGCTTTATACCTTCGCCTATCCAAAGCTACAAATTCGGTTAGCGTTAAAAGGTTAATACTGATAAACTGATCTAAGCCTCAATAACTACTAAAGATAATTTTCTAAAATCTCATCGTTAAGTGATACACCAAACCCTTGAAAACATTACACTATATTTAATTAAAATTAAATATTTTAATATTTTAATATAAAAAAAATATAAACCCCATAATGGGTCTAGAACGTTTCGCCGCGGGCGATTCGTCGTCGCCGTTTCGCCGTCAGTCGTTTCACCGCCGGGCCAGTTCGCCGCCAGAACAATTTTGATATTTGGAATAACATATACACCATTACGAAGTTTTGTCCCTGCGAATTAAAAAAAACAGCGTGTCTATTGCTTCTTACATCAATTTTTAATCCTTTTAGAAAAATATTTTTTAACGCTTATATTGTTCTTTTAAAAAATTAATATGGTTCGTTTACTTTTTATACCACTATGTATTTATGTAGGCGATAATGTACAATATCTTAAGTTTCCCTCTAATTTAATACAAAAATTCCAAGAATCCATTAACCTAAGTTGATGTCTTGTTTACTAAAAGATGTTATAAAACGGATTTAATGTAGCCAATTTATAATTACCTAGACAACTAGGAATTTACATAGGCCATAATGGATAATTGATTTGATTAGCAGATCCACCTCCTCATCAGAAACTGAAGAAATTTCATTTGGCAGACACGAGAATTTTAAGAATTGTAAAGGATGTGAATAACAGAACAACCTTGGAGTATTTGCGTTCTATACCCCACAATTATCAATTCGGTCAATAAATTACATTATTATAAATTTACCGTTACCTAGTGTATATGTTATTCCAGATATTAAAATTGTTCTGGCGGCGAACTGGCTCGGCGGCGAAACGGCTGGCAGCGAAACGGCTTGGCGGCGAAAACGCCTCGGCAAACCGGCGGTGGCGAAATGTCCGCGACGAAACGTCCCATACCACCCCATAATAAAGAATCGAATGGTGATATTATTTCTCGGAAAAGTCAGCATTCTGAGTAGTTTACTCCAGAATGTCATTAAATGGCACCATATATAGAAAAAGATATTGTTGAAAAGATCGTTAAAAAGAAGAACTTTTATCGAAAAAAATTATTGTATTACTCCCACCCCTTTTAAGTAACATTCGACTAAAATTATTAAATTCGAAATTCATTGTTAACAAACAAAACTGAAAAGTAGGATTTTCAAATCTAGTTGCCGAATTAAACAATGTCACACACATGTTTTAATCTCAATAATTGCATGTGTTGTATTAATCTACCCTGGAATCATCCATTGTTTAAATTGATAATTTATTGTTTATTATTGATATGTGTTTGTAGACACAAAGTTAAAATTTAATTTCGTTAAAAAGTGAGTTAACATAAATTAGTGACATTATGACGTTTTCAAATTTAGAAGCTTTTGATATGATAATGGTTTTGTGAGAATGTAGACAAAAATTACAAAGCGGCTGAGAGAATGTATGCGGAAAGATATCTTCAACGTGTCCGTCCATCCTTAAATGTTTTTAAGAGATTGGCAACACGTATTTGTACCAAAGGGCAGATGCAACCAAGATACAATCGCATAAATCGAATTATACATGTACGTAATCACATAGAGCCTGTTGTTCTCGCTGCAGTAATTGTTGATCCACATATTTCAACGAGAGGGCTTACAAAGGATTAGCCAATACGCTGTATGCAGTATTTTGAAAGATCACAACTTTCATCCATACCACGTTCAGAGGCACCACGAATTAAATGAGAATGATTTTCAAGCTCGAGACATTTTTTGTAATTGGTTAATAAATAAAAGTCCACACTTTCCTAGGATAGTTTTATGGACTGACGAAGCTACTTCTAAAAGCACTTGAGAAGTCAATATTTACAATGCACATTACTCGTCGCAAACAAATCCTCACTGGCTACAATCTCTTGACAATCAACAGGTTTGGAGTGTTAATACGTGGTGTGGTATACTTAAAGGTAATATCACAGGCTCTTATTTTTTCAAAGAAACTCTGAATGGGATATGATACGCCGAGTTTGTAAGTAACAACTTAATCAGCTTACTGAAGAATGTCCCTCTTTTAACGCGAGCAAGAATGTGGTTTCAGCAAGACGGCTGCCCAGAAATTTTTCATTGGTCTTCAGGAACACAGCAAGTCAACTATTTCCTAACAGATGGATTGGCAGAGGAAGCATGGTGGCGTGACCGCCAAGATCACCAAATTGTACTCCCCTAGATTTTTTCCTTTGGGGTCGGATCAAGGATATTGTTTATAAAGAAAAACTAACAACGATAGATGATATGAAGCTGAGAATTCGCAATGCTTGCCATTAGAGCCACTGATAGTGTAACTAGGTGTTTAACAGTAGACATTTTGCATACTTGTAACATTGCCTAACTCGGTAAAATTCGACTTTTCAATTTTGTTTGTTAACAGTGAATTTCAAACTTATAATTTTAGTCGAATATTACTTAAAAGGTGTGGGAGTAATAAAATAAATTTTTCTATAAAACTGTCTTCTTCTTTAATGATCTCTTTTGTCATATGGTGCCACTTAAAATTTTGGAGACATTCTAGAGAAAACTACTCAGGATGCTGACTTTTCCAAGAAATAATATCACCATTAAATTTTTTTTATTATGGGGTTTATAATATTTTTTTTAAACCAACTCTTTATGACTTACCGTTTTTAATAAAAATAGGGGTGGGGATAGTGGTCTCACTCACCCGGTGTATATATATATATATATATATATATATATATATATATATATATATATATATATAAAATTGTTGTGTTAAGCAAATGTGTTTATACTTTAGTTTTTAATCTAACTGTGAAAAAAAACCACAAAGAGAGCAAGGTCATGTTAGGCACGAATTTCCTCTCAGTCATTAAAACAATTTTTTGAATAGAATTCACTTATAAACAACAGTATGAGTACATGAATTTAAAACAGCATCCAACACTGAAACAGTATAAATGTTTATGTTTACCGTTAGAAATGAATGTCTTCCTTCTTAGGGTACCAATAAAACTCATATAGTGGGTACAAAATAAATAAATATTTATGTTTACCGTTAGAAATAAATGTCTTCCTTTTTAGGGTACTAATAAAACTCATATAGTGGGTACAAATTAATGTCCCATAGCACTATCTAGCCCAAAGGGACTCGAAATAAATATTTTTAATATGGTGGATCCCAAATGACCTCCAATAAAATAAAACCCTAAATGTATTTTTTATCTATTATAGCAATATAACCATACATTTAGATTTAGATTTTTGCAAATCATACCAATATGACCATTTTTTCTCCAACAAAATGATTTGTAAATGAACCATTTCAATATGGCTGATCCATAAATTGATTTTGTCGAATAAACAACACTGTGACCTATGTTTTTTGAACCGTTGCTTTTCACAAAATACTTTAAAACATAGTCCACATCGAAATGTTTGCTAACAGTTGTAGAATCAAAGTAATACGGTAGCAAAGATACTTTTGTTCTGTTCTGACCAAATTGGGGAAATAATTAGGTTTTCTGACAAAAACATTTTACTTCCGACTCGTGTGGTTCGTAGCACTTGTGACAATGAATTCTTATGACACTTGTCTGAACACTTGTGATGTGGACAAGTCAAGTGACGTGGGATACTTATGGCTAGTAGGCAATCGACCTTTCGACCATTCTAGAACCAAGAGTATTATTAAAATGCAAACCCTCAATACGTAACGTAACACAGGACTTACAAAACATGCTTATTCGTATAATTCCCTTTCAATATAGTTTTTTTTAATAAAATAAACTTAGGGTTGGACAAATTTAGTTTCTTCCATTGCAAGCTTCTACAACATCTTTACTTATTAAACGTGTAGTAGGTACATCATTTCTGCTTACTTGATTTAAATAAGCGTAGTGGGAAATTTCCATGCCACTCAAAATGTGAAAAATTGTCGATCAGCTATTTTTGTTTAACAGGGCAATAGTTTAAATTTAAATAATGGATTTTTGAGTGGTATGTGAATTAGTATCAGAACAGGCTTCTTTTGAAGGTATAGGTCGCCCTGTATATTTTCAAAACGAATTATTTTTTTAATGCTGGTAGTCAATTACTATTCTTCTCTTCAAGCTAGAATGTCATATAAATTCTATTAAAGGACATACATATTTTTGTTTTATATTTATTTCAGTCTTCATATGTAATATAGGAGGTGTGAATCAAGTACTAACCATAGGTTGGATTGCTTTCAAGCGTACACGTTTGTCGTAAAAATGGACTTGAAATTTTACACCGGATAAACAAATGACTATTTTGGATTTATTACGAAAGTATGTGTCCTGACAAATTCAAAAATATTCTGGGCTGCACTTTTAATGAACGCGTTGATTCCCATGTGAAATTGTGGGAGACCCTCGAAAATCATGTCCATGTTCCCGGACGGGCTGAAAAATTTGTTTCCTTTTAATTTGGTCCCTCGGAACATAAGGGTCAAAAATATTTAGTTCCTCTAAAAGGGTTCGTTTGATTGTCAGCTGCCATTATAGCGATGAACTGCAAATTTATGCACAAAAAATTTGTTTAACGTAAGGTATTTTGCCATCTCTGGTGGTCTCTAACAACTTAAAATGAAAAAAACCTATACAACCCTAAATTTAATCTACCTCTACTCCTTACAAGGATACAGAAGATGTTAATTCAATTTCACTATTTCCAATAATCTTTTAATAGCTAATGTGTATAAGAAACGTATGCCACAGTTTTCTAGTATATAATTTGCTCCTTTTATCCGTGACCAACCCTAAAACTCGTCAATGGTTCACTATTGAACTATTTACTACACCTAATCGCGTAATATGCCGTACTGCCTGTGTTACCTGCCGGTTCCACAGCAGTTCGTTATCCATGTTTCACCTTTCTCCAATAGTAGCTTATAGTAGGGCAAAATTAAGTTGAATACTTTTTTATTTTATTGTGACTAAGGTATCAATTTCTAGTGGTTGCTAAGCACCGGAAATGTTCAAACTGCCTTACTTGACAGGAATGTGGGATATAGTAGGAATAGCGATGTATGCGGACAGGGTGACGCGTAGATCGTTCGGGCAGACATTTGCAGTACATGCTTATAAAAGCAGTTTTCAGTGGGACGTACATATTTAAAGGAATTAAAACTAGTGTGATCGACGTTCCCGAATAAACCACGAATAATGATTTAAATTTTTTCTACCGTTATTTTTTCACATCGTTTTGATGCCTTACAAATTGCATTTTAAACATATTATCTTAAATGATTGCAACACAGTAAAAAAAATCTTCGTATCATCCGGAAGATTGGATACGTTTTTCCACGTTTCATAAAATTGCAGTGCATCGCATTTTCCATAAAATGCAGCACTTCCCCAAACCTTCTGCTCCGTAGATCATTTGAACTGCAGGAAAAACGATGACAATTTTCGCTTGGAGTACGGAGAGTTTTTCAGACAGTTGGTTTACGTTGTTGCCCTTATTTTCAATAGTTTCTTAGATACACACATTTTTACACGCCAATCAATGGTTTAAGAAGATTGAAAAAAACGTGACAAAAATGCTTTAATTTTCAATTAATCGGCTACCCTAGTTTACTGAACAATGGCAGAGTAAAATTTAGTGGTCTTACCTTCGATTAACTTTATTTATTGGTAAATATAATTAAATATTTATGGTAAACTGATATTAGGAGTAAACTAAAGGAAAATAAATTCCCATGTAAAGCGAATTTATCCATTTCAACATTGTACGCACTCATCACGACAAAATGCTTTGGTATACAGCCAAGGTGTGTATTATGGTAGTAATTACTTGTTTGTTCTGTAGAAGCGACGTAATAAGAAAAGAAAATTGTACATTTGCTATTTTTCTGGCAGAGTTTGAAGTATAATTTGGTTTTCCGATGAAAATATCGATTTCAATTGGTCTTTCCTGCTAAATGTAGTGTAAACTTAATGCAAACAATCTCATGTGGTCAGCATAATATGACTTTCTCGTGCTATTGTCGTATTGCGCCAACTCGTACATAAAGTAAAGAAAACACGTATACTTATACAGGGTGTAATTTAAAATCACCGACAAACGAAAACTGGAGATTCTATGATTCAAAATATGACAAAAATTATCATAAACGCTTTTCCGAAAATGCTTCCTGACCTAGATACAGGTTGATTAAAAAATACTTTTTTTAAGATTCCTCAAAAACTACCAAAGATATTACACTGAGATTTGGTACACCTAAATGTCTAATTAAATATTTTAAGTTAATCAGTTTCAGTAAAGAAAAAAAGCACGACCTTGTTTTCCTTGAAGAAATATTTTTTTGATAGATTCAACATTTAATTCTGCAAATAAAATCATACTTAGTATATTTTCGATTCGGCACCCCGTTTTTGAAATATATTGTATTAACGTAAGCGACAACATTATTCAATAAGAATCAAAATTTGTTTTATTTTACAAAAAAATAACGCAGTTAACTATTAGGTACATTATTAAAGAGATATTGAAGGAATCAAAAACAAAATAATTATTATTTTTATACATATTGTTCAAAATGTCCTCCTCCCTTTTGAATGCAAGCTTGTACCCTTCTTAGCAAATGAAACCTAACACGCTGGAAAATTTGTGGCATAGTCCTAATCTCATCGCATGCCATCGGTATGCGATTCCAACGTTGCTCTCGATTATCAATTTGAACAGAATAGACACGAGTTTTCAGATACCCCCACACAAAAAAATCCTATGGGTTTATATCTGGCGATCGTGTCGGTCACGGTACTTCACTTTCTCGTCCAATCCAGCATCCAGAGAACCATGCATTTAAAAATTCTCTGACGTTTCGTGTAGAACGTGGTGGTGCACCATCATGCACGTTTTGTAGGTGAAAGAGATGTAAATTTTGTTCTCGTAAAACTTTCCAAGGCTTGCTATGCGGCACATCAAATTCTAAACCTAACACACGCGTACTTATTGATGAATTTTCGTAAACTCTATTTAAATTTTGTTCCTCAATTTCAACTGGTACACGAGCATTACGTCCGGAATTTTTCTTTCCTTTTAAACTTCCATACTCTAACAAGTTACAATGAACGGTCGTAAACGTAGTATGATGTGGATGTCTTCTATTTGGAAATCTTTGTTCATAAAGTCGAGCAGCTGCACGAGCATTGCAATTAGTATTACCATAACATAAATGCATATCGACCAGTTCTCGTTTGGAATAATTCATTTTTTCACAAACAATGAATTACAAAACACTCGTAAATGCAACTATTTTAGCAAACATAAGATACGTAACTGTCAAATGCAAAGCAATCTTTGATTTATTTAATTTGGTTATTACTGAATAATGTAGTCATTTATGTTAATGCAAAATATTTCAAAAACGGGTGCCGAATCGATAAAATACTAAGTATGGTTTTATTTGCAGAATTAAATGTTGAATTTAACAAAAAAATATTTCTTCAAAAAAAGCAGGGGCGTGCGTTTTTTTTACTTAAAGTGATTAACTTAACATATTCTACGCCACTGGATGGAGCGAGTTGAGTCACATTCACCTGATTAATTGTACTTAATTAGACATTTAGGTGTACCAAATCTCAGTTTTGTAGTTTTTGAGGAATCTTAAAAAAATCTTAAAAAAATCATTTTAATCAACCTGTATCTCGGTTAGGAAGCATTTTCGGAAAAGCGTTTATGATAATTTTTGTCTTATTTTGAATCATAAAATCTCCAGTTTTCGTTTGTCGGTGATTTTAAAATACACCCTGTATATTCATACACTGCGGTGCTAGGACTCATTATATGATGGCGTAAATCAATCGAAGCACGGCATTTCATACTTTATTCATATTCTTTTACATAAAATGTACAAAATATGCTTATTCATTACCTATACATTTCATCTTTAGTGTCACACATTGCAAAGCAACGCTAAGGGATCGGTATCAGATGCGTATCTGACAAATACGTTTTAATTATTTCAAAGTACACAAAAGTGTTTTTAGTTTAGTTAATTTTTGAAGCTTTATACAATAGATAGTCTTTTCTAAAGGAAAATTGTCAAAATTTTAATTATTCTTCAAAAAGGTAAAATGAATAGTTCTCCAAATATTCATAATAGATGCTTTAGGGTTAGCTTAAAGTGTCCTTAAGAACTTATTTGTCACCTAATGAAAAACTTTCAAGATAACTAAAATCCAATAATCATGCAAACACTTTTTTCCACATATTTAATCGTTTTGCAGATATATACGAAAATGTGCTTTCTACAAAGCACCTTTATTTGTAAACCAAATTTAATGAAAACTTGATAGATCCGAGATATTTTAGTAAAAACTCTGAAATCGACCTTAAAAAATCTGGAACAATAGATCTGTGACAGGACCTGTAACAAACAAGATACACCCACATACTACACAAAATGAAACAACACCAAACTCGTCCCAAGAGCTAAGCTACCACCATCAACAGTCAACCGATGATGATGGTAGCTTAGCTATCAAAATGTGTTCGGTGCTTTTAGTTATCGTGGCTACAGATACACGCGCACACACACACACAAATTGAAAATGGTTTTGGTGGTTTTCAAAATGCTGGAAACGCGTAAAATCGTTGAAAACTCGACACCGATTTTCTTCACGAAAGCAATATTTTTATTGTGTTGAAGGCGTGTAGTTGTTTTTCTATTCCTCTTATGATTCTGGTTAGATGGTTACGATCCTTCTTGTTTTATCAGTTTATATGTAGAATGTTTTATTGTATTGTGCTAACTCCCATGTTGGTGTGATTCTCTTCACTGCCAAACGATTTTCTGAATATCTCACGCTGATTTGCGTATCCGTTTGCCCAATATGTTTGTTGCATGGTATTCCATAACTACCTGGATTTTCTAGGTTAATAACTTGTGTTTTGATTGGACAGAATCGCACCAATCGTCTTATCTGTTATGAATATTGTATTGATGTTGGGTTTGTTGAATATCCTGCCGATTTTGTCAGTAGTCTCTTTCACAAATGGTAGAAACATTCTGCTACCCTCTTCGTTTTTATCTTTTACCTTTCGTGGATTAAGGGTATCCTTATATGCCTTTCGTTGAATCAATCTTGATATAATACTGTCCATTTCTGCTCATACATTCTCTTTGTCGGAAAATTGGTTTGATCTAGTTACAAATATTTTGACCACGGATATATACCGTATGTCCTAGTTTTTAATCTGACTTTTTTTAGATTAGTACATTCAGAAACGGTACTTTGTCGTTTTTCTCTACGACCATTAAAAATTTAATTTTGTTGCGTGTTGAGATTGTATAGTTGTCCAGCTTTGTAGATAGCTCTTTTGCAGTACCGTAGAACGTAGGAAGTAGGAATCTTCAACCCAGCACAATCTAGTAGCACGTTAAAGTAGTACCTTAGTTGTAAGCATTACTGTTTACCCAGTATAATAATTGTACTTATTCAATAAATAAAGTCATTTGGGTTGTTTAATTAATATTAGACGTAGATATCTAAGCACGCGCCTTTTAATTAAGTGGAACTTCTGGAAGATATTTTATCAAATATTTAGGTTCTACTTATTACCTTCAGATGGTGCAAATTTAAATGAAACTTAGAATTGTTATAATTATAAGTTATGTTAATTTTTATGTAGAAATAAGCAAGTAAAGGTATATAACGATCAGTACCTATTTATACGCTCAAATAGAATATCACAAATTAGAGAATACCTAATAAGAATGGTATAAAAAGTTAATCGCGTAACGTAAGGGTTTTACCTAGGGTGAAATTATTATGTCTATTTACATAACATTTAATATAAAATTATGAATATGTCCTAAAATATGGTAATTCAAATTAAGCACGTCAAGAAGTCCCTCCCCCCAGCACAATGAAAGGAGAAGGCAAGAAACAACAAAAGTGAGCAAAGCGCCAAATGAGAAATTGCAGAATGGATACTTAACACGTAGTATCAAAAAGACATGCAAAGGAGAACAAAAAAGAGTAAAAGTCCAGATGGGGAGAACAATTCGACATGCCTGGACAGCGTTTACAACGTTTACGACGCCAAGGATTGCAAAGAGGCAAGTTAGGAGGTCGATGCAAAGCAGTAACGGCTAGATTTATAGAAGGATCTGTATCAATACGAGAATCATCAACAAGACGGACAGGTTTCACATCTTTGACATGGTAGACTCTAATATATTTAATAGAATCATCTTTTAATTAGCAAGTCCAGGAAGAAATCATTTTCTTAATAAGATAGAGTCCAACAAATTTGGGAATAAGTTTAGCATTAAGTGACTAGAAGCGTCAGAGACTAGAAAATTGTGTTTCCACACACGATCATTCAAAGAAAATTTGACTAATCTTTATCGACGATTGTAACTAGTTTCTCGATAAGCTTTAGATAGTAGTTTATTGATGTGTAGACGAGTGAATTCAAGTTGACGAGTAAATTTATTAGAAGGAGGTATCGCATGATCTGAATCAGAAAGTATAGGATGAGGAGAAGATCTAAAAGATCTCCAAAAAGTACATGTTCACCTCCAAATAACGCAAAGTAAGAAGAACAACCAATTATTTTATGTTTAGCAAATCTAATACCGCAAGCAATTTTTACAAAGTTCACACCCCACATGCGATGATTTTGATTGATCTAAGAAGATATCATTCTTTTAAGAACTTTGTCAATTCGTTCGCAGGGTTCACTTGTGGATGATATTAAGCGTTAAAGGGAATAGTAGTGCACTATTCAAGCCAGAGTTGAGTAAATTCTTTGATGAAAAATAATTAACACTAAAATGATGTGCTGAGAACCTGAGAAAGATATTGTGGAGTTAATCGGCCTACTTCCACAGTTTATGCTTTTTGAGCGCGACGTTTCGGAAGCGGACCCTGCTTCCGTCATCAAGCTTAGTCCTGAGAAGGACTGTTTTCGCACTTGAGTCGAGTTCATATGTTATATATAATTTTTTCCCAAGCACTTGACTACTCTCAGATTCGAACTTGGTACCTTTCACTTACTAGTCTGACACCTTTACCACTGAGCCACTGAGTAATCCAATATATATTTTTTAAAACTTACATATATATATATATATATATATATATATATATATATATATATATATATATATATATATATACATCATTCTATCATTTTTGCGTCCATCTATTTGGCATTTACCATCAATCTGGCTACACTTTGCAAAGTGGCGTCTGTATATGGACGCCAGATTACAATCTAATAATTTTCTTGGTATGAGTGTTAGAAGCACCGTTGATAAAAGACAATTCTGATAGAATCCTATAATACTCATTCTCAGTATGGGGTCCATTCCATACTCCTACGTTGAGATTTTTTAAAAACTTGTCGACGCCAAAATCGTGTAATTCGTAAAATTGTATACAAACTTAGTTCAGCACTTTGCCGTCACGGCGCTATTTCTAAATATACTTTTATTGTATTTATTCTGTACATTTACAATCTTTCAGGCGTCTTTAAATGGCAACACTGTAAAACCAATTTCTAATATTCTTTCTTATTTAATTTGAAGTAATTTCATATTTACGGTCTACAGCCTTCTGGCGTCATTCTACCTAGATATACAATTGATATTACTTAACATCTGAAGTCATATATTAACATATACAGGGTTTTCCACGGTAGCCGTTCGTTAGAAGTTTATGTGGTTAGAAACAATTTAGAAATCTGAATTTTGGACTAAGTTATTTAAGATTCTCTTTCATTCTAAAATATTTTCAAGGTCATGTTCCTTCCGGTTATACGAAGTCGCACTATCTTCCTTATTTTAAATGGAACACCTGTATATTATTTTATTTTGGAATCTTGACAAAATTTTAGGATAAGTCTTCATAAGGGTTTCCTATACCTTTTTCTAACTGTTTCTTAGATATCTTAATTTTTTCAAAAATTTTGAAAAGTAACCTATTTTCAACATTTTCATTACTTATTTTGACATTGATGGAAAATGCTTCTGGAATAGACAGTAGCATTACAGAACTACTTTTGAAATACTCATTGACAATTGATTTAAATTCATACATATGTTCAAAAATTTGATTTTAAATTTTAAAGTTACGAAACATTTGTTAATTAATGCTGACATTTGTATATTTGCATGAATGATTTTATTTGCATCGTTTGGTAATATAACTAATCGAAATTTGCTTAGTTAATAGTATAATTTAATGATTTTTGAAGGAACTATTTCAGTTTCTTCAAAATCAATTAAAGTGAAATTTAATTCAAAACACAAATTGTATAATATATAGAGTAATGTTATACCAAACGATGATACACTAAATTGCATTATCTATCAACATTCAAATAATTTTTGAATAACTAGAAGGTGATAAAAATGATTGAATTATACAAATGAAAATTTTCTTCAACAATAAACAATATTGAAAATTGTTATGAATAGTTACATCAAACGTATTGCACCTCATCACATAAATCAATATTGCAATAGTATTCAACAAGTATAGTATCTTATTGCTAATCTTAGTATCAATATCTAGAGCAACTTTCCATCAGTCAAAAATAAGTAAGACAAGCAGTGTTGAAAATAGTTACATCTTTCAAAATTTTGAAAAATCAAGATATCTAAAAACAGTTGAAAAAAGGTATAGGAAACCTTACAAGACTGATCCTAAAATTTTGTCAAGAATCCAAAATATAAATAATATACACGGTGTTCCATTTAAAATAAGGAAGTTAGTGACTTCCGGTATAACCAATAACATGACCTTGAAAATATTTTAGAATAAAAGAGAATCTTAAATAACCTTAAGTCCAAAATTCAGATTTCTAAATTGTTTCTAACCACATAAACTTCAAACGAACGCCTAGTGGAAAACTTATACATACTGTTTATTCTAAGCAAGATTAGCTACCTCATGCACCTCAAATACACCATTCTATGTACACACCAGAAAATAATAAAATTTACAGATAAATGTAAAAATTAAAAATGCAAATTGGTTAATATGTTTTACAGTTTTGTCATAGGTAGATAACTGACGGTTGTTTGTATTAGTAATTTTGCTTGGGACACCGAGTTGATTCGAACGTTACCAGATGGTATAATCCAATGCAAAATTTACTTATTATTAACAGTTGAGATGACATTATTACCCTTATTTTAAAAGGGTGACTTTTTAAATCGCATTTCGATTCGCTTCTATATTTGTGTGTGTACAAATATAAAAATCCGTTTAAAATTAATTAAATAACTTTGTACACCAAATTCATAGTTTTAATCGACACTTCATAGATTTAATTTTGAATTAGTATTTGTTTCAATTCTTAGAGGTAGATAGTTTAACCGAAAGTTTTACCGAAATATATTCATCCTTGGATTTTGCTTAGTAAACCTCTAACGAACTGCAGAATGTAGATTAAGAAACAAGTGTCTTAATTTTGAATTACGTAGTAACTTGTTACGATGAGACCGTTTATTTATCAAAATTATTTTTTTTAGTGCGACCAAGTTAAATTAGTACCGTTTAGGGCATTTAGAAACCAGTTCTATTATTAACCTCGTGTCTGCGCATGCGCGTCTGTGCTTGTGCGTCAGTACATGTGCAAGCATGGGTGCATGTGTGTTTATCGTTTATCAGAACGTCCATGTTGCTGGCGTATTTGTACTTTTAGAACTAAAGTTGAGTACTTTGCTTTATACTCAGAGAGGTATAATGAGTACGACACCCATCCATGTCCATGAACAGCACTACTAGTTCCTAATAATAGGGCGACACACAATGCTTCCACTGAACCTGTATCACCTGTTGAAAATTTTTATTGACTCTCAAAAGGCGGGGTTTTATGCAAGGCTGCTCTACATCTAATTCACTATACTTAAAAAAAGAATGTACGAAAAAAGGTCGCGGACAATTGGTCGCGCGAAAAAATGTCGCGCACATTTGAACGCACATCAAAAGGCTGCCAGCGAAAAAAGGTCGCGGACAAATGATCGCGTGAGAAAATGTCGCGTAGAAAAATATAACTATTAAACATTCCTCCACATTTTATCCAGGCTTAGGACTGGCAGTTAATAACTGCCATGTTTAAATTTTTTTTATGTTTTCATATTTTATGATTTTTTATTTTTTTTTGTTGGTTCTTGCTGTTCTTTTATATTTGTACCTCGAAGTTATGAGCAACCGCTCTTAAATACTCCTAATGTGGATGTTTGGCATATTATTGACAAATAGTTTTCTGTCGCTGCGCCGTATCTTTACAAATTTTTTTGAGTGGCTGTTCGTTTCCAGCTATGTAGTGTTCAATTTTCAAACAATGTAAACTTTCCTCTTTCTTTAACGAATTGATAAATTTCTACAAATTTAGATGCGCTGCATCTAATATAGAGGAAACACTATTGTGCCATCCTTCTGCAGAATAGTTTGTATATGGTATGACTTCCTCTATGAATTCAAAACAATTCCAAAGATTTCCTGAAAACTGCGGTTGTCGTCTCTGGTGTCGTCAATCCAAACGATCTATACACTCACCTTCAAATTTAGAGTGTACTGAGTGAAATCAACGCCGCGTCGCAGTGTTCCAGTCTGGTATTTAGATAATTGTTAACAAAATTTAAATTTTTAGTGCCACCATTTGTCCGCGATCTTTTTCGTCGGCGCCCTTTTTCGCTGGCGATATTTTGAGGCGCGCTCAAATGTGCGCGACAATTTTCGCGTGACCAATTGTCGGCGATCTTTTAGCGACACCTTAACAAACATCCACGCCTAAAACAGGTTCGAACCAGGGACTTTCTTTGGATTGAATGGTGATGAAGATATTATAATTTTTAAATAACTAAAAAAGTGGAGAAAATAAATTCATCAAATTGTTTGTCTGATAATTAAAGTGGTTGAAATAGGCTGATTGTACCAAACTCAAAATTCTAGTACGCACCCATTATTCACTGCTTTCCTGTACTTTACCCTTACTTGATAAATGTATCTCTTCTACATTGGGAGCTATTTAAATAACATACGTATTGTATTGATTTTATTTGAACATATATGAATAGACCTTGACGCTCATATGCTGTAATAATAACAATATCTTTAACTAAGACGTCAAAATGATCGGCTAGTTCTTTGGTGATAGAACATATATTTTTCGAATTAGATGAAAGCAGACCTAAAACTGATTGCACATAAACTATTAATTGCAATATGTAGACGCCAATATGTTTGCAACAAGAACATTGTATATATTTTAACCTAAGACGCCAAAATGAAACATTCATAAAATTTTTGGATAATATGAAAGCAGACGTCAAACTGGTTGCTCACAAACTATTAATATAAAATATATTGACGCCTAAATGTTTGCAACAACAACATTATGTATATTCTAATCCGAGATGCCAAAATGATTGCTTTGTTACATTAAGAGGGCATGCAACGCAGCAAGACGCCGTAATGATTTTTAGTGCAGTACTTTAATGTACGGGTTCCAGAATGATTGTCAAACGTACAAAATTATGTATATAGTAAAAAAAGCTAGAAACATATGGAATAGACCATAGAACTTAGAAAAAAATGCTGACCTATATACTTCAATAAAATATCAGAGAATACGTCTTGTTCTAGGTGACGCCAAATTAAGGAATTACGTACGGACGCAATAATGATTGCATGATATATATATATATATATATATATATATATATATAACTTTTTGGTGGTTGGGCAGAAGTTTATTGAGCATGTTGCGCCGTAACTTCTTGCGCAGGTGTATTGCGCTTAAGCTCTTCGCGCAGTGTTCGAATCCATATGGGTTTCATTTCTACTGTCAGAAGTTCTATTATTATTGTGGAATAGGATGAAACGTTAGGCGAACGCACGCAACTCTCGGTAAACAAAATAATGGAACTTCTGACAATATGCATTAGAACTACATATTTCCAGGTAGAAGACAAATTCTACCAACAAGAGTTTGATGGCGATGGGTTCCCACTATCATCCATAGTGAGCAATATATATATATATATATATATATATATATATATATATATATATATACATGGAAGACTTTGAAGACCAAGCGATATCCGAATTCACAGAGAAACCAAGGATGTGGCTTAGATACGTGGACGATATCTTCGTAGTTTGGCAACACGGCAAGCATAAGCTAGATGAATTCCAAGATCATCTAAATAGCCGCGCACCCTCCATAAAATTCACAATGGAATTGGAGTCGGAACAAAAACTGTCATTCCTGGATGTACTTGTACACAGCAATGACAACACTTTCACGGCCAGTGTATACAGGAAACCTACTCACACGGGGAGGTACCTACACTACAACTCCAATCACCACAAAAACGTGAAGTTAGGCGTGGCAAAATGCTTGTACGATAGAGCAAAAACAATATGCTCAAAACAAGAGGACCTGAACAGAGAAAAAGAAAATATCGCTAGAACACTCAAAGAAAATGGCTACCCCGATCTAACACCTAAGCCAAACAGAGAAAGGGTAACCGAAAAAGAAGAACCTAAATATACAGCGATAATACCATATATACAAGGTACCTCAGACAAAATACGAAGGATAGGCAGCAAATACAAGATACGCACTGTCTTCAAATCGACCAGAACGCTCAGGGGAGTACTAACCAAAACCAAACCATACAATGAAGATCAGAATTCCAAGAATTGTGTATACAATCTACCATGCGAATGCGGCAGAGCATATATAGGAGAGAGCAGTAGACCACTCAAAGTGAGAACGCAGGAACATAAGAACAACGTCCGCAAGGGCGAAACAGAAAGATCAAGAATCTCCGAACCTGTCTGGAACGAAGACCACCGCATCCAATGGGATAACATACAGATAGTGGCAAAGGACGAGAACACAACTCGTCGGAAACTCAAATAAGCCACATACATCGCACTAGCAGAAAGTCCAATAAGTCAATCTAGTGTAGAAATGAAACCCATATGGATTCCAATAATGGGCGAAGAGCTTAGGCGCAATACACCTGCACAATAAGTTACGGCGTAACATGCGCAATAAACTTCTGCGCAACCACGAAAAAGTTTAATATATATATATATATATATATATATATATATATATAAGTTCTAAAAAGTATATATTAGTATATATCAGTGTTAAAGGTGTCAGACTAGTAAGTGGAAGGTACCAAGTTCGAATCTGAGAGTAGTCAAGTGCTTGGGAAAAAATTATAGATAACATATGAATTCGACTCAAGTACGAAAACAGCCCTTTTCAGGACTATGTCTGATGACGGAAGCAGATTACGCTTCCGAAACGTCGCGTTCAAAAATATAAACTGTGGAAATAGGCCGATAAACTCTACTAACAGGAAACCACAGTTACAAAACACTTATAATACGAAGATATTGTGTTCAACTAAACCACAAACGGACTTAACAGTAGCAATAGGGACATAGGGAGCAACATCTGTACATACGGCGGACCAATAATGGTGAAAATAATTCTAGCAAGGGTTTTCGTCACACCAAAATAACCAGAGGTAGGAGGATCAAGATGTTCGGAGATTACCCGACAACGTTGTTGATTAGGAACAGGTATACTGCAACCATCAGCGAAGGATTCGGAAAGGGAAGAAATACACATAAGTTTACACAGAAGATCATCCTTAACACACCACGAGGAAAACTTTCTAGAAGATCAAGAAGAAATACGACAGAGAAGAGTAATCAACGAAATAGCAGTAAGTTTGACGCTATCCACTTGAGATAAAAGATCAGACACGACATGTTCTTTACCTTTGCACTGAATTATAGGGAAGTTGTATTATAAACGTTAGCCCATCTAGCTAAACGACCAGATGGATGTTGTAATTTATCCTACCAGATAAGTGAATGGTGATCACTGGTCAGTAATCACAACGAAGTGAGCCGCTTCAATGTATGACCGAAACCTTTCAATTACCTACAAGTCAGCCAGGCACACCTTCTCTGTAGCAGAGTGATTCCGTTCAACCTTAGGTAAACATCTGCTAATATAACTAACAAATTTTTGCTCAGAATCAAATTGTTGACTTAAGACTACCAACAAACCAGTTAACTTAAGAGACTAGATGTTCTTTCACAGACGTAGACGCTAGCTCACACTGAAAACAAAAAGAACATTCTTTCTAGTAAGTGCAGTAAGTGAAGAGATAAGTTGGAAAATTTGAGATCAACCTGCAGTGCCAGGATCTACACCGACCGCACGTTGCACATTATCAGAGTAGGAGTACAAACAGTAGCAGTGATTTTGTCCCGGCCAACCCAAAGATTATCTTTATTTACAATATAAACCAGCTATTTAAGATCGGGTGTACAGAGTAAGACCAGCAGAAGAAAACGATAGAGAACTTTCTCTAAAACTTCTAGCTGTTGTTCAAAAGCATGTAAAAATTACAATATCATCAAGATGTGCAAAACAATACGGTTCCAAATCAGTTCGTAGAACGTGATCAATTAAACGTTGCAGTGCATTATGCAACCCAAAGGCATACGTGTGAATTGATGTAATCAACGTCCAAGGCTCGCCAAAGCAGTCAAAGGTTTAAGTTCAGCAGAAAGTGGAACTTACTAGTAAGCAGAACGTATATCTAAGCTGGGGAGATAGCGAATATCACAAAGATGATCAAGAATAGAATTAGTATAAGTAATAACGTAGGCATCTATTTCAGTACCAACTTTGCGAAAATCGACACAAAACCGGTAAATTCGTCTTTCTTTTGTCGAGAACGATGGGACCAAACCAAGGGCTGGTAGAAGGTCAACCATACTTTTTTCTAGCATAGCACCCAATTCATGGGCTATCTGTTTAAGCGTAGGATAGAGTGGATCGGAACGCTATTTAAGTGGTTGAGGAGAAGTAGTTTTGAGCTGTAATAAATTGTTAGAAATATTCATTGTATTTTAACTTCTTTCCAGAGCTTCTCACTTGAAGATCTCTTGGGAACACTGAATTGTTGCCACGATGTACAAAAATAATAATAAAACTTAATACAGCACAGAATGTCATTGAAGAGGAAGAACGACCACTTTCAGTACAGGTAAACGTATCAGACATTAAACTTTTACATGCGATAAAATAAATGGCAACTTTCTACTTCACGTGACGCTACTAATTGCAGTTAAATCAACAATCACATCGTGTTTCTTGTGTTGTTGTCCTTGCAGTATCTGCTTGTATAAAAATTAAAAATATTCACTTTTAGTTTGGAAATGGAAAAGACCAAGGATTCATTCTGAGTAGGCGTGTGCGTGTGTGTGCGTGTGTGCGTGTACAGGTTGTCACATTTTGGTTGTCCTCGCAGGGTATCTCAGTTATTAGCAAAGATACAGAGATGCGGTTTTCGCGAACGTTGGCTACTTTTTTGTGAAACGAAAGATGACACAAACAGAATTACTCTAGCTCTTCTCATTTTTGAGATACAGGGCGTTTTTGAAAAAGTTGCATTTTGAGACAGCCCCCGTATCTCAGCTATACGATAACTTATAGAAAAAGTGAAAAGTGTTCTTTATATAATTTTTTCCGTAGAATGCAGTGCTGTTTTCAGAATGAGTATACGGGGTCAGGTCAAAAGTTATCGGGATCAACTTCATTTTTTTAAATGGGACACCCTGTCTATTTTCTCATAACTAAATTTTCCTTGTTCTAAGCATTTCAAATATGTATAGCATTCATCATTTTTTTATACAAATAGCGCAGTATTTCAAATTATTAACTGGATTTGTTAGTGGCCTTTGGTACTGCAATTGTTTTACCATGGCAACTTCATTTTTGACATTTGTCAATATTTGCAAATTTGTTGATTGTTGAGATCCTTATTGTTAGTAAAGTTTTCAATATTCTTTTCGTTATTTTGAATTTTACAAAGTTCAAACCATGGCGAATAATTTAGGTACGAGAACTATGAGAAATTAGATATGATTGGGGTTTATTACCAAACAAATTTTAATGCAGAGCAAGCGAAGGAAATATATTTTGAATGTTAGTCATCATTTGAGTTAAATAAAATGTGAATATTATAGATTTCCGGAAAGAAGGCAACCGTGTAAAAAAACATTCATTAGGTTAAAACAAAATTTGGAAAATCACGGATCGTTTGAAAGGCCACGCGCCAAAACATATAGAAAAGAAAACGAAGAAAATAATGAAATAAATGTCCTTGCAGAGGTCACTGTTAACGAAAATTATACGTCTTGCAGAAAAATAGAAGAATCGGTGGGCATTTCAAAAACGAAAGTATCAAAAATATTTAAAAAATACCATTATAAACCACATATACCTCAAGTCATCCACCACTTGCATCCGGGTGATGCTCAATTGCGTATCGACTTCTGTAGATGGTATATTCAGAAAAGTGAAGAAAATGGTAATTTTGGTCGTTTAGTTATATGGTCGGATGAAAGCCATATAAGCTCCGCCGGAATTTACAATCGTGCAACGAATCGTTTCTGGTCTAACGAAAATCGGCATGTTACCGTGATCCGTCAGCAGCAAGGCAGGTTTGGGTTCAATGTGTCCTGTTTCATTTTAGGAGGCAGATTAACATTTTACATGTTTGAAGGCAATTTGAACCATCAACGATATTTGGAAATTTTGGACATTTGCCTTCCAGAATTGTTTGATGATATTCCGTTAGCCCAGCTAAGAGAGGTTTATTTTCAGCAAGACGGGGCACCTTGCCACAATGCAAGACTAGTAAGAGATTACCTCAATACAATGTTTCAAAACCATTGGATTGGTAACAATGGACCAGTTAATTGGCCAGCAAGGTCCCCAGACCTATCAATTTTAGATTTTTTTTTGTGGGGCTACCTTAAAAATAAAATTCATCAAAGACGGTATGAAACTCAAGAAGCTTTGATGAATGCTACAAGAGAAGCCTTTGAAGAACTACGTTTAAGACCCTATTTTATTAAGATCCATTCAAGAAATTCTTCGGAGATGTAGGATTTGTCTTGACCATAATGGTCAGCAAATTGAGCAATATTTATAAAATTTTAATTCTTCTTATTTTCGTTTGTCTCTAAATTTATAAATAAATACATCCAATATTTATATGAGTTTCAAATCAACAATTCTGGAAATAAAATAAATTATTTTGCCGAAATTTGTATCTTCTTCAATGACATATAATTACATAATGATGGTTTTCTATATTAGGCACAAAAAACAATAGAAGATTACGAATTCAAAGCCTACTAAGAAATTCAGTTAATAATACAAAATACCACGCTATTTATCAAAATAAGTGATAATTGTTATATATATTTGAAGTGCTTAGAACAAGAGAAATTTAATTATGAGAAAATAGACAGGGTGTCCCATTTAAAAAAATGAAGTTGATCCCGATAACTTTTTGACCTGACCCCGATACTCATTCTGAAAACAGCACTGCATTCTACGGAAAAATTATATAAAGAACACTTTTCACTTTTTCTATAAGTTATCGTATAGCTGAGATACGGGGCTGTCTCAAAATGCAACTTTTTCAAAAACGCCCTGTATCTCAAAAATGAGAAGAGCTAGAGTAATTCTGTTTGTGTCATCTTTCGTTTCACAAAAAAGTAGCCAACGTTCGCGAAAACCGCATCTCTGTATCTTTGCTAATAACTGAGATACCCTGAGAGGACAACCAAAATGGGACAACCTGTACACGTGAGTGTGTGCGTGTACGTGCGTGTGTGTCTGCACCTGAGTGTATTTTCGTGAAATACGAGTGCTAAATGTGATTTTTTCTTGTCCGCAGTAACTAAAAAACTTGAAAAGCAGTTACATTCAAGTTTGGTATAAGTGTATAGGATCTAAACTTTAGAACCCACCAATTTTTTGATGGTGGTTCTACAATAACTCAAAAACCTGAAAATTAATTCTTTTCAAATTTTATATATGTCCAACACCTAAATATATAGACTTGAGCACCTTGCGAGGTAAACATTTCTACTTGAAATAAAGGAAAAGAAAAATGAAATATGAAAACAGTCTATTCACTAAGAGTTTACCATTTGAGCTAAAGCGATTATGTTAGAGGGTACTTCATTAAGGTTATGTCCACGTAGGTTATTTTTGATTTCATTGTTCTAATTTGTTTATTTCTGTAATACTTCATATAATTTGAGGTACGGTTGAACAACCGCGCATTTAACTTTTTGCCTCAGTTTTCAGTTGTATCTTGCTTTATAAATCCTCCCGTGCTTTTAGTAAGGTATACGTGGCATGGTTTTTTTCTGTAGTATTTTTTGCGGTTCAGTTAAAAAATCGAAAGTCACGTTTACTAAAACCCACTTAGATGTTATATAGTAGTTACGTTTATTAGAACTCACTTAGATGAATAGTCACTTATATCACTATAAAAGTCTGTTGTTTCACATAAACTCCTTTTTAATTTTACAGTTCGCCTTTAAATTAACTTACACTCTTACTTCTTTTATCTTAGTAACCTTGCACCTATATATGAAACAAGAATATGTAAATAACCCCTTTAAATACACCCGACTATTGTTCATCAGTATGATACTTGATATCCGTTGATATGCGCAAAGTATGTCATATTCATGTGTGTAGAATGTTGATGTAGCCTTAATACAGACTGTCAAATTAAAACGTGTTCAATTTTGCGTCGTTTAGTTGGAGCCGAAAAAATATATCTTAGGAATTACTGCGCGCAAACGATAAAGAGTGCCACATATAATAAAACCACTCAATGAAATCGCATGAAATTGTAGATTGTTATAAAGTTAACCTTTCATAACACGGGTGCAAAATTTTATTTCTAAAATTAAACCTTTTGTAAACGTCAGAGTCGATTTAGTAGTGCATTGTATGCTCCGGACTGGAATGTCGCATGAGCATTTGCCTTACACTATTTTCTTCCGTATAATATTAGTAGAATTGAAACAGGCTTTAATCTGATGTTAATCCCATTCAAACCCGTTAAATGAATATTTGTTTATTAAGCTTAAAACTTAAGCTTACAAAGCTTTTGCGCCGCCAAAGCTCGGGTAATATTTGGGTCCTATTTTTGAGTAAAAAGAGTCGGCAAATGATTTGGACTCAATTGCTTCCAATGTAGGTACATACATATTTACACTGTGTTACGTTTGCATACAATTTGATGGAAATAATAAATATTACAGATTTTATTTATAACGTGCCAGTATTTAGGTAGTGCACTAGCATATCAAGAATACTTTTATAGTAGCCCTAAAATTTGGTAAACTATATTGTTCCGCGTAAATGGAATAAAGTTATACAGCTTAACTGAGTTATAAATAAATCCCTTTTACAGCAAGATGACGAGGAACATTAAGCAAATTTTGTTCTACACATTAGCAACTGCTCTGCGAGACCTAGCTGCTTGCACCTATCCTTCATTTTTACCCTGGACTGTTTCTTGATGTATTCCGACGTATAGTCATATCTACTGTGTCCGTATATGAACCTGCAGCACCAATTTTGTACTCTTTATACGAGTTTTGTAAAAAAAAATTTAGACAAGGGTCAAAAATAAAATTGCAGTAATTAAAATGTGATATTACCAAGAACTTTGATAACATCTTATTTTGTTTAAAATTAAGGATATCCCCATTTGAATAAGTGCTTTTAAAAATGGCGTAATTTAAATCTTAATTTGAAATTTAACACTAAATCCAGATTTCATTCATTCTCATTCTCACTTAGGCGTTACCTACTACAAACCATTTTTAGATCTCAGATGCCGAAGTATATTTTTTATTGACAAATAGCAATAGTTTCGTATTGTTAGTATTTAATATTAAGTTATGTTTTAATGAAAGGTAACAAATTTGGTTATGATCACTGTTTATATTTTCATACGTTAACATACTATCAGAGAAGTTAAAAGTTTGTAGATCTGTGTATTATTTACATATGATTTCACCTTGCAGTGTTTTATTGAGTTTATGTCATTTGTTTATATAAAGAATAGAACCTTGTGGGACACTGGAATAAATAGCATTAAAGAAGCATTAGAAAATTGTTTAACCTTAATTGTTACTATTAGTTAAGAATGAATATATTAAATAAATTGGATCTCCGTTGCTGTGTAATACTGCAATTTGGCACAGGATAGCTTGTGATTAATAGTGTCCATTGATTTTCAATAATCGAGCAGCATTCAAGCGGTAATTTGAAGTTTATCTGTAGCAGTTATAATGTTGTCAGTCAGCTAGCCATTACTGTAGCCTACTCATCCTATTACGAAATCCGCTTTGGAATCCAAGTAATATGTTACAGTTATCAAAATAACTACAAATTTATTTATGTAAAATTTTTGCAAGCATTGAATACACATTTGATACAAATTATTCTTAGGATTGGTAAGGGGTGAGATTAGAAACAACATACCATTTTTCCAAATGGCAGGAAAGTATTTACTTTCAATTTCACCATAATGAAGTTTATATTATCGAATCCGATAGCATGTGATTTTGAATTTAATAATATATTGTGTGTCTCTTGTACGGAAGTAAGTGCGAATTCAAATGTATGATTGGAGTATTGAATTAGCAGATAAGATTTCGTTAAATCGCCTGAATTCTTTTTCACAGTTTAATAGACCATACTAGCACGTTGCCTTATCGAGTCGGTATCGGCTAAATGAATAGCAATACTTTTATTATTAACCAAGAGTATATATATATATATATATATATATATATATATATATATATATATATTTACACGTATTGATAAGCTTAATGTAGTAGAAAATTAATGAAGGCAGTTTAATATTTTAGTAAACAGTGGATAATCTTATTTTAAGTAATCGTTAATTTATAGTTTAACTTGACTTGAAATTACGTCATTGGAAATTACTTCTTTGTAATTAAAATTACCTTAACAAAGCGTATATTTGCAGATTTAGAACGTTGGCGACCCATTAAGAAAAATTCAGTTCTGATAAAACAGAATAAGTAGACAACAGTGGTTTTTATGTTAAATTAGAGTCGATTTTTCAAAGGTTAGAGACGACGAATGTTAGCTCGTAATGGGCCAGGTTTGTTCAATGAGCACTCGGTACAAGTGAGATTGATCTTTACTGCTGGTAGAAACTTGAACATGATGAGGTGTAAATAGATGCAAGGGAATCCAAATGGTGGTGTAGATGATGGATTTTTGGGCTTCTTGCAATTACAGGAACGAGAGGCAGCGGGATGAATCAAAGGGAAACATATGTGATGTGGGCGTGAGTATTATTTGGCCTTGGAGGCGGTTGCGGATGTGTTTTTACGCCAATCTAGCACCTTTTTTTGGGGCCTTGACCACCGGAAAAAGTATTAGTACTTAGGATAGTTAAGGGATGATCGTTGATGCCAGAAGTAATTATTTATCCGGGACTTACATCACCGTCAGGAATAGTGACTCGGGGGTTTATTACGAAGAAGGCCGCACAAAGGGTTACGCCTGACTATTGTTTGATATAGTATATCTAGATGGGATTTTTATGGTTGGATCGAGGAGTGATTATTTATCCTTCAGTAATAATGACGTCTCTCTGCAATGTCTATGTACTCTCCTCGGAAGATAAGCACCAGGAAGACCGTATCAAAGAATACTTTTGATTACGATTTGGGGAGTGCAGGGGATGAGGGTTGGATACGGATCGCAAAAATAGGTATGGATAATTTAGGATATCAGGCAATATTGGGTTTAGTTGAAGAGAAAGTTTATAATAATGGGTGGAATTCAGGTGACTCAGGATATCAATCAGGAATAATAATAATGTTTAATATTCTGGTGACTCAGGATATTAATCAACCTAATAATATTAGGAATATTAACAGAAGTGAAATTAGGATGCGGGTGGTCGGGTATTTATAGGGAATTTGAATGAAGTGCAACTGATAACATTTATTAATAATGATATTACAGCTGCGGAAGAAAACAGAAAATAAGTTTTGATAGGAATTATTCACTAGGATAGGAATTGGAAAGCAATTGGAAGGATTTTCAAGATCATTAAAAACTAGCTCGTCGCGAGGTAGTGGATATCGTTAAAATTTTGTAGCTACGTTAATACGGTAATGTATGATCGGCTAATAATTTGGACGCCGCCCTTTCTTGATAGGCTAAAATGTACGCAAACAAAAGGGGTACACTGGTATAAAACAGGGAAAAATACTGTTCTCGGTTCCCCGGGTCAAATCTGAAACGTAATGCTCCAAGAACATCACATTACAGCTCTTATAATTCGGCACTTAATCTTTTAAATTTTTATTAAGTTACCCCTTGAAAACTTTTACTAAATTAGAACAAATAAATCTTCCCCCTTTTGAAATTAACTTTATTTTGCTCTCTAATTCAACTAAAACTACCACTGTCCGTATCTTAAATGACGTAAACTCAGATTATATTATAGTTAATCTGTCACATAAATAATACAGAATTCGAAAAGGTTAACGCACATTCAGTATCGGTTTACTGTTTCCTTTACAAATCAAATTTAGTACATATTCAGACACATTAAACAATTAAATGTCCAAATTCACCTTCAATGTCAACACATTCACAAAAGCATTTATCGCCGAATGCGGTTCTAATTAAATATTTAGACTTAAACAAAGGGAATGTACTGCCCAGCTTGAGATCTAGAAAGCACTTTCATAGGTGTGAAAGAGGGAATTTAAAGTTTGTGAGATTGTTAATAGGTCTAAGAGAGTCTTATTTTTTAGAACCGTATCAACCGATAAAAGCTTTTGTGAATGTGTTGACATTGAAGGTGAATTTGGACCATTAATTCTTTAATGTGTTAATAGATTTTTGTTGAACTAAATTATTGTTTATTTTATGTACTAGATTTGATTTAATTTGATTTGTGACACATACCGATACTGAACAGCGTTAACCTTTTCGAATTGTGTATTATGTATGTGACAGATTACTATAATATAATATGAGTTTAAGTCAATTAAGATAGGGACGGGGGTAGTTTTATTTGAATTAGAGGGCAAACTAAAGTTCTTTTCAAAAGGGGGAAAATTCCTTTGTTCTAATTTAATAAGAGTTTTCAAGGGGGAACTTAATAAGAATTTAAGTCGAAGTGCCGAATTATTAGAACTGTATTGTGATATTTTTGGAGCATTACGCTTCAGATTCGACCCAGGGAACCGTTGGTGGCGTGTAGAAAGGTAAGTTCCAGTAGTTTTCCCTGTTTTATACTAGTGCACTAAAAATACTCGACCACCCGCATCCTAACTTCACTTCTATTAATATTCCTAATATTATTAGTATCATTAACATCCTGAGTTACCAGAACCTTAAACATTACTATTATTCCTGGTTGATATCCTGAGTCACCTGAATTCCACCCATTATTATAAACTGCCTGTTCACCAAATCCAATATTGCCTGATATCCTAAATTATCCATACTTATTTTTGCGATCCCTTATCCCCTTCACTCCCCAAATTGTGATCAAAAGTAACCTTTGGTACGGTCTTCTCGGTGCTTACCCCCGAGGTGAGTACATAAAGATTGTAGAGAGACGTCATTATTGAACAATAGCCAGACGTAACCTTTTGTACGGCCTTCTCGGTGCTTACCCCCCGCGGAGAGTATATAAAGATTGCTGAGATACGTCATTGTTACTGACGGTGGTGTAATTCCGGATAAATAATTACTTCTCGTATCAACGATCATCCCTTAACTGTCCTAAGTACTAATACCGTTGCCGGTGGTCAAGGTCCCAGAAAGGTACTAGATTGGCGTAAAACATATCCGCAACCACCATCGCCACCAAGCCCAACTAATACTCACGTCCACACCACATATCTTTCCCCTTTATCCATCCCGCTGCCTCTCATGCCTGTAATTGCAATAACCGGCCAATAAGCCCAAAAATCCATCATCTACACCATCACGTGAATTCCCTTGCATCTATTTACACATTATCACATTTAAGTTTCCACCACCAGTAAACATCAAGCTCACCTGAACCAAGTACCAATTAAACAAACTTTACCCATTACCAACTAACATTTATTAGTTACCGAATCACCCATTCAAGCACCCTGTAATCACATTTCACTCAATTATAGCCTTGTAATTGCAAAGTTACGCTACCTCAACCCAACTTGTATCAAACTAAGTACAAATAAAGCACAAAGGCAAATACCTATCATAACTAATATTTTCATTGTGAAGGAATTCAATTTGTGAATATCAACGTATTAATAACTTCTCTCTTATAATTTAACCTGCCGTCTCAAACCCTTAAATGTGTAAATATTAGAGTAGTAATCACAATTTTCACCAGCTGATAAACCGCCTTAACCTACTTATAGCGCTTTAACCGCGTTGTGATTTACTTCCAGATTTAAACAAAAATAAAGGACGATTTACCTGTAATAACTCGTTGTAATCCTATATGTCATTTCACACAAGAATACACTACACCCGGTTTACTAATCACCATAATTAATCGTTCACTTCCGCACTAAACAAATTTATGGGTAATATACATGTGCATAATTTCATCTAATTACAGTATACGACACCGGCCGAAGAGAGGGAGCTCTTATACTATAAGACCACGGGTACTCCTACCATAGGCGGAGACCAATTCATCGGAAACCGTCTCCAGGAAGATTTTTGTTTTTTGCTAATTAACCAGAAACATTGTTTTAGATGTTGTAAATATTCTTACCTTTATTATTTCGTTATTTTATCCATGAGTGTTTAATTTTTATGTTCATATCTCTTACAATAAATTGTTAAAGTAATTTCTTTTAAATTATAAGATAGGCCACACACCCCACACCAAGGTAGTGTAGTTTTGAACTCCCCTGTGAGTCGAAAGAGGGCAAAAGAATTAAAATATGCATTTGTAGAGCGGAAGGGCTTACAAAACTGACAAAACCAACGTGGGGCGTCGACAACACTACCAAGGTGAATACAAAACTGATAAATCTTTCTTTCAGAAGACTAGTTCATAATTGTATTCCAGACACAACTATTATAATAATATTTTCACCTCGAGCACCAGACCAAATTAATTATTTAAACATTAATCTTTATTTCCAGAACCACCCCGTATATATAGTAATAAATAACATTCTATTTCAGAGTAAACCTGAATCATTAATTAATCGTTAATTAATTAATTAATTCTGTTAGTTAGAAATAATACATCTCTTTCCGATTTTATTTAAATGCAATTATGTTGTAAAAAGTATCCAAAGACAAACAAAACATTATGCGAAAAGGTGTGTTATGAAGAATCAGTAGGTGCTTTAGGTTTAAAGTTGGTTTGGTTTTTGAGTTTTGGCATAACTTTTCCGTTTTGTGTTTGATTTAGTCTCTTTTTAAAGCACATTCAGTTAATAATAAAAACGTTCATTTTTGCACCTAACCATTTCTGAGTTAAACGTGTTTTTTGGATATTATTGATTATGATACGGAAAGCATATAAAACCTGTAGCGATATTGTTTATAATGATGGCTATATTATTAATTTATCTATTTTACTTCCACGTCCAACGGATGAGAAGTACTGTAACGCTAAAAATTTTTTGTTGTTCTGGAATCTTTTTGCTTGGTAAGACATGTTAATAACGTAAAGCCAGTTTCTCCTTATTTCTGTTATTTTGATCATAACAACAATTAAATACTATACGTCTACCTTGCTTAAAGCATTTACATTTCAATCTTGTGTAATTTGTGTTGCATATTGCAATGGTACATACGAAATGCGCGTTTTAATCAGTGTTGCCTATTTAAAATTCAAGACATGACTCTCTTTGAGCAGCTTCAATGCATAATAAAGCTTGAAAAAACTTCAGGTATTATAAAGCTTATGTCTCACTTTAATTATTTACCCCACAATTATTATATTATTCAAATCCTTACTTGTTTATACGTCCTTTACATTTTAGTACACGCAAAAAAGAAAAAATTGCACAATAAACGTTTTCAAACAGTTTTTTTACAGACCAACCTAGAAAATGTGTCGTCTTGTCGTAAAACGTGAATGTTTTATATACCGTTCACTTTATTGTTAGAGTTTGCGAAATGACAGACGCTCCTGGAATAGTACATAATAAAGTTCTATTGAAAACTTGTTCCTGGTTTTCAACATTCTGTATGTAGTTGTGAATTAATTTAAATTTATTTTTCATAATTATATGCATATACACTATAAAGTAAACCTGATTACTGTTTAAATATAATCTTTAGTGTGTGAAATACTAATGGAAATAATACCTATTTCAGTTGTTGGCTAACAAAATAACATAAAACTGTACAATTATAATTATTGTTGCAATACAGCATATTCTGTAAAATTACTTCTAGAACGTATGATTTTAGCTCCACTACTATAATGACTTTACGTACACCTTGTTCTCCGGTACATTTCCCGGATTATAACTTTCTATATAATAAGTTTTCCCAACTTTACAGGTTGAAACAATTTAAATATCGTAAGTCTTATCGTGCAAGAAATCATATATTTTTTTTTATATTTATTTTATTAATGTTAATATACAGATGTATTTACACGCGTCAATATAATAATTATTCGTATTTACATTTAATGCGTTCTCAAGTAAATGTCTCTTTATGGATAATTTATCTTGTAGTAAAGGAAATTCTCTTATTTGTATAGGCAACTTGTAGAATTGTATGCATAAGAAATTAGGGCCGTTTTGAGATTTTTTAATTCAATAGAATTTTTAATGCAGCTTTTCACTCTCTCTAGTGTTGTACTCCCATGCAGTTCTTTTTGTTGAGTGTATAAAAGAACGTTTTTCTTTACAAACATTAGACATTCGTAAATAAACATTCCAGACAACGTCATTATATCCAACTCGATAAATGCTTGTTTGCAGTTTTCTTGTTATACGAATAATTTCTAATAATTCATACTGCTCTTCTCTGTAACGCAAAGATTCGTTTGCTACCCGATGAGTGTACCCACAAAAGGATGGATTGCATACGACATGAGCGAGTGACACATTGCAAAGTATGTCGTGCTCAGGACGTCCGATGAAATTGAATTTTGCAAGTTGCGTAAAACATAGGTATTTTTACTCATCTTCAGTATAGTCCAATTTAATTTAGAATCTAAGTATACCTCTAGAAACTAGATACATTCGGGATTTCTGAAATTTTTGTCGTTTTTAAGAGCAAACGTCATTTTTTCAGTTTTTTCGGCATTTACACATACCTTATAACCAGTCAGTGGCTTTTAATTGTACGGCATCGCATTCGAGCATAGCAGACTGTAATTTGCAAAGTTATTAATTCTATAAGTTAATCACATACATTTTTCTTGTTTCTTTTTTTAGATTAAACTAACATGTACGTGTACGTTTATTTTTTTTTAACTCTTTTATTCAACCCATTTTGTCTATCCGGTTCAAATCTTATAATTGAATTTTTAACAACTTCCTGATCTCCGATTGAGCTGAAATTTGGCCAAATATGGTCGAAATTTTTGTTTATAAAGCTAGGACCTTGAAATTTTTGACTTAAGCTTTCCGCATAATACCATGCACAAAAATATGCGACAAGTTGAGTTTCAAGGTAACGGGGCTGCATTGCGGCCAAATTTGGCCAAACATGGTCGAAATTTTTGTTTATAAAACTAGGGCCTTGGAATTCAGGATTTACGCTTTTAGCATAAGACCATGCACAAAAATGTACGACAAGTTGAGTTTAGGGTAAAACACTGCAATACGCCTCAGTTGACAATATGCTTCACTCATTTAATAGGTATGTGAACATAAAAAGTTACTAGACACAAAAATCCATAAGGCCAATGTGCTAGAAAGAGGCAGCAATATTTTTGCCCTCATATAGCGGATTGTTTAGTAATTTTACAGTATTTCCATTTCTCACAGTTGGCAGGTTAACTTACAATTGACATTAGATGACAGATGAATGACAGTTTTCGGATTGAATAGTTTTCCGTTACATAGGTTAGGTTTATTTTATTGTTGGTGGGCAGGTCATCAATTATGTAGTGCAAGTAGTGTTTGACGGGTGTTTTATTTTTTGCTTGTATATAATTGCATACTTGCTTTATTTGCTTATTTACAAAATATTGCAAAACATTTTCTGTCTTCGTCCCAATTCCCCAAAATTTGTCCCTATTTCTTCGTTTCCACATCTAAATCTCGCTATCATTTTCTTTCTTTCCTTCCTCCCTTCCCTGTTCAGATATTCCGGTATCCCTTCTCTCTTAATATTCCTATAGTTACAATTGTCTATCTACTATATCTCCTTTTCTTACTCCCCTGCACTATCTTCCTCCTCTTATCTCCTCTCCCCTTAACTTTCTTCTTCTTTTCCATATTTCTTCCATCCAATCCACTCCCCTTCCTTTTCCCCCAGTATCTTCTCTGCGATCCTATCCTCTTCCTGTAACTCCTTGCATTCTTTCAAAATATGGATGACCGTCTCCATCTCTTCCCCACACAACCTATATTTTCTGTCTTCGTCCCTTCTCCAAAATTTATTTGTTCCCTGTTTCTTCGTTTCCACATCTAAATCTCGCTAACATTTTCTTTCTTTAATTCCTCCCTTCTCTGTTCAGATATTCCGGTATCCCTTCTCTCTTAATATTCCTATAGTTTAAATTATATCTTCCTTCTTTCACGTTAGTCCATCTTTCTTGCTTTTGGATATCCCCATCCCTTCTAATTATGTCCTCTCTCACACTCCTTTGCTTCTTAGTCTCTCCCCTTCTTCTTTTGCATATCCATTTCTTTCATAATAATCTTTTCTGGTTTACTGTCCATATTTAATCATCCTTCTTTTATGCCCTTCCAGCATTCCTGTAGTATCTTGAACTCCGGTCTTCTACTCATTTCCTTCTCGTACTCTATTGCTCTCTTTCCCGCATCCACCCTAATTTTTTCTACTTGCACCTCCTCTCTGATGATGTATCCGGGTGTTTCTCTTTCCACTCTCAGTACCCACTTCCAGTATTTTTCTTGCAATCCCTCTATCTCTTTATACTCTTTCCGCCCCCACACTTCCGCCCCGTACAACACCACACTTTTTATTAGTTTTTCAAATAATAATGTCCTTTTCTTTAAGTTCATTCCGAACAGTCTTTCTCCTACACTCCACACTTTACCTATTAATTTATTTCCTTTTCTCACTCGTGCTTTTATATTCTCCCCATCTTTATTGTTTTCTCTCATCGTGTGTCACAAGTAGGTGAATTCGTTTACCTTCTGTATCTCAAGAGACTGTAGGTCAGAATTCAGAGACGGGTCATTTATAAGCCTTATAGCTCTTTTTTGGATGCGGTTTAACACATCAAGGACCCCATTCGGGAGCACTGACCCAGAGGTGGGAATTGTATTCCAGATGAGCCTTATACAGTAAAAGTAGTTGTTGCGATGTACTGTTTAGATCTGTATAGAAAGCACAGTTTACGGGCAGCTGTTTTTCTGGCTGACAACCCATAAAAGGTTCGATGATACGGACATCCCTAACATAGAAATAGAGTTTGAAAACTTGAGTTCTAAGCCATTCATATTTATAGCAGAAACTGATCGGTCTTTCTTGTCAGACACAAGGCAACGCCTCGTTTTGTCGGCGTTGAACGTGAGTAAATTATTCAAGGACACGTTCTAAGTCACTGTTGATTGAGGCTACCATTTTCACCTTAACGTCCTGACTAGACTTATTGTTGTGGGAAAACTGAGAAGACCTACAATGTACAGTGCTGTCGTCTGCAAAGCTATGGATCGTGTTAGTTGTGAGGTCATTTATGTATAGCAGGAAAAGTGTGGGAGCTATCACTGATCCTTAGGGTACTCCCGTGTAAATAGTAGTTTCTTCCGAAAAGAAGCCATCGAAGATAACGCGTATACGTCTTTTGTTAAGAAAGCTGGATATCCAATTGATGAGCGTATCGGATAAGCCGAACGAAGTGAGCTTGGCAAGCACGCACTCGTGCCAAACCTGGTCAAAAGCCTTTGAAATATCTAAAGCTACTACGACTGTTTCACCAGACCTCTCTGATATGTTATTCCAAAGTTTGGTGACATATGAAAGATCACCCGTTGAACGACTCTCTGAACTTATACTGGTGATCGTTTAGGAGTTTATTGGACTCGAAAAACGAAAGTAGTTGTTGGTTGATTTCTTTTTGCATGATTTTCCACAGAATGGAAGTGATCGCTATTGGTAGATAGTGTGAGGGATCGGTTTTGTCGCCCTTTTTAGGAATACGTTGAACATTTGCCAACTTTCACGATGAGGGAAACTCTCCAGATGACATGGAGATCGAAAAAAGTTTGGAGAATACAGGTACTAGCTCGGGGTAGCATATTTTAAGGACGATAGCTGGAATACCGTCAGGGACAGTCGCCTTGTTTGATAATTGATTCTAGGAGCTTGTAACGAAAATGGATTGGTTTAATAGCGTATTGGGTAGATTCGACGGCACAATTTTACCAGAATCATTGAGACATGAATTTGATGCAAAGTAATCGACAAAGAGGTTAGCTTTTTCATCCGGATCAGTTACTACAGCTCCGTCGCGAGACGTCATTGGAGGAAATGAAGATGTACTAAAGTTTTTACTTACCTACATGATTATGTTTTTTTCGGAATGTATAACTCCATACCCATCGAAACAACTTCAGTTATTAAAAGAGCAATGTTTGAATAGGAGGACCGTTTAAAGCAATACTCAAGCCAGGGGAAGGTTGCAAAAAAATCCCTCAGTTCGCTCCAGTTAGCTGATTCTCCAGTTCTATCTGTTTTTAGAGTAACAGTGGGATTGGGTACAGAGGAAGTTAGTTCGATTAGGCAGTGGTGTGATTCACCAAGTGGGGATTCTTGTTTTATGGACAAGTGGGTTAGTTGTAAGGAATAGGTACAGGAGATGTGGAGTATGGTTAGGGTTGTCAGGGGTTCTGGTTGTAAATGCTTGTGCACTATGACCTGCGGGATTAGTAGTAGATGAAAATTGAAGCCAATTGGAATTGTGGGCATTAACATCTCTCAAAATTGAAATATCGCAAGATGGAAACTGTGATAAGAGGTAGTCTAGTTTCAGACTAAGGTAATCAAAAAGACCTTGGAAGTTATTGTCATTGGGAGGCCTATACAAACAGCAGTAGAATTTCACAAATTTGGGGCCCAGAATGTTTGAACCAAATCGCGTCAAAATTGTTGTTTTCCAAAGTGGACATCCTCTTACAACCTACGTTGTCCTTGGTATACGCACATACTCCGCCACCTTTAAGGCGAAGGTTAGGGTGGAGGTCCTATCTGGGAAATTGCAGGTCGGGCGAATCAGTGCTTCCAGGGGAGACTTGTATTTCTGATAGAAACAGAATGTTCGGTTGCACTTGTACAAGGTGTTGGTGAACAGCATTAAGATTCGACCTGATACCACGTATGTTGCAGTAATGAATCCGATTCCCGGGCATCCGAATGGGGTAGAATTATATTCCTGACAGATCTTGCTCTTCTTAGTCTTGATTTTGGCATTGGCGAATTTTTGCCCCCCCCCACGAATCCTTGGGGACGGATCGACGAATCGGATGTGCGAGTGTAGGCATCTCGCCCTACTCAACTGGGGTATAGTCTGTTTTTGAACTCGTCATTTTAAGGGTTTAGCCGTTAAAACGTAGTGCGTGTTGGCGAGTACATAAGGAATAAAGGAGAAAGTGACCGGCAGCCCTTATCGAACTCAGAAAATTGGAGCACCAATATTAAGGAGCCCAGGGCAAAGGTGGTGGTATTGCACCTGGCGGCATGGGGTATGTGTTATAAGTCAACCGAATCTCACCTTTTAGGAGTTACGGGCAATAAAAGGAAAAAAAAATTTTTCTTTAACGACCTGTATCTAATAAACGACGCATCTTCAAGGGTACGTTAATGGGAACTTTTTTCATATTTAGAAGTATACCTTCACCTCCCGACATTTGTTGTAATATTTACAGGACACCCTGTATATATGAGGAAGATCTGTAGCTATGCTTGAATGTTTTTCATACTAATCTTTGGTCTCGTAATATTTGTGAAAAGTTGGTCATTTTTGCTATGTGTTGGCTTGTCTTCATGCGGCGCAGCTATGTTATCATTTTACTGGAAACCTTTCGCGAAAGTCCTGTTCGCGTAACCACTTCTATGTCATAGATAATATGTAATGTAATGCTTGCCAATTTGTGCTGTTTAATATCTTCAAATTGATTAGTTAAGGGAGTAACTCAAATCAAGACGTATTTCGAATTTTTATTAAAATTAAATTCCAAATGTACTTGTTCGAAAATTTTTTTATTTTGTTGTAAATAGTATTGAAAGCTGAACTGCTCTATGAAAGTACATATTTAATTACTTTTGAATGTAGTGTGTAATTGCAATGATTTCCTAAAGCTTAAGTGAAACTAAATGGCTGTCGGAAAGGGGTGATTAATAGAGTTTTGTTTATTATTGATTTTTCTTTTTATTAGTGAATTTCAATACAAAGTCATCAGTTATACGTACGTCAATATGATATATGGAAGCAATTTGGTGGTTCAGAAAACAAAATAGGAATTATCGAATTATGTAAATCTCCCATTTCTGTAATACCAACACATTTTTTTAGTTTCGTATCAAACACGCAGATTTTGTTGGCAATGACGTTTACAATGCAAGGTGCTGCAATGAATGTGATATTCCTCAAAACTATTATTTGTATTTAACATATGGTATTGTGTGTATTAAGAATATTTTCCAATATATAGGGCGCCCCGATAATCAAAACACTACTTGGTTGTAACGTTTTTAACATTCTATACAAAAATATTGAAATTGTTAAAGATGTTGAAACAATTATGTGAAATTTGAAAATTGTTTTAACATCTTTGTTGTTTAGATGTTAATATAATATCCATGCTTTTATGGGGTAATTAATCCAAATCAGGTTTTTGAATTATTTAAAGTTTTATAGAAATTATTGCCATTTAAATATTAAAAACAATTTGTTTTATTTATTATTTATTTATTATTTTGACATACAAAGCAATTGCTCAATGTGAGCACCTTACACCTCTTGACATAATGAAGTCTTGGCATCATTCCATTTCGTACATTTCTAAATGTTTCCAGTGGAATATTTTGGCACTCTAAAATTATTCTTTGCCTTAATTCTTCTAAATCATGTGGCTCGGTAGCAAAGACTTTCGATTTCAAATATCTCCACAAGCAATCAAGTAGGGCCAAATCGGGTGATCTCGATTCCGGCACCGGTCGAAAGTAGTAGGGAGGAGTGCCATTTTGTTGAAACCATACTACTCCAATGCCTTCATAAAACACTTCTGGATTTTCCTCCACTACTTGATGAATTGTTGGTATAATTTCATTTTGCAACAATTGTAAATATAGTGAACCGTTTAAATTTTGTTCAATAAAAAATGGATAAATAATATGGTCACCAAGAATGCCACTTTTGTGGATACTGCGTCTCCCGAATCCATAATGGTTTGGTATCACTATAATACCGCAAATTTTGATTATTTACCTCCCGGTTCAATAAAAAAGTGCTTTTATCACTGACGCACAAGAAATTCAAGGGTAAAGGTCTGGCAATTGTGATTTCGGTAATTCTTTCTGCAAATTGATTTTTTGTTCAGGATCATCTTCATTTAGTTCATAAATCAATTTCAACTTGTATGGGTGGTAGTTAAGCCTGCTTAATAGCTTTGTTAACACGATTTTCCGGGTTTGCCTCATTGAAAATACGGTCTGTTGTACGGTAATTTCTATTATCTTTTAGTTTTCAAACTTTTTTAATATTAAAAAACAATGTGAGTTTGACATTCAACAATTAGTATTAAACTTGATAGCAAAACCTTCTATCTGAAGGTTATGTGAAACATTGGAATAATTTAAAAATATTCTAGTCGAGTATACTACATTGAAATATCGCTCGAATAAGCCTAATTTCACCTTCCCCCTCCCATTTCATTTAAAAAATGCGGTCACCTGGAATGATGACGTTGTCAAAACAGCCTAAAAAAGTCGTAAACCTATTGTTTGTATATTCGTAAAATTTTATTTTGATATCTCCAATGGTTTAAGAAATAATGAGAAAGTGATTTACTGTATATCCTCCTGTATATTACTTAGCGTAATAATGTAAATATCTCTCATTGCTACGCGTTTTTTGAACGAGTTATGACTTTCGCTAGTTTTGGAGACCCATTTAAAGTCGTAATTCACTTGCTATTTGATCAGTGTTTTGTAAATTTTTCATACTCAAAGAATCTCGACTCGGAATTAATGTATAATTTCGGTTGTCGTGATTTCAATTATAAGCAATAATTATTAATAACCAACGGATTGCAATGTAGCCAAATCGAATTCAACTTATTAACTACAACCTTCGAACATCTTGCACGCTTTAAATATTATCCCTTGAACAAGTCTGGAAAACTGAAAGTTTTATTGAGAGAATATGTATATTTGAACATAAATTATTTGATTTTGTTTCAAAATTTACTGAAGGTGTTGATTCCAATAGTTAATTAAATTGATGCAAAACTTTTTTATGGTTCATTTTATATCGTAAGATATTGCTTTAACAATAAATTATAATTGTGGTATATATAATAGTACGTGACGTATCACGAAAAAACGAACATGGTTTATCAGTCACGACCAATGGGTACGTATATTATGGTTAAAATGGTGTTGAAATGGGGTGTAAATACTTAATCTAAGCAGATCGTTTTACTTGATTTTTACCATAAATCTTAGTGCCTAACTATCTGCTAATATTATTGCAAGAAGCCAAGCACCATAAAGAAAACATTTTCAAAATATGCGTAAAATCCAGAAACCCTTTCAATTGCTAAAATAAACTTGTGTATGTAAGTATTGTCTTAAATTACTCATTGCGTTAATTTAATATTCTATAGCATGTTAAGGTTATTTGAACCATTATCATGATTTCATAAGATAGTATGTGATCTAGTGAACAATAGTTATGTCTTATATGGCATATAAAACACGCAAGGAATGCTTAAACACGAAAACGAAACTTGAGTCTCCTATATTTTTTAAGTGTAAGGTTTGAAATGCAATATTGCCGATTACGTACCCATGGCAACGTAAAAGCCCGATACTAGCAGCAGGGATCTATAGTGGAACTAAAAGACCTGTTTTGATATATATATATATATATATATATATATATATATATATATATATATATATATATATATATATATATATATATATATATATATACATATATTAATTTTCATTTTTCCGAGTCCTTGGTCTCGTGTAATGCTGATAATGTGGTTCCTATAAGAATCTTCAATGAATTGGCGAGGTTTCGGCAAAATTACATTTGTCATCTTTAGGTCACTAATTGTCTCGTTCTACGTCTCGTTAGACAAATTACCCTCACGACTGCTGCATTATCCTGGATATTGTGATTGTCACTTTCTCAAATTTCTCTTTCCTGTTTTCTTTTTTCTGTTGTGTTGATTTGACTGCTGTTCCTGTTTGATGGATACAATTAGTGACCTGAAGATGGGAAGCATGATTTTGTCAATTCAATGAAGGTTTTTGTAGGAACCACATTATCGGTACCAGACGAGATCATGTGCCCGAAAAAATTGAAATTCATACAACACTCGTGGAAACATGATCTTGATATACTTAAACCCATTTCTACAAGATTCGGTGGAATTCGTATAAATCAATACTCGGATTGCTCGTTTTTGTAATTTAAAAGCTCGAATTGCATGTTCACTGTTATCCTAGAACTCTATGCCATGTGACAGAAAACAATAATAATATACTTCTTGGCCGTTTTTTCTTTGGCGAGTTTGGAGCAAAGACTAGAAATATGTGGAATCCATAAAAATACGTCATCCATAATGAGGACCAAGAATTTTATGTTTGAAACAGGACTAATTGTATTCAATTTTTATTTCGACGTCATGTACATTTGATTTAGAAGTTTTAAATTAAAAATAAAGTTTGTTTATTGACTTAATTAACATTTGCTTTACTTTCTAAAATTTTACTTTTATGTTATAGTAAAGTCTTACATCATAAAGAGGTATTAAACTTCAATTTAAAATTTTAAGAAGAACTTTTAGGTGTTAACTAGTACCGTTAATTAAGCCAAACGGTTGTAATAATAATATCATTTATATAAAAAAAAACATTTAGCGCCGGTGAAATTTTTAAGCATTTCGTACATTTATGTTTAAACTTTCAAGTAATTCTAGACACTTTCTAATTTGATTGAAGTTTAAACATTCCGTGGTTTTTGCAATCATTTAAGTTCGTACGATAACATCTTGCTCTTAAATTAGTTACAGATAAATGAGGACTGATGAGAAATTTAGCATTTACTCTTACTTGACTTTATCGTTTACTGTTGGCGTTTGGAATTTAAATACAGTTCACGCCTACACAGTAATTGATAGTCAGTTCCTATTCAACTATATTACAACTACAGGTTTACCATATAACAAAATTTTACTTTTTATTTTTTACATGAAGTTGTCAATAAACAAAATTAAAGTCTCTAAACCTAAAATACTTTGGTTAACTCAAAATTGAGAATTTTTACGGTAACATAAGGTGAAAACTTTTAACACCTCTTACACATAGTATTGTGGACGCTATGGTTATTAAGCGTATTAATGCTACTATAGATCTATCTATCTAAAGCAGTTGACACTATTTACCATGACCTTACGCTTTCATAGCCCTGCTGTTAAGTCTTCTTCTTAATAAAATCTAGGTCGAGTTCTTCATGGTGACTCGACAAAGTTGACCTGACAAAATAGTTCCAAAGAAATACTCTCGACAAAATGGCTTCCTCAAAATAGTCAGTGGACAAAATTACCCTACGCATAAAATAGATTCGACAAAATAGTCCGGACGAAAGAGTCCCACCAAACATCTTGAGAAGGGATTGTCTTCAAATTTGGCATAACCATTTATAATTGAAGTATCTGCAATATTTAAAACTAGAAAAGCCATTTCACTTAAACTTTTACATTTATTTCATTAAAAGCAATATTACAACAATAATCTTCAAAATTTAAGTTTAATATAGTAATGTAGTTGCGTATCCGCGGATTACTTTCATGGTTTTAGCCAGTATGTATATTCTATATTTTTAGTTTTTCAATAATTCATAGCGAAAACTGCCTTTTTCACAAAATAATAATTTGAGCAAGCTCATTGGAATAAGAAATGGGCGTGTTGTTAATTTTGCGTTTGGATAGCTTGTTATACATAAGAGACAATAGAGAAAAGTCATAAATTAAATAAAATAGAAGAGAATAATGGAATGGGCGCCAGTTTATTTATAACAATATCGGGGTCTAAATGCCTATATGCGAGTATTCCAAAGCTAAGTTCAAAACAAACAATAAACTTGCTTACTTACGTTTCGTAAATCAGGTGAGTCAGTAAAATAGAAGCCTTGATCCGCGTTTCCTGTAAAGCTTCAAAATATTTGCACGTAATTAAAATAGAAGGACGTGCTAATGGACAAGCTGATCGATCGTCAACCTTATCTACTACTTTGCTACTTTTTTTTCTTCCTCCCGCCACTCGTCGGGTATTGCCCCTTTTTTATGTATCTTTTTAAATAGAGTAGTAATTTCTTTGACTAGGGCTTTGCCTCCGTATTTAATCATTTCGTTGTTTATTTCATCTACTCCCGGGCATTTCCTATTTTTTAGTTTTTTAATTGCTTGTCCCACTTCTGCTGTGTTGAAGTTCGCTATGCGCCTTATTTCCTGTCGTTCTTGGTCATCATGTGTTTGTTTGTTTGGTGTAGTTGTTGACTGGTACAGGTTTTTAAATGATTTGCCCATTCTTCGCTTTCTATTGCGTTGAACTGGACGTATTCGTTAATGGGTTTCTTCCTGTTTCTCAACATATTCCATAATTTCTTCTGCCCACCGTACAGATCATGTTCCATTTCTCTCGTATACCTCTCCCAGTACTCTTTCTTCAGCATTGCTATTCTGTTGTTTACTTCTTATAATCTTGTACTCTTAGTAATGATCATTGGTTATTTTATGTACGCTAGTCGTTTTTCTTGTGCTAATTGTTTAATCTCCGTTATAAACCATGGTTTTTTGCTAATGTTTTCCTATTTGTATTAATCGTGTGTGTTCCTATAGCTTCTGTTGCGCTTTCTTTGATGTTCTTCTTTAATTTTCTCCATTCCTCTTTAATGTTATCTTAATCATTTATTTTGTTGGTTCTGATTTTCTCTGCGAGTCTTCGTTGGTATAACTGTTGTGTGCTAGTATTAGCAAATGATTCAATGTTATACTTCATCACTTCTTGTTTTTGTTTATTTGTTCTTGTTTTTGGAGGCGATTGTGGTCTATATTCGCAAAGTACTAGTCTGTGGTCTTCTTTTCCTAAGTCTGTGGAATTCTGCGTTCTTACATCGAGTATTTATTCAGGTAGAACTTTTCGATTGGTAATTACGTAATCTATAACTGATTCCTGCTCTCTACTGTTTCCTCATGTTCTTTTATACTGCCATTTGTGTCGGAAGAAAGTGTTATATATTCTCAACTCGTTTTGGGCACAGAGTTGTATGAGCAAGTCTCCGTTGTCATTGGTTGCTTCTTCGTTGTATTTTTGCATTATTCCTGCGAGAGGTTCGTTGCCAACTCGCGCCTTGAGGTCTCCCATTAATATACATTTTTCATGTATTGGTATAGCGTTTATCAGTTCGTGTATTTCGTTGAAGAGTATTTCTCTAACTTGCTTGGACTTATTGGTATCTGGGGCATAAATGCTAATTATATGTGTTTTTCCTGTTCCAAGATTCAATTTCGTATGTAAAATCCTTTCGCTTATGTAGTGCATCCCTTCAATGCAATTCTGATATTTCTCGTGGATGAGCAAGGCCACTCCTTCTTAAGCTCTTTTATGTTTAGGTTTGCCACTGTAGATAAGGATATAATTATTATATTTCACGTTTCGTTTGCTCTTCTTTTTGGTTTCGGATAGAACACAAATATCCAGTCTGTCTGTTCATTTCTAAAATAATCTCTTGATCGTGTTTATTCCACGATGATATGTTCCAACATCCTAATCTAATTATGTTCTTTTTCCATCTTTTGTTTTTATTCTGTTTTTGCTTTTGTTTTATTTTCATTCTGTTTTTCAATCCTAATCCTTCTCGCCGAGTCGTTTCCATGTGGACAATCCGTGTTCCGAGGCTATCTTGGTTATTGTGCTCCATCATTAATTAATATGTATTTGTTCCATTGTCTTCTTAGTGCAATCGTTTTCCTTATTCGTTGTCCATTGTCTCGCTGGGTCATTTTTCTTAATTTATATATATATATATATATATATATATATATATATATATATATATATATATAAATTTTAGGGGAAGTAACGACCGTAGTTATTATAAAAATATGGTATCGGGATGCGGTCTAGTTAAAAATGAAAATAACTCTTTATTTAATTCAAGCTTTCGAAATATTTTATTTCTTCATCAGGAATCTGTGTAAGATGAACATAAGTGAGAAATAATCTATTAACATCATAAAGACTACTTACTAAATGCGAGAATTATAAACTAACTAACATTATTGTACAGAAGAGTTGATTACAATTTAAAATCACAACTTAATTTGAGAATTGAATGGTGTACTGTATAATAAATTCAATTCTCAAATTAATTTTCAAAATACATACTTGACACAAACAAACATGATTAACAAAAGAATCCCTTACATACTAAACTTAACACCAATCTTATGTAATATCTTAAACAACGAACAAATACGTATAGCGAAATATAACATTAAACCTATCAAAAAACTTTTTTCAAAATTAAAAGACAGAACTCCAATTCTTAATAAATCTAATGTTGTATATTCCATTCCTTGTAACGAATGCAATAAAATATATATTGGACAAACATCACAATGGCTTAAAACAAGACTTACTCAGCATAGAAGTGACTGTAAAATAGGAAAAAATTCTTGTGCTTTAGCAAAACATAGTAAAAACACCAATCACATTCCAAATTTTCCTAACGTTAAAATTTTAGACACAGAAATTAATTATAGAAGCAGACTTTTCCTTGAAATGACTCACATTTTCAGTACTCAAGATACTTTAAATTACAAAACTGATCTAGATAATCTAAGCAACATCTATTCATTTATTCTGAGTACTAATTTGAATTGATTCAGTACAACAGGTTTCATAAATCATATCGTCTAAGAATTTTAGTTTGTAACGCAGTAGGTATACATGTCAATTTTTATAATTTTGAAAGACTTCAATAACTGTCTTCATTTTAAGTTGTGATTTTAAATTGTAATCAACTCTTCTGTACAATAATGTTAGTTAGTTTATAATTCTCGCATTTAGTAAGTAGTCTTTATGATGTTAATAGATTATTTCTCACTTATGTTCATCTTACACAGATTCCTGATGAAGAAATAAAATATTTCGAAAGCTTGAATTAAATAAAGAGTTATTTTCATTTTTAACTAGACCGCATCCCGATACCATATTTTTATATATATATATATATATATATATATATATATATATATATATATATATATAGCAAACAATCTAGCAGAGAAACCTCTCACAAATTATTACGTTAAAAGCTTTCATGGAAATCATAAAAATTAATGAATGTTGCCGCTGTAAGGTCGTGCAAATTAAAACAGCTCAGTAACATATACGTAATCAGAATGTCTTAATCTTTTAAATTTAGTACTTCGTAAATAATAATAACGTGTGGAAGGAATTAAACCACATATAATCTTATAGTCAATAATGAAATAATATAAAAGAAATTTACTTCCGGAGACAAGTAAAGCGCGGCCTTTCTTACGTAAAATTGTAATTATTAAATAGGAAAGACTCTTGCAAGGTTCAAAATTCCCAATATCATATATCATAATTACCTTACTTTTAGTTAACACCTTAAAAGTATAATCATGACGTCGAAAACATATTTTTGACAGATATCCGTAATGTGAATTTTGGTATTTAGTGATAAGAATTAAAGAAAATAGCACACGTTATTACGATAAACGGTAAAATTATCTTAACCGCCTGGAGGGCGCCTATGCACTATTATACAGAAAAAGAAAGCGTCTTCATCGGCCTAAATAAATAAAAAAACAAACTTGATTAAAATCACCAAAAATAATCACAGAAATGTAATTACCTTAATTCACACAAAATGATAAATCTAATTCTTTAGCTTTAACTAACTAAAAGAAACACCAAACGTCTTACCCCCATAAAATCACACCATCTTTTTAATGTCGTGCGAAAAAATGTTTCATACTAAAACTACATAATGGACATTTCCCTGGAAAAAACATACTTAATACCTAAAAAGATACACATCCTATTTTTGAATAAGAAATCATGTTACTAAAATAAATCTTCTATAATTACCCAACTAACACCGGAGTTCATAAATGAACTGGCAAAACCATTTAAACGGGACTGAACCTCCTTGTTATCAACCACGATAACACAAACAAATTTAAACCGACACATGTTTCTTAAAAACTCTTCATCTGTAACGAAATTGAATCCCTTTTATCGAAACTGCGATATCAAACTTTAAAATAATAAAATTTTAACAAAAAGGTAAATTAGAAGTCTATATATAATATTCTAGATATTCTAATATTAAAAAAAGGTCTACGACAAATTTCATCCACAACTGATAGCACGAAAAATATATTAGTTATTTTTCATTAAAATAAGTACACCTATGTATAAACAAAAATTCATTTTAAGATTTGAATTTATTGAAGAAGGGCAATAGAGCCTATTCCTTGTTCAAACAAATCAATTGTCGCTACGTTACTTTGATAATTGCAATATTCATTAAATTTTAATAGTTGGCGTGAGGCTTGTGCCCCATGACAGACCAGGAGGTAACACCATCCTTACCATTGTTTCTTTAATATTCGTTCTCCCATTTTCTCAGCTAAATAAGGGCTGCCCATTACCTTTTTACTATCCATAATCCATTCACATCATATTCTTCCTTTTTGTCCTGACTGTAATATACATATCGGATTAAGTTCAAAATTAACAAAATGGTAGCTGTAGTTTTAGAGTTAAAAATTCCGGACCTATAATCCCCCGCTATTCGGGTGTCCGAATGGGAAGGAGATAAGCGACCTTGGATATTACAAGTACTCACTTTCTGTTCCTTTATTGTAACATCCGTGGTATCACTTCTAATCTTTATGCTGTTCTCCAACATCTTGAACAATTACAACCTGACCTTTGTTTCTGTCAGAAACATGTCTCCTCTGGAAACTGTGAGTCATCCGGATTTCGATATAAAGGAGGAGTATGTACCTATATTAACGAAATATGGCTTACAAAAGTTTTTCTTCTTTATAGAATAAAAAATTCGACGTTATTTGAGTGAAACATTCCGGTCTTAAATTTGTGAAATTTGCATCTACCGGTCTCCTAATGTCAGTAACTTTCAGGGCTCCTTAGATCACCTTTTATCTATTTCAACCTAGCAATATCTCGATTCTGGGAAACTTCAATGTATATTACTTTAATTACTTCAATATTCATACAATTAATCCTGCTGGTCATAGTGCAGCAGCATTTTATCTGATCTTACCCAAACCATTTCGGAATCCACTGTAATCCCTGATACCTTTAACCATACACCGCATTTTCTACATCTCTTTCTTAGATCAATCCCACTTGTTTATAAAACATCAGTTCTTTCCCCACTAGGTCTATCTGACCATCTGAATAGGAATAACTTCAACTGTCCCAAATTCCTCTGTTTTTCACAACACTGATAGAAACTTGAGGTACTTTAAGTCAACTAAGTGGAGTGCTTTACGAAATTTCTTTGAAATCCATGGGGAGGATATTATTTTAAGCCGTTCTCGTCTTTGAACATTACCCTATCTGTATCTGAAGTCATCCTCATTATACTTTCCTAAAAATTAAAATCTTATAGGTCATTCTTATTCCCAAGCTTGGTTCAACAGGGCAAGTGTTGATGCAATATCCTTCAAAAATAAATCTTACACCAAATAGAGATCCAATAAAACGGTCGAGAGTCATTCAGGCGACGTTGGTGCTAGAAATACCTGCAACGGTGTTATCACTAAAGTTGAAAAATTGTTCGACCAACGAAAAAGCAATGAATTACCTACATGTTCTTTTGGTAAGTTTTAGTGTTTAGCTAAAGCAATCAATAAAGATTTGATATATCTCCACTTCCTCCATCATAACTTTAAACGGATCTGTAGCAACTGACCCTGTAGATAAAGCCAATCTAATTGTGGATTTATTTGCATAAAACTCGTGTCTTAAAGATTCCGGAAACTTCTTCGTCATACGCTATGATACAAATTCCTTTTCGATACAAGCCTCCATAGTCAATAACGAGTAAACTTGCTTGAGATAAGGCGCTCTTAATTGCACTTCATCTTTGTCTACTCACAATCCACATATGTCAAATTAATATATTGGTGTAAAATTGCCGTTTGAATACACAAACAGTTCAACGTGCCATTGAATAAGGAAGTAATAATCTAGTTAAATTTAATGTTCATTGTTACCAAAATAGAACGATCATTTCTTGTTGTAAGTGTGAATGGCTCAGATCTTAAGCTTTTAGACACTATTACTGTGTTAGGAATGACCATCTTCAAAGCTATTATGTGTTGATCATGTACTTCAGCTACTGAAGCAGCTGATCATAAAATAGATTTTTTTGAATAGATCTAAACAGTATTTTACTTTCCAAAAACCGTTTCTGATGTATAAGGGCTAAACTCGACCTGATACAGAATATAATTGTTGTTGATTCTAATGCGCTCTTAGCTTACAAAATGAGCCGGTCTTAAACTTCTAACAAAGAGTCATTTGAACATAGATTAATAGTTTCAATTATTTTTTTGTTTTATGGGTATTACAACGGCCATTGTGCTGCTCATCTATACTCTTTGATACAGTATAGAGCCAGTTTTGCTCATTCACACCACAGTATGCAGTACAAACGTCAACTTGTAAGAAATGGACGCGATCCACATTCTTCTGCACGTATTCTAAGCTCTAGAATGATCTGTCTAGTTTCTGTTGTGTCTGACTTATGATATCAACAAATTTAAGATAACCATTTCTAAACATCTCAAAACCTTGAGTGCTTGAGCACGTTAGGACTGTTCAAAGTTATTCGAAAAAAAAATATACCACACTATATTGCGTACTTATTTACTTACTAATAACAATAACTTTAAACATATAAAGTAATACCTTCAGAAGGAAAAGTGATTGTTTGATTAAAGATTTTGCCAACAAAAATTCTGTTATAATGATATGAGCTGCTCAAAATCTTGTGGAAATAATAAAATCTTTCGATCTTGCAGTCCCCTCTTAATTCTTCACTTAATTCTTCATTGATTTAAAACATTGGTGTCAACCAAAGTAACTCACCATAGGAGTTTTCGCTATCTATTTGAGAGAAAACATGATTTTTATTTAGGTTAGGATTTTTATGTTAGGAGCAGGAGAATTTTGTAATGCACGTTATGGAACCTATCATCAAAAGTATTTTTTGAGGTTTCATTTCGAAAGTACTAGAGAAAATGTATTCAGTGTTATTTTACAGTAATTTAATAAGTAACCGTGTTACCAGGATAAAGAATCTACTTAAATTGAACAAAGTTTACAACTTTCGGGAAAAGATAATAAATTACATCGCAACAACAAAAAACAGGGACGGGTGTGGGTGCGGGTGCGGGTGCGGGTGCGGGTGTGGGTGCGGGTGCGGGTGCGGGTGCGGGTGCGTGCGGGTGCGGGTGCGGGTGCGGGTGCGGGTGTGTGTGTGTGTGTGGGTGTGTGATTGTGAGTGTGAGTGTGAGTGTGAGTGTGAGTGTGAGTGTGAGTGGGAGTGAATGTGAGTGTGAGTGTGAGTGTGAGGGAGAGTGTGAGTGTAAGTGTGAGTGTGAGTGTGAGTGTGAGTGTGAGTGTAGTGTGTGTGTGTGTGTGTATGGGTGTGGGTGTGGCTGTAGGTGTGCGTGTGGGTGTGGGTTTAAGTGGGTGCGGGTGCAGGTGCCGATGCCGGTGCAGGTGCCGGTGAGGGTGCGGGTGCGGTTGCGGGAGCGGGTGCGTGTGCGGGTACGGATGCGGGTGCGGGTGCGCGTGCGGGTGCGGATGCGGGTGGGGTGCGGGTGCAGTTGCGAGTGCGGGTGCGAACGCGGGCGCGGGCTCGGGTGCGGGTGCGGTTGCGGGCGCGGGTGCGGGTGCGGGTGCGGGTGGGGTGCGGGTGCGGTTGCGAGTGCGGGTGCGAACGCGGTGCGGGGCTAGGTGCGGTGCGGTTGCGGGGCAGGTGCGGGTGCGGGTGCGGGTGCGGGTGAGGGTGCGGGTGCGGGTGGGGTGCGGGTGTGGTGCGGGTGCGGAATGCGGGTGCGGGTGCGGGTGTGGTGCGGGTGCGGGTGCGGGTGCGGGTGCGGTGCGGGTGCAGGTGCAGGTGGGGTGCGGGTGCGGTGCGGGTGCGGGTGCGGGTGCAGGTGCGGTGTACGAGTGCGGGAGCGGTGGAGGTGGTGTGGGTGCGGGTGCGGGTGCAGGTGCGGTGCGGGTGCGGTGCGGGTGCGGGTGCGGTGCGGTGCGGTGCGGGTGCAGGTGCGGTTACGGGTGCAGGGCGGTGAGGGTGTGGGTGCGGTGCGGGTGCAGGTGCGGGGAGGGGTGCAGGTGGGGGTGCTGGGTGCGGTGTGCGGAGCTGGTGCTGGGTGCGGTGGCGTGGTGCGGGTGCAGGTGTGGGTGCAGGTGCGGTGAGGGTGCGCGGTGCGGGTGCGCGGTGCGGCGTGCGTGTGCGGGGCGTGGGTGCAGGGGTGCGGTGCGGGGCAGGTGCGGTGGTGGGGTGCGGGTGCGGGTGCGGGTGGGGTGCAGGTGGTACGAGTGCGGGTGAGGGTGAGGGTGAGGGTGTGGGTGCGGTGCGGGTGCGGTGCAGTGTGGGTGCGGTGGGGTGCGGGGTGCGGTGGTGCGGGTGCGGTGCGGGTGCAGGTGCAGGTGCGGGTGCAGGTGAGTGCGGTGCGGTGCAGGTGCAGGTGTGGTGCGGTGCAGGGCAGGTGAGGTGCAGGTGAGTGCAGGTGAGGTGAGGTGAGGGTGTGGGTGCAGGTGCAGGTGCAGGTGCAGTGGGGGTGCAGGTGGGGGTGCGGGTGGAGGTGCAGGTGCGGTTGCAGGGAGCTGGTGCTGGTGCAGGTGCAGGTGCGAGTGCGGGTGCAGGTGCAGGTGCAGGTGCGGGTGCAGGTGTGTGTGTGTGTGTGTGGTGTGATTGTGAGTGTGAGTGTGAGTGTGGTGTGAGGTGAGTGTGAGTGGGAGTGAATGTGAGTGTGAGTGTGAGTGTGAGGGAGAGTGTGAGTGTGTGTGAGTGTAAGTGTGAGTGTGAGTGTGAGTGTGTGTGTGTGTGTGTGTATGGGTGTGGGTGTGGCTGTAGGTGTGCGTGTGGGTGTGGGTTTAAGTGGGTGCGGGTGCAGGTGCCGATGCCGGTGCCGGTGCCGGTGAGGGTGCGGGTGCGGTTGCGGGAGCGGGTGCGTGTGCGGGTACGGATGCGGGTGGGGTGCGGGTGCAGTTGCGAGTGCGGGTGCGAACGCGGGCGCGGACTCGGGTGCGGGTGCGGTTGCGGGCGCGGGTGCGGGCGCGGGCTCGGGTGCGGGTGCGGTTGCGGGCGCGGGTGCGGGTGTGCAGGAGGGTGCAGGTGCGGGTGCGGTGTGTGCAGGTGCGATGCAAATGCGGTGGGTGCGGTGCGGGTGCGGTGCGGGTGCAGGTGCGGGTGCAGGTGCGGTGCAGGGTGCGGGTGCGGTGCGGGTGCGGTGCGGTGCGGGTGCGGGTGCGGTGCGGTGCGGTGCGGTTGAGTGAGGAGCAGGTGAGGGTGAGGTGTGGGTGCAGGTGCGGGTGCGGTGCGGTGCGGGTGCGGGTGCGGTGCGGTGCGGGTGCGGTGCGGTGCAGGTGCAGGTGCGGGTGCAGGTGCGGGTGGTGGGGTGGTGCGGTGCAGGTGCGGGTGCGGTGGTGCGGGGGTGCGTGGTGCGGTGTGGTGCGGGGTGCGGTGGTGCGGGTGCGGGTGCGGTGGGTGGTGAGGTGGGTGCGGGTTGGGGTGCGGGGTGCGGGTGGGGTGGGTGGGTGCAGGTGTGGTGTGTGCGGGTGTGCAGGTGCGTGGTGCGGGTGTGGGTGCAGTGGTGCGGGTGGGGGGGTGCGGGTGTGGTGCGGGTGGGGTGCGTGGGTGCGGTGGTGGTGCGAGGTGCGGGTGGCTGGGGTGCAGGTGAGGTGCGGGTGCGTGGGTGCGGTGCGGTGCAGGTGCGTGGTGCGGTGGGTGCGGGTGCTGGTGTGCGGTGCAGGTGGTGCGGTGCAGGTGCGGTGCGGGTGCGTGTGCGGTGCGGTTGCGGGGTGCGGGTGGTGCGGGTGTGTGGGTGCGGGTGCGGGTGAGGGTGCGCGTGCGGGTGCGGGTGCGGGAATAACTCCAAGAAGTTTATTTTAAGTTAATATTAGTCTGAACACAACAGAAAAAAGTAAAAAAAAGTAAACAGCCTCAGGTGCGATGGTCCTCATCGCTGTACGAATGCGATTTTTTTAGCTCTCAATGTCTCCCGGATTATTTACGTAAAACTTACTATTAAAGTCACCCCAAAGGAAGAAATCCAAAGGACTTAAGTCTGGTGACCGATCTGCCCGCTCTACTAGACCTCTTCTGCTTATCCAATGATTTAGAAAGGTATCATTAAGGTACGGGCGGACATTAGTCCCAAAATGTGGAGGGGCCCTGTCTTACTAGAACCATATTTCATCGTGGGGTATATCCGGATCAGAATTTGGGTATAAAACAGCGAAGGCAGGAACTACCACAAATAGTAAAAAATGTAGATAAACCTCGTCCGTTAAATTACCCTCAAAAGAATAATATCCGAAAATCTGGTTTCCCATCATTCCTGGCCACACGTCAACTTTCTATTGGTACTGGGTGTGTCCATCTAGATAGCAGTTAGCATCTGTTGAAGACCAATATCGTGTATTTTGCGTATTAACTGTGCCGTTTCAGCAAAACGTTGCCTCGTCAGTAAACAGAATACTTTTGTGAAAACTTGCATTACCTTCAAGTTGGTGGATTATTTCTTCACAAAATTCAGATCTGTGATCCAAGTCGTCTGCAAATAACTCCAGAACCACACACGCTTTGTATGGGTTCCACTTTTCCTTTTTCAGGACGTTCTGTACAGTGTACTTGCTTGTATTACCATCTCGTGCAATTTGTCTAACGGAAACCTGTGGATTTTCGACGACGACCAACGTCACTTTCTTCATTATTTAAAGCTGTAACTCAGACCGCTTGTGATAAATCTTTAACAGAGCCCGTCTCTGGAAATTTGTGCAAAATTTTACTCACAGTTGATTGCGTAATTTTAAATTCGAGGTACAAATTGTGTGAAACAAATTGCAAACTTCTGTCTGCGTCCTTCTTTTTCTGCATATCCCAGCATCATTAAAATTTCAGTACGTTGCCTTTCGGATAAATGAGCCATTTCTGTTTACTTCAAAAGCGTATTTCACTTACAAATGGATGTTAGCCAATGTAAACAAGTAACTTTTTAATTCAAGTGAACGTACTACCTTGACAGTTCTAAGGCGCAATCAATTACTTCGACAATCAGAAGCAATCATAGGTGTCTAGAACAATGAATATTAAAGAATCTTAACATGACTCTACCATCACTTTTTCACGTTTTTCTCAAACACTAGTTCGATAAAAGTATTAAAGTTTTATATCATTGAAAAGAGAAAAAAACGTCTCTATAAAATGAGTACAATATAGAGGTACCTTGTCATTTAAAAAACTTGCAGTGATATTCGCTGCTCCTATGTTTTTTTAAGAAACCACTAACTAAATATTTTCCCGTAATGAATAACTAATAACTAGACAACTTTCCTTTCTCATTTCAGAAATTTTTTGATAATATAAATATTTACCGCGATGTATAGAATATTCCATGCTTTTCCGACACCCCGTACATTGAACTTCATTCATATTCAACTTTGTACATTTGGAACTTCTCAGAAGAGTGACAACGTCAAGTTTTGACGTAATGCGAACTCTCATTGCTTGAATTTAGATTCCACACAATCTTTTTGCTGACAAATAGAATTATCGTTCTCAAATTTTTAGTTTAAGATGGCCTCCAATGAAATGAAATTAAGAAGCTTTTGAAATTACTGGTTCTATAAATCTCATCACAGTTTGTGAGTTGTGTAAAAGTTCGGACTACTGATGGAATTGGCTCTAATTATATCTTTACTCTTCAATTACTATGTATATCTGATTTATACAATAACTTCTTCCGAAATAGGTAGGTTATGTGCTTATTTGCAGCATAACTAATTTTCTTTCCCGTTTTAGCAACCCGTTATTAAGAAAACTATAAAACAGGTTGACCCATCGGATACGCCGGATTTAATTTTGAAATGAAACACAGTAAACTATTAATTAATTTGGAAATTATTATTGATTTATTAACTAAACATGTTGACATCAATTATGGAATATGATGTCGTCCCATTGGTTGCCTGGGTTATGTTGGCATATGCTAACACTCTGCTAAATTTTCGAAGACTTTTTGCGGTGGCTCAATTTCAGAAATAATGTGTTGGATCTCTGTTTTTAGTTCAGAACTGTTTGTGGTTTGTTAGCATATACCTTGAAATTTACAAAACCCCAGAGGAAAAAGAAACAATCGCATGGCGTCGTCACAAGATCTGGGAGGCCAAATATCGTCAGCATTTCTGGAAGCTGTACGACCAGGTAAAAACATCTTAATAAATCGATGGTTTCTCTTGCTGTATGGCATGTGGTGCCATTATGTTGAAATTTATATCCGACGTACCCGATGGCCTGTTCCAATAACTGTGGAATAAATATAAAACATCTGTGAAAACAAAGAATTGTAAACTATATGTAATAGATCTGAAGACTTCCCATAAATTAATTTTGCACTGAGGCTGATTATTTTCTGAGCAATTAGATCTACCCTTCTTTAATATCTAAACATCTAGAGCAGCTATTTACATCGCTCGAGATAATAAAAAATACCTTTTAGTGGAGTTGATCGGCTTATTTCCACAGTTTATGCATAAACTGTGGAACTCCACTAATAGGGAACCACAGTTACAAAACACTTATAATACAGAAAAAATACCTTGCTACTTCAATTTATTTTATTGTTTAATGCTGAAGCTTGGTTTACTACTATAGTAGTTTGAATCAAACTATAGTTTGATTCAAACTAAGTTGGGTATGACCAATTTTCAACATTGTACGAAGTAACATTAAGGCGATATAATTCCTGAATAAATCTGATAGTTACTGTTGTTGGTCGATATTAATATCGATACATGTCCCTGCTTAAACTTTTCCAATTGTGTGTCTTTAATATATCAAATTAACAAAACTAATACCAAACAAAATTTTAACAGTGATTGATAACTGACATAAATTATCATTTCTAATTGCCACTACGTTTTTCAGCATATTTAATACATTTCTCCCAATACGGGGCATAAATTCTTTGTAGAGGTTCCATCCATATTTCATCTAATTCGCATTTTGGTATTGGGTTATCGCTCACTAATTGCAACAGTTCTTTTTTAAACATATTTGAATCGTAAACAACGTTGTGTTTTAATAAATATTGGCATATTTCTTCTTTGTTGGACAATGTATTTGGAACTTTTTCTAGAATCTTCGAGCGATTACTAGCGTTATCAATAATAATAAGGGATGGCTCGTTTAGGTTTGGAATTAATGTATTTTCAAACAATTGGTAAAAAACTCTGCACACATATTTCCGTGGTAATCTTCACTTTGCGACTTTGTCGAGAGCAGAAGTGATGCCTCAGTTATGAAGCTATCCTCATTCCCTGCGTGGACAACTATAAATCTAAAATCAATAATTAATCAAGGCAACATAATTATTATGGTGTGATTTACCTTTTTCCTTCGCCCATTGGCTTTATTTTTTTGGCGTTCCCTAGATTTATCATGCTAGCTTTTTTATGAGATCCTCTGCTGAAAATCCAAGCTTCATCAAGGAATACAAATTTGTACAATTTTTCCTCTTTATTTTTATAATATTCCCATTAAGAAACGTACACGATTGGCTCAGTGTGCGGTTGTGTAAGTAAACCTTTCCTGCAATAGTTCAATTTAAGTGTAAAGCCATTTGAATGCAAAAGGCGCCTTAAACTGGATTTACTAAAGCAGTAAGTAAACGTTTGAATGCATTTAATAAATTGCACATTTAACCGCATCTTCCACATAATTTTCATCTGTAGATTTTGATTTTGAGTGTTTTCTTAGCTTAGCAGGTGGTTGGGGAGGTTCATTTTGTTTTTGGGCTTCTGCCACTCGTTTCCTTACACTACTAACAATGTTAATACTAACACCATAAGCCTCAGCGGTACGCTACAAAGAGTCCCTATAATCTTCATGAGAGTTTTGAGATAAATTCTGTGAGGTAAAGTGGTGATCACGATTTTACAACATTAGAGAACGTTGTATGTATCTAATTATTATAATTTTCACAAATAATTTTGGTGCAGCTATATAAAACTTTGCACCTTGTTTTAATGGATGCAGGTGAGGTAAGTTTGCACACCTGTGGGGTGTGCTTAATGACACAGTAGTTCAAACGTTTATTGTTTTGATAAATATGGTTTGGTTTATGAGAATTTAAATATTCACTTTCATTTAATTATCGAATCAGTTGGCGATAACCAGTGAACCCATCTAAAAATATAAACAAAGGAAAGTGCTCCGGTGGGTTCATCATTGTCACCGGTGATCTCCAACTTATTCATGGAAGATCTAGAGGGACGGGCAGAGGAACTTCAGACGATAAACCAAAGCTATGGTTAAGATATATCAACGACAAAAGATAACAAGCTACCGTTCCTGGATATACTAGTGCGAAAGAATGAACACGGAAAGCTGAGCCATAACGTTTATAGAAAGGAAACACACAGATATCTAAATGAAAAGTAGCATCACCATGCGGCACGAACACATCAAAACGACTCTCAGATAAAGACAGCATAACAGAAGAAATGGAGAAGCCAAAAACAGCACTAGGTCAAAACGGTTTCAACGAAATACATATAAGAAAGGCACTTAAATCACAAAAAGAGAAGTAGAAAGCGGAAGCTGAAGAGAAAACCAACAAATTCCTTCTACCATACGTAAATGGTACTACAGATAAAGAAGCAGAACATTACACAAACACAGAATCAAAACCATATTCATCATAAATAAAAAGATTGGTACGATACTGCAGAATCCAAAAACGAAAATTAACTTAGAGGATCAAGGGATTTACAAAATACCATGCAAGGATTGCACCGGACTTATATTGACTAAAAAATAGAAGAATCAGTGTGAGACAAGATGAACGTCAACAAGCAGTTAAGAAACATACTACAACATCATCGTTAGCCCAACATACGCAAAATACCCCACACACAATAAATTTCAATGAAGCAAGAAAGAGAGCAAGTGCCAACCACTTAACGGGGGTAATAAGAGAAGCGATTGAAATCGAGAAACCGCCATTTAGTCCCAACTCGAGCGACGATGGACAAGGGTTACCAAATATTTAGAAACTAACGTTTAACAAACACACACACACAACATCGAGCAGCACAGCACATCAACGGAAGAACGATGAAAGAAAACAGAAAAGTAAAAGCGGAAAAGTGAAAACGGAAAAAGTACAAGATAACGTGGTATATAAACAAGGAGAAGCAACAAGGTTCTGTATGAATCACGAGGAGTAGAGCAAGTCAACTGGAAACCAGCTTGATAATGGCAAATGTGACTTTGACGAAACGCCGCAATGTTAAATGGAGTACTTATCAACACGAGAGCAGCCCGGAAGAGAAAAAGAAACAATACATGGAATACTCGTGAAAATACTAACATTTTTAACCTAAATGCAATTTCATGAATGAATGTTATTTCTACCTGTTCGGCCAAGTTAGAACCTCCTAACTACTCTTAAAGTCGCTAAAATTTACCTAAATATATCATCCTATCTACAAATTTAATACATTTTCTAACGGTGAATATCCAATCTGACATTTATTAAAATAAATAATCCCAACTTACTTTGTCCATTCTTATGACTATGTACACGATTATTCAGCGTGAGAACTTTGCTACAGTAAAACGTCCTATCTTACCACGTGCTAAGTTAAATTGTCCTATATCACATATTTGCAATAGATAGGACAATTTTACTTGGTTTATGTAAGAGAATCAGTTTTCTATTTCAATAAGACCTTCTCACATAGGTTTTAATGACAAATTATTTACAGAACATAACCTATAAAAATTAGTATGTAGGTAGCTGTGAACATGATGTGTTTCGTGTTTTGTTATTAGTATTCTTATAATATAGTATTTATATATTAATAATATATTAAGCTAATTAGTGGTGGTGACAAGGATTGCCCGTGTTCAGTAATTGTTGTAGTCAAGTGCTAACTAACGGTAGGTAAGTAATATAATAAAACTCTATGACTTTATATAATAAAACTTTATGACTATAAAAATTCACCAAAATAAGGTTCCAATATTACTATTTCATGTCATATTTATAATATGCTGTTCATTTGATTCTAATTAAATACTGGTTGCCGTATAACTTTTTTGCATGTCTGTATTTCTTGTTTTTGTATTAAATATAAATAAGTAATCTACCTAAATTTGTATTTATTGAAATACTTATCTGTTTTGGGTTTTTTAATGGTGTATGTTAAATTACACAATCTATACCTTTCGATAACACTTACAGTTATCTTCGTCAGTAGTAATATTATCTAATAAAATTGTTAGAGATGTTGAAACAATTTTGTCAAAATTGAAAAATTAAAACATAAACATCAGCCTACTATTAATGTAGGCTGATGTTTTAATTTTTCAACTTTGACAAAATTGTTTCAATATACACCGTTAAAAAACCCAAAAAAGATAAGTATTTTATTATGTGTAACAATGGTGAAAGTTTACCTTTTTTTATATTTGTATTTATTATTTACTATTCAAGTTTCCTTGTTTGTGTTTTTATAAAAATCGGATCTCGCGATAAGAAAATGGCATTATTAGCATTAAATAAGAAGTTACACGAAAAAATTTCTCAATTCAAGACAAGTAAGGAACTAAAACAGAAAAGTAACAATGATGATCCCGATTATCTCCCGCCGTATGATGATTTCAGCAGCCATCATAGCGACGATAGTGATTTGGAAAATTATTGTGAACATGGGAACAACATTGCGAATGATAGAACTAAGCTTGACAAAGAAAAACACCAAATTCCTATCAAACCTAAAAAATCATCAGATATTACATTGGGCATAATTTCAAACATTGACACGGTACAGGGGAAAGAAAACAACAGTCGAGAAACAATTTGTGAAGAAAATGAAGTGTGTATTAAAAACATGTTATTAAATCTAGTAAACCAGGTTGTTGATATGCGTGAACATTTAAAAAAAAGTATGTATACTGTAAAGAACCAGCGTCCTGTACATATGTGTTTTAGAATAAATTAGGTGCGGACCATCCTGTATGTAAGATTTCATAAGCTTACGCGATATTGCACAACAAATAATTTATTCATCACCGCTGACGTGTATTTCTAAGAAACCGTAAGTTTCTGCACGTCAGAACGATTTTAACCAATCGCATAACGGCATCCCCCGCACGGTAGCCGCGAAACCGCCCACAGATGCACCTTTATAAACTCGCGACGCGCATAATGTAAGGAGAGATGAATCTCAGTAGATTGAAGTTAAGCCGATATCCAGCAGCCGCCACCGTACCGTTGAGTAAGCACCGACCTGTTAGTCACCGACGAAGGGAAGATGAATCTCCGTAGATTCAAGTTAAGCCGATATCCAGCAGCCGCCACCGTACCGTTGACCGTTCCAGAAACCAGTAGCCGCAGCCGCTCCGTTTGCTTAGTGTAAGCACCGACCTGTTGTTCACCGACGAAGAGTCCTTCGCGATCGGGCAACCTAAAGTTCAATTCTGTACTGCTATTGATAGACACGTAAGTTGCAAAGTTATACATTCTGACAATTTACACTCAAACACTACAGACCGTAAATAATTCCGGGCTGAGCTCCAGGAGTTATACTACACTAACACCTAGAGTAGCACGAAGGGTAGATCCGTCGTCACTCGCCACCACAAAGTATACCTAGAGTAGCACGCAGGGGTACCCCCCGACGTAATACCAAGCACACTAGCACCTGGAGTGCCACGAAGGGTAGATCCCGTCGTCACTCGCCACTACAAAGTATACCTAGAGGAACGCAGGGTAGCCCCGACGTATCTCATCAACACTTGAGGGTGAAGGGTTGTTACAGGGCTGTAAAGACCTACGACCTTTCTCTTAGTATATACAGTAAAGACAGGCCGTCGCCTACGTCTTCTGGACATTACTGAAATCCCGCTCGAAACTCACACACTACCTACATCCAGTACTTAATAACCGTACACAGTGTCTGTGAATCGCAGAAGAGTACCTCCATAACCTGTTGTATAAATTAGTAGTCCACCTAACCATCGTAAATACCTGGTGCGAGAACGTTTGTAAATATATTAGATAGTACGTGAATTATTCTACCTTTACGTAAACCTATTAGAGTAGTTTTAATATTAAGTATTTTGTTCCCTTGATTAATTATAAATAATTAAACTTAGTATAGAGATCGGTAATTAATTTAGTTAGATAAATTATCTAATTGCCTACATTAAACCGGTTATAATTAGAGAAAGACCGTCGAGAGAGCTCGCGTTTGCAGACGCGCATTCGCGTGTATTATTTCCCGAGGAGTAGGACATCCTTGCTTCAGCGCTTCAGAGTTACTGACATATAAACACGATATCGATTTTCTCAAACGATTCGAGTTCATTGCGCTGGCGCTCCGATCAAACACTGCATCAAGCATAACGCTCGCGCTACTGTACATGCAGGACCGTAACCTAAACTTTGCCTCTTAGGTAAGGAATAGATTAAACAAAACTCTCTTTTGTTCACAGAAGCGACGTCGCACCCAGTGACGCCACGACCCGGACCGAGAAGTTCACCTACATATTGTGTTCATTACCTTCTGATTTTTTTATTTATTGTAAATATCTGATTAATATACATTTTTAAAAATGCTTTACGGTTTTTATTTAAGGTTACAGTGTTAAGCCCATCCAGTACTTACTACGAACCACACCCCGTTTATAAAATAAACCCGATTGAGCAAAGCCGAGGCAAAATAAAACCGCGCTGGGTTACCAAACCAGAAGGGCGCAATATAAAGTAGCACCTAAAGATAAGGGGCATTATAATACCAAGAAGGCAGGCGAAAATTATTTGATGTACCTCTAGCTGAACGGAAAAAATAAAAATTACAGAAGAAAAAAGTGTATACTGTTAAATTGGCATGTACAAAATGTGTAAAAAACTGCCCAAAAAAATAGCCGTTGAAAGACAAGAGGAAATCAATTCTCAATTCTGGGAAATGAACAATAATACTGAGCAAAGGACATTTTTAGTTGGATGCATAAAAAAATTGTCCAGAAGGAAAAAAAACAACCCTACGAGATTCAAGAAGAGAAAATTCTTTTACATATTTTCTTAAAGATGTCAATGGTTTAGACACATCTGTATGCAAAACGTTTCTCCTCGCTACATTAGGATTTAATTGATTTAATGACAGTCTTAAAATCCGTTCGAAATACTGAATCTACAGCTATTTTACCTAGAATTGATGGACCCGGACATCTTCCTAATCCCGCTAAAGTTGATAGGACTCTAATAGAGGAGCATATTAAGTTTTTTGGACCCGTTATATCCCATTATAGAAGGGAGCATTTTCCGAACAAACTCTATCTGCCTGCTGATATATCTGCTACACTCACGTATAAGGATTTTAAGAAAAAGAACGCGAATCTTAAAATATCTTACGAGCTATATAGAAAAGAAATACGAGTAATGAATGTTTCATTCGCGAGACTTGGCAATGAGGAATGTTTTCAATGTGAAACATACAATTTACACTCAAATGATGCTTCTACTCATCACAAAAATCATTTAGCAGAAGACTGCGAATCGAGTATGTCATGGAATAGGCATAAGGAAAAATACGATACTGCCAGGGAACAATACCAAAGTGATGGAAAGCAAGTCGTATCTGATAAGTTGGTGGTGTCCAGTGACTTACGAAAGGTATTCTTAATTAAAATACCTTTTGTTTTTTGTTTTTATTAATATCTTTTAATGTTTAGGTGATCATGTTGCCACGGGCGGACACGTTTAAGGAGGTTATTTTCATTCTAAGACTTATCGCCTTCAATGAGTCCTTCGTACCAGTCGGTTAATATACAAAGTCCATAAAACCTCTGGCGGTGCTATGGAATGAAGCTATTCAAGGGCGGAAAAAATAAGATTTGATTTCGATATTTTATGTATTTTTCGAGACGTGTCTAATATTACAATTTGGCTGGACAATTGTGCAGCCCAAAACAAAAATTTGGATTTATTACGTTTTTTTATTTATGCTGTCAATTGTTCAGAATTAACCTTGAAAACTGTGGAAATAAAATATTTCCAGTCAGGACATACATTTAGGTCAGCCGATTCGTTCCACCATCATGTGGAACAATAACTTAAAAAAATGGGAAAGGTATTCGATTTTGACGATTTTAAAACTGCAGTTAACAATGCAAAGTCGACTAAAATTGACGTTAAAGACATGACTATCAATGACTTTTTTGAATTGAAAGATTTTAGTTCCAAACACAAAATTCAAAGGATTAATCCTAAACCATATTTGTAGGATATGTCACATTTGCTGTTCAAAGAAGAACACTTTATGTGGTATAAAAATCATTTTCTTGATGACGAATTTGCCAAGTGAAATTTTTTAGCTGCCAAACACTTTAAGGAAGGGGTGCCAAAATCGAGTTCTAAACAGAATTGCAGAGGAATATCCGAAACGAGAAAAAATAGCCTGATCTACGGTCAATTATTCCTGAAACCCGTCTTCAATTTTGGGAGCAGGTTCCCATATGTGGTGACAGCAATAATGTAGACGAAGGTTTGGATGTGAAGTAATTAGTTTTTTTTTTGTACATTAGTTTAAAAAATTTGAACATTTTATTAGTTTTTGACTAATAATAGAATACTTTGTTTTGCCGCTTTCATCACAATTAGCTCTATTTTTATTCCCATCTATATTTTTTTCATACATAGTTAAGTTTTTACCGAAATACATGTGTAATAAATCCTTAATAAACTTAATAAATCATAGTTTATTTAGAAGAACTACCTATTCTTCTTGTACCTACAGTTTCCTACCCTTTGATGTAACATTACTAAGATATATCGCCCTATGTGAACTATTTTCTACATATTCTAGTTATAACTAAAATCTTACATTTTCAAAAGTCAAGAATAAAAAACATCATACGCACTGAGATGGCATGCAAAGTTTGAAAAATAAATATTCGGAGATGTCGACTGCATTTAATTTTTTAGAAAAGTTGAATTATCTCAGTTTTAACATTTTTTTAGTTAGGCAGTTGCAATATATAATTGTACTTAATAAATAGGGTTATTCAAATACTTATGTGTTTATTAACAGTATAATTTGATAAATGTTATTTACATTTATGTTCAAAATCAAGCGATTAGGACTATTTTATAAAAAACCACGACTCTTATTCATCAGTAATTATCTTGCAAACAAAAAGTAAGTCAGCAATCTTAAAGAAAAATTTGGGAAAGGAAATCAAACTAAAAACGACTAAAGAGGAACATAATCGTAACCGTTCAAATAGTTCTGTAGTGACAAAATTTGTTTGTGAGCCCGAGTCGCGAAGTGCACGACACGTAACTGAATTTCCGTATCTAATCCTATATATGTAACAACGCTGTTGATGTGATGATAATAAAGTGTAATTAATGTTTTGGGAACAACGCATTGATTTACTTGCATGAGCGGGCTCATTGTCGGTACGCAGACTAGTCGGTGACTGATTGAATTTTCGACCGCGGTGGTTGTTTTTCTCAAATCATTATCATAATTAATTTTGCTAGAAACGAAGTCTTTATGCAATCAAGTATTGTGATTACGATTACATTTTCTTCAACCACGTGTTCTACATTTGCAGCATAAATGGTTGTCCTTGAAACAGTTTACACATTTTTTGATTTTTTTTAACTTCCGCCCACCTATCTGAAACATTTAGTTTTAAAAAATCAGGACAACAATATAAGTAATGATCCCCTTTACATAAAAGGCATGGTTGTTTATTCGCCACGAGATGCGCGAACGCTTTTGTTCGTCCAATTTTCTTTGAGATCCTTTATTATTGACTAAATCTAATTCTAAAGACTCCAAAACGTGACACGTGCTATTTATAAATTTTAGTAATTCATCAATTGAAGGAGATGTAACTTTATTTCCAGTCGTTTCTTTCCATTGCCTTTTTGTACTATTATTTAATTTACTTATAGATATGTACTAAAATCATATCCGTATTGAGTGCATTTAATTTTTTATAATATATTAGAGAAAGTTTCTGGATTTTCCTTATGATGACTGAGACGTACCCCACGTCGACGGTAATCTTTATAAATAACTTCCTCACTAATTCTAAGTACAAATGCAAATGCGAAATACTACACGAAATCAAATTTAATCAAACAACGGGAGATAGATACACCAACCATTAGAACAAAAGTAAAGAGAGTCAGTGGAAAGGTAAAGAAGTAAATATAGGAATTAATAAAGTAACAAAAGATGGTAAATAATGAAAAAGTTAAATGTGAACTTGAAACATAAAAAAATCCAACTTTGCACAAACAACGCTCCAATTAACACTAATATAATACTCATACAGAAAGACACGCGAGTCTGTACCAGAGGTACAGAGGTACGAAAAACTAATAATCGATTATTTTTTTGTGAGCAACAAAGATTGGAAGTGTGTGTAACAATATTCAACTGGTAGTCGTCATATTACGTTGTAATTTTAATTTAACCCTTTATAGAATTGTGATTGATTTTTCCACCATAGTCAATAGTTCAAATTATTGCAAATATGCATGCCGACTATTTTATGATCATATAAATCTATTTTAAACACACTCTGGGTGAATTTACAATTATACTTCACATGAAAACATATTTTCGAATTTTTTTTTTAGTTTATAAAGAACAATATGCATTCAACAAAAAAAGTGCTGTGCCCTATAATAAATACACTTCAGTTTGCTCATGTGCGGCTTTAGTTATTTAAGCATTTATATATAGCCACAAATATTAATAACTAACTTTCCTTTAAATATACAATAAATAGTAAATTTGGTATAGAAGCAAAACTCTAGGTTGGAAGAAAAAGAAAAACTCAAATACAGGGTGTCCCAAATAATAGTGATAGATTTTAAATGTAAATACATAGCTTATTAATTGCTCTAAAGAGATGGGGTTTTCACTAATTGAATTCGTTTACCCAATAATTTTTTTTTAAAGTTTGTCCCAATTTTAACCCATCAATACACGGCGTTTTACAAATGTTGGTCAAGTTAAAACGAAAAAATATTTATTATTTAAAATAGAACGTCCTGTATATTTCATAGGTAACCCTTGCTCCAACAATGGGACATGAAAACAAAATCAGCAAAGTTGACAATTCATAAAAATTATTTAACGTAGTAAGTCACTTTAAAAATGATTTACTCAGCGACTGAAAAAGCTCAAACAATATTAATTTACGTTGAAACCAAATCTACCACTCGAACGAGGAGGATATTTCGAAGAAAGTTTGGTAAAAATCCCCCTTCTGTGAATATTATTAAAAAGTGGCGTGTAAAATTTTACGAAACTGGTTGCATAACGCTCCTAAAAAAAGGAATGGTGATGGTCTATTGGAAAAGTTGATGTCTGTTAATGAAGTACTGCAAGCTAACAATCACAATTTCAATTAGAAAGATTGCTGGAATTTTAGAAATTTCCAAAAGTGACGTTCACGGGTGTCTACATATTTTAAAACAAACTCCAGATAAAATTCAGACCTACGAAAAATTGTACGGGTCAGATTATGAAAAACGACTAATGGTATGCGAAACTATAAATAAATACTAGATTTATTCTGAAATGAACTAATACGTTGTTAATTATGTCTGATGAAGCAACGTTTCACATTGCCGGAATGTGTAACAAACATAACTGCAGGATATGCGGCTCTGAAAAACCCACTTCTTTTAATGAATTTGAACGCGATAGCGACTGAAAAAGCTCAAAAAATATTAATTTACGTTGAAACCAAATTTACCACTCGAACGAGGAGGATATTTCGAAGAAAGTTTGGTAAAAATCCCCGTTCTGTGAATATTATTAAAAAGTGGCGTGTAAAACTTGTCGAAACTGGTTGCATAACGCTTCTAAAAAAAAGGAATGGTGATGCTCTGTTGGAAAAGTTGATGTCTGTTAATGAAGTACTGCAAGCTAACAATCACATAATTTCAATTAGAAACATTGCTGGAATTTTAGAAATTTCCAAAAGTTACGTTCACGGGTGTCTACATATTTTAAAACTAACTCCATATAAAATTCAGACCTACGAAAAATTGTACTGGTCAGATTATGGAGAACGACTAATGGTATGCGAAACTATAAATAAATACTAGATTTATTCAGAAATGAACTAATACGTTGTTAATTATGTCTGATGAAGCAACGTTTCACATTACCGGAATGTGTAACAAACATAACTGCAGGATATGCGGCTCTGAAAAACCCACTTCTTTTAATGAATTTGAACGCGATAGCGACTGAAAAAGCTCAAATAATATTAATTTACGTTGAAACCAAATCTACCACTCGAACGAGGAGGATATTGCGAAGGAAGTTTGGTAAAAAACCCCCTTCTGTGAATATTATTAAAAAGTGGCGTGTAAAATTTTTCGAAACTGGTTGCATAACGCTCCTAAAAAAAGGGAATGGTGATGCTCTGTTGGAAAAGTTGATGTCTGTTAATGAAGTACTACAAGCTAACAATCACAGAATTTCAATTAGAAAGATTGCTGAAATTTTAGAAATTTCCAAAAGTGACGTTCACGGGTGTCTACATATTTTAAAACTAACTCCATATAAAATTCAGACCTATGAAAAATTGTACGGGTCAGATTATGAAAAACGACTAATGGTATGCGAAACTATAAATAAATGCTAGATTTATTCAGGAATGAACTAATACGTTGTTAATTTTGTCTGATGAAGCACCGTTTCACATTAGCGGAATGTGTAACAAACATAACTGGAGGATATGCGGCTCTGAAAAACCCACTTCTTTTAATGAATTTGAACGCGATAGCCCAAAAGTTGAGGTTTTGTCTGCACTGTCCCAGAAAAAAGTCTGTGGATCTTCTTTCTTTACGGAACCAACTGTGACAAGTAGAAATTACACGGATATATTGGAACAGTTTTTTTTATCCACAGTTACTTTAAGATGAAATTAGAGATATCGTTAACTTTCAACAAGATGGCGCACCACCTGATTATTCATTGTTGGCACGAGATTCATTAAATAATTTTCTAATCAAAAGATCGAGCTGGTCGCCGCGATCTCCTGCGTTAACTGTTCCAGATTTTTTTCTCTCGGGATATGTGAAGCATAAGTGCTACAATCCTAAGCCTCACAACTTAGAATAACTAAAAAATAACATTAGGCACGTTATTGAAAATTGTATTGCGCCAGACATGTTACAAAAATCGTTTGAAGATTAAAAAAAATTGCTTGCGTTTGTACATTGAAGCAGAGGGTATGCACATATAGCATTTATTGTAACTTTTAAATCCTTTATCTAATAATTGCTTTATTATTTGTATTAAATTGTTGTTATGTTTTGTTACTGAATAAATTCTTTATCAGCTTTGTTAATTTTATTTAATATCAGCTTTTACATAAGAAAACTGCAGTGTTACGTGACAACTCGAATATCTTTGTTGTTAAGAAAGCAAAATATATGAAATTATACATTCTCGAACAGAAGATGAATCACTCGTTTGAATGTCATCGAAATATACGAGCGCTCCATTTAAAATAATAAATGTTTTTTCGTTTTAATTTGACCAATATTAGTAAAACTCTCTGTATTGATGGGCACCTGAATAAACTTTAAAAATACTATTGGCTAAACCAATTCAATTAGTGAAAACTCCATCTGTTTATAGCAATTAATAAGCTTGGATTTTCATTTAAAATCTATCAGTCTTATTTGGGACACCATGTAGTTAAAATTCCCAGTTGGGACAAAAATATTATTTAGTATGTTGAAATTTTGTGAATGTGATCCATCATTTTAGTTTTGTCTACGGTGAGGTAAATAAGTGTAAGTCTCTTGTTGGGTTTCTGCGAGCACCACGAATGTGGAGGTAATCCACAACCTTTTAACAAAAGGTAAAACGAGTTACTAGAATGTAATCTTATCAAATGTTTACTCGCTTATTGACCCGTAGGGTTTTTTGCCTCCTTTTATTTTGATTAATTTTTTTTTTGGGTTGAGCTATAGTCTTAGTCTGGACATTGCATATAGTATCTGGTAAGCGGAGGTAGAATGAATGATTCCAAGTGAAAATTGTATTGACGTACATTTTTATGGTTCAACCAGAGAGAATTATAATTAGCGAAACGCAGATTAAAAGGGGAAGACTTCATTTACGTGTGCATCTCATCGAGTAGCCCATTTCAATGTCGTGCACATTATTAAAACCTTATAGATTCCAATTATACTGGCGATCAATTCAGTATCTAAAACATTAGGGTAATTAACGTAGATGTGATAATCAACATCCACCCACATGTCGAAGAAATCGGTAACACGCTGTCTTCCATATTTTACATAGGAAAAGCACTGGATGTACTTATCAACATGTTGTATGATGACGGTTTTGTGGTGAATTCCAAAGTGCAATTAATTTACAAACCTTGTTGATATGCTAAATACTAGACTAAACATTAGTGATGATGTGGTTATTGAACCGTAATCACTACCTGTATAATAAGAGCGCATGTGTCCGGGCTTAATGCATTGAAAAAAAAAGAAAAGGCCACGTATTTCATTTCCTCCCCAAGGGGGAGGGCGGGCTGCACGAACTTTTCGAGCTCCTTCAGCCACAATCATGGATTTCCATCATACATACATACATTACGTATATATGCATGGTGGGATTAAGAATTGGCGTGGTCAGGATGAGATCGGAAGGAACGGAGTTAGGTTTCTGAGGAGGAAAATACTACACCAGCATTCGCCTAAGTATCTACACATGGTGTGCATATACGCAGTGACCATGTGAGTAAAACCCCCTGAAAAAAATCTCATTACCTCCCGAATGCTAAGCAGGTCGTGTCACCACTACGCTACTAGCTCGGTAATGTAAAATGTAATCGAATATAACCCATCACGAATTATAAGCAACCAAATAGTGATTCTTAATAAAAATAGCTACATGCCAAAGTTTAAGAACTTCAAAATCATTCTGGAAATAATTAATAATAGTTATTAAAGCAAAATGTATTTTAGTCATATTTTGTAGAATGGTTTTAGCCCGTTTGTTAGATGGCCGCAACGAATTAAGTAGCACAGTGTTGCCGGATGATGTTTTTTTTTATAGTAATAGTCGCCTAATTTTTGAGGAGTGGCGCACAGAAATTGACCAGAGCTTTATGTTGGACGGTTGTTAACAGTTTTGATAATAATTAATTGGGGTTGGGTAATAAAGCTTTGTTTCACAAGAACTTATTTGTACGATTTATTTACCCATCAAAAGGAACATACACAACGAATGGTATGAGTCGGTTAAGGAGAGTCGGGCTGCCATTTTCAGCACTCCTTAACTTCTGAGACGTGACATGTGATTGTAGAGCTAGTTACGTTCAGAATTTAATATCTGATATCCAATTTGATTTAAAAAAATAGCAATTCACACTATTACGTGAGCCGCATGTCTCCTGAGGGCACCCGTCCTTATATAGACTTTTCCATTCGTGTTATTGATGTTATTGGCGACGCATGATTCACGTAATAATGTTTATTTACTCAGAATGGTACAAAAAGTGTGTAAAGACAATATAGATAAAAGAAGAAGTAAAAAAAATTAACAAATTAGAAGTTATCAACTGAAGGAACAGAGATATAAAGAACAATATTAAGAAACAAGGACCAGAAAAAAGAAATAAGCTGCTAAAGGATGCCGTGTAATATATATATATATATATATATATATATATATATATATATATATATATATATATATATATATATATATATATATATATATATATATATATATATCAGGAATTATGCGCAAAACTTCGGGAGATATTCTACTCGATAAATTAATGCCACAAATTTCTACAACGTTTCTTGAAAAGTCAATAATTTTTCAATAATTATTTTGTTACTAGATCGATTCTCTTGAAATTTGGAATACACATATTTAATATTTTATTACGTTATTCTACCAAAGTTGATGCTAATATTTCAATCCCAAAGGGCCAAGTCTGCACATAACCTATGTATTATGGTCCACAGCGTTTTTATTTGAATGTTTCCTTTAATTTTTTTTTGCATTCATTTAAAGAGAAACAAATATTCATTAAAAAAGATTCCCTTTAGCATTAACCACTTTCCAGGGAAACATCTTTAAATTTTTCACCAAGAAAGGTGTGATAAATTTATTATTACGAATACATTTACAAAGCGTGCCATGGATAAATACATTTAACAAAGCATGCCAAGGATAAAACGCACGAGTTGTTTCGGATATTTACAACTTTTGTTGTTAAATGGTATATTTTCTAATAAGCTTTCAAAGTGATGTCCTTCCATTTCAATGCATAAATTACTCCTTCTTCAGAAGTTTTGACTAACTCTTGCAAAAATTCCTTCCTTTGGTCTAATTTCACCAAAAGTAGATATTGTTACTCAATTCTTCAACGTTCTGCGCCGGAATCTTGTACACAAGGGATTTTAAGGAGCGCCAAAAAAAAACATCCATTGGATTTAAGTCCTGAAGTTGTAAAGGATAGATACTCCCCAAGTTTCTGATGAACAGTACTAAACATCCGCGATTGTTGTGTCCTATTCCGAAATGCCTCGCTATATAAACGTCTTCCCCTAAGTGAATTTCCGCCTGCCAATCCATAATAAAAGTGTACGTCACGTAGTTCTCCCTTAGAATAATTATTATTGTTCATTTTATTTTAAAAAGTAACAAACTGTTACTGTTGTTGACAGTTGTGAATTAAACAGTTGTTACTTAAGCAATTCTTATGTTTTATCCACAGCACGCTTTGTTAAATCTACTTATCCTGTAACGAAACAAAAGTCCGTCACAAACAAATATCTTTCCAACCGTCAATATACACCTAAAAAAAAAATCCTTGCATACTTTCCGTGCAATCTATAAACCCAAATTTACTTGAACGTCCGGTATTTTTAAATTCCACAAATTGATTGAATAGATTGCTGTTCATTGTTGTAATATAAGAGGCAATGATTCATTTTGAATGGTTGCCCTTAAAATTAATTTAAAATTTTTTTCAATTCAATAATAACCAAATATTTTATGTGCAAAGACCAGTTTCTTTACCAAATACGCCAAACGCAATAACACACTGTAACCTTCAGAAACAGGAATTCATTATGAAGAAAGTGCGTTTTGAGTTCCGTTAGTTTGTTTAGCGTTTTCATACGATAAGTGTAAGTATTTTACTACTGATTTATCATCGTTTAACTATTTTGAATCCTAATTTGAACCAATGAAATTTTAATTTGGGCCTAGTTTCATAAATTAGTATACATTATACAGTTTTTAGTTTTTCGAGTGCGAGAGCCATCTTATCTGTGGAGCACTCGGTTTCGCTTGTATTTGTACATATTTCATTTATTGAAAATTTATTTGATTAAATTTGTCTTTCCACGTGTGCAATTATAAGATCAGCGTTTCCCCCACGAGTTTCTATTTTTTCTCTTTTGCAGTTTAGCAATACTGCAGTTACCCTTTTCTTTAACTCTGTATCTCTATTAGCACAAAATTAGCATTCGTGCATTAATTATTTTTTATGCCTTTATAGTTGAACATTTTATTCTTGGGGAATTGTTCGCAAATTACAAATCAATTGCATATTAATTTTGTTCTAAGCATTTACAGGCACGCAATTAATTGGTTAGTTTAATGTCATAATTAGAATTCTTACGCGGAGTAACCGCTTACGAATTAATTTTAAGTTTCATTACGAACATCTACAAAAATAAATTAATTTGAAGTTTAATTGCAGAAATATTTTTTTACATTTCACTTGATTGCATTTTATAATTAGGATTCTTTTTTTTTGTTTGGTTTGAAAGTATTTGTCCCCTATTTTCAGCGCCGCCCTGATTAATCTTGTTACCGCCCGTTTAGACAGATAAGATCTTTAGTATATAGTTTATTGATTTAAGGTTGCTGTCGCCCTTTGCAAATTTTTTTGTTTGGTATTTTCGTGACATTATCTCAATCACTGGAGTTATTAATTTTGTTTTGACCACCATATATATATATATATATATATATATATATATATATATATATATACGGGTGCCCACGAGATCAGTTTCCGGCTGCCATTTTTTTATTTATCTATCGATTTAAATGAAACTTGGCAGGGTTGTTACTCTAACAAAACGTCATTTTTAGGAATTTTTGACAAGCATTTCCGACTTCCGGTTTCACCGGAAATGACCTTAACTTTTGATTTTTAAATGACACCCCCTGTATATTTTTTGTTTTTCGGATTCTAGAGATCATTTTACGGCCGATTGCGTAATATTTAAATCGATTTTTTTCCAAATGTAATTTTAAAATTGAATTTTATTTTCTCATCCAGAGTGCCATGACCATCTTAAAATCATTCTACATACTTAACTTACTTCCAGAAAAATGCAAACTCACTTTAATCGTTGTTAACTTTTTTACTAGAACGTTCTAAACTTTATTTTTTCCGTAGCTCAAAAAAATTAAATGGAGGCATACCACTTTCATAAAACTACTAAATGCAGTATTTTAAAACGAATTTAATGACGTATGACACGTTTTGTCATTTTTACCCATTTTCGATTTAAAACATTTTTATTTTTATATTTACGTCTCACTCATTAATAAAATACACTTCCTATGTCACAGCACATCAGAGTTGCCATGAAAACAATAGGTGGCTAGGTTGCCATGGAAACACTATGGTAAATTTAAAAGTTTGACAGGTAATAATAAAGGTTGTTGTTTATTAACATAAATCTAATATTTTACTTAAAAATTAAATTAAAGTTTGTACTTAGTTTAATTATAAAATTAACAAAAATGTTTACCACGAGTGAGCAGGTTGATATACTTATTATGTATGGATTTTGTGCCAAAAATGCAGCGGAAACCGAACGAGTTTATCGGCAAGAATATACTGAGCGTCTTCATCATCCTACAAGACAATACATTATCTACCTTATAAGAAAAATGCGCCAAAAACCAGATAATTTGCAACAACATTTTATTATTAATGAACAAACGGAAGAAAATGTAATAGCATATGTCATTCAAAACCCCACAGCATCCACAAGGGAAATTGCCTTTGAATTAGACATTGGCGCAGAATCAGCAAGAAAGATCTTGAAGAAACATGGATACAAATTATTTAAGTACCAGCTTCACCAACATTTGTACGAGGGAGATTTTGTTAGAAGACTGGAATATTGCAACTGGTTCTTGGAATATAACGATGCCGATAATAGCCTAGCTAATTCTATTTTGTATTCTGACGAGTCGAGATTTACCAATAATGGAATGTTCAACCGGCAAAATACAAGATATTGGTCAACGATAAATGAACACCGAATGATGGAAGGTAATTTTCAAGAGATATTTGGAGTAAATGTATGGGCTGGAATAATTGGTACTCGTATTGTGGGACCGATTCTTTTCCAAGGGCATTTAAATGCAGAACGATATTTGGGTTTTTTACAACATGAAATTGAAAATTTTTTGGAGGAATTACCGTTGGAAATAAATAATCAACACCTTTATTATCAACAAGATGGTGCGCCGGCTCACAACGCTATTGTTATGAGAAATTACTTAGAAGAACGATTTGGAGAACATGTTATCTCTACCCGTGGACCGATCCGGTGGCCTCCTCGTTCGCCTGACCTTACACCTCTTGACTTTTTTTTGTGGGGCCATATTAAGGAGATTGTTTACCGAACACCGCCAACAACACTTAACATCTTAGAAAACCGTATACGAGCGGCATTTGCTAGCATTACCCCCGACATGCTTAGGAATGTCGTAGAAAACAACGTTTTTCGTGTTAGGAAATGTCAACAGGTGGAAGGGCAGCACTTTGAAAATTATTTTTAATACTGTTTAAAATTATTACACTCTGTTTGTTTTAAAATAAATTTTGTTCAATCGTTGTCTGAAAAAATTGGGAAAATACGCAAAGCAATGCATTAAAATTGTGCTGCTTTAAAAACAACTCTCAGACGCGCCCATAATGCATAAAGTTTAGAACGTTCTAGTAAAAAAGTTAACAAAGATAAAAGTGAGTTTGCATTTTTCTGGAAGTGAGTTAAGTATGTAGAATGATTTTAAGATGGTCATGGCACTCTGGATGAGAAAATAAAATTCAATTTTAAAATTACATTTGGAAAAAAATCGATTTAAATATTACGCAATCGGCCGTAAAATGACCTCTAGAATCCGAAAAACAAAAAATATACAGCGGGTGTCATTTAAAAATCAAAAGTTAAGGTCATTTCCGATGAAACCGGAAGTCGGAAATGCTTGTCAAAAATTCCTAAAAATGACGTTTGGTTAGAGTAACAACCCTGCCAAGTTTCATTTAAATCGATAGATAAATAAAAAAATGGCAGCCGGAAAGTGATCTCGTGGGCATCCGGTATATATTCGCCTTAAATGTGTTTTGTTTGTCGTTTGGTATTTTTTTTCACGAATTTAGGTAATTTTTTGCCACCGCTGACGAATATTTATTTTGCTAATTAGCAACGTCCACCCGTCGAATGCAACTCAACCTTTATGTTTACAGCTGCCCTATTAAATTAAAGGTTTAGTCTGTACACCGTAATTACTCATTTTAATTACGAATTTGTTTGATAACGACTAATTTAGCTCATCCCATTTGTTTTGCTGGGACCAGGAGTATTTATTTATTCTTTTGCCGTCTCACGAATCGTTTTGTTGTCTAATTTACAACTTATAGAACATAATTTGTTTCACTATTTACTTGACTAGGGAAACACTTTCTTCCGACCTCGGTACCAGGAATTATACATTTTTTTCCGACCTGATAACTCTTTTTCTGTTTTTCGAATTGATACTACCGGAACCCCGCATTTCCAACTCGACAAAGACAGAAGTCTTAAATACCGGCACCACTTTAAGTCTTCGGAGACCCGGTCACACCGACGTCTTCGCTAACGCCATTCGGACCGCTTTTACCTTTCAATTCCCCGCGAAGAGGAATCTAGGCCTCTATATCACCATTTACGGGGATTGGCACCCGACAAACCCGATTATACCGCGATTTTGCCCTTCGAAATTTACCACTCCGCCCACATCAGATAGTTCTGTTAAGAACTAACCATCCATCGAACGTAACAATGTTATAATCCATGGCACGCTTTGTAATGGTAACAATAAATTTATCACACCTTTCTTGACCTTTAAAGACGTTTTTTTTTCGAAAACGGTTCATTATTGTTATACAACAAGGGAACCTTTTTTAAGGAAGATTTGTTTCTCTTTGAATGAATGCAAAGAAAATTGAAAAATATATTCAAATAAAAAAGATATGAATCATAAATACATAGGTTAAGTGCAGAATAGGCCCTTTGGAATTGAAATTTGCATCAAATTTACACTAATTTACACAACCTCTCATGGACCCCTTACTCGTAGTAGAACACGCACTTTGACACAACCTTTATTAAATTAAATGGCATAATTCCCTTTATAAGACACTTGCGGTTATTTTTGAAAAAGGAAACAAAGATAAGTTTCTGAAACGTAGAAATAAATGTTTTACGATTTTATTGATTCTTCATCAGGATATATGAGTTTGGGTACAGTAAAATTTCGTCTTATTTTCGAAAGAACATCAATGAAAAGTGTCAAAAATATTTTTTTGTTATTTAAACACTATCACTATGGCTGCAAGGTATTGAATAAACAATGTTGGAGAGCAAGGTAGTAGTGTCTTTTAATTTAGAGATTAATTTCCGGACGGTTAAAATGTAATTATTTTAAATCATTACATTGTTTACCTTATCACCAATGAGAGGTTTATTGACTTTTTTAGAGATATCTGCAACGTGAGGAAATTAATAGAAACGTTTTAAATTTACAGAATCTTGAATTGGACAACTAATCTATGTTTTAATGATTTTTAATTTGTTGAGATTAGTTTTTCAAAAATTGGGATGGCTGAGTTTTAAAGCTCTGTTCTTCATTCCAATAACTACATTCTTTTTTTGATAGTAATTATGATATTCTATATTATAAGTGTTTTGTAACTGTGGTTTCATATTAGTAGAGTTGATCGGCCTATTTCACAGTTTTTTTCATTTTTAAAGCGACGTTTCGGAAGCGGACTTTGCTTCCGTCATCAGTATTAGTCCCGAGATGGAATTGGTAATTGTTGTTTCATATTAGTTGAGTTGATCGGCCTATTTCCACCGTTTTTGCTCTTTGAGCGCAACGTCAACAGGCTTAGTCCTGAGAATTTCGAATTTCGCATTTCTGCTTTCTCTTATTAGAATACTAATAAGCAATTTATACAATTCTCTTTATATACAACCTGGTTAATTCAGTTTTAGAAGACAATGGTGTTAATTTGATTACTTTCAATAATTTCTTTTAGACCTTCGTGGGGGATATTCTACCCACATATGTACTATCGTGTGGGCATGCTGTAACCACATGTTAACCATCGTTTGGGAATATGCTGACCACCTGCTGCGCGAGCGACTGCCTGTTTACACCTTTGTTAATCCCGTATTCGTCGCTTATTGTTCTTCAAACCTGTGGAAGTTATTTCAAGCTATAATCTATCCAGAAACGAAGTGATCAATAAATCAACATGTATGGCAGATTCCAATGGCGTTGGGTTGTTTTATGATAAAGAATATAAAACTTAAGTAATATTGATTAGATATGTCATAATGAAATTAATTAATACTAATTAAAAGTTGGGAAGGAGCGAAGATATTATTTATTTGTAATATAATTTTTCTGTCTTCAGATTAAAAGAATTTTTGTGGTTGGTTAGGTAATTATGGATTGTTTGGATTGTCAACTCCGTATATATCACAAATTGCTAATACCATTATCGACCACATTTTTAATAATTGAACTAGAGAGTATTAAGTTTTCAATAAAACATTGTAGTCGTCATTTGTTTGTCTGCAAAACCCATGTACACGCGTATGATCTTTATTTTAGAACTCAACAACAAGTACGTCGTACGTCCCATTGTTAAAAAATTAACAGCATTGTAACGCTATAGTATGGAAGCGGTATATCCTAAAACTAATTTAAGAAATCTATTAAGTACCTACTAAAAAATCGTGTACCGCTTATATGTAAAATAAATGAACTATTTTAATTTATTCTTTTGCTTCGTTTCTGGACAGACTTTAAGTGTTGAAATTTCTCTATATTCTGTCCAGAAACATCAACATGTTTGTCATATTCCAGTGGCGTTGGATTGTTTTATATGTACGAGTATATTATATAATAATTGTTGCCTTACCTTAAATTTAAAAACTCTATAAAATGATTCCTAACAAACGAAGTGTTTTATAATTAAATGATATCCTTAAAATCACTTTTCATAGTTACGTTTTCAAAAAAACGTTGAAATCGTACAGGCCTATGATATTTACTTTAGAACTCAACAATAGGTACGTCCCATTGTTAAAGGATTACCGGCTATTGATAAATAACTTACGTTGTAACGCTATAGTATGGAAGCGGTATATCTTAAAACTAGTTTAAGAAATCTATTAAGTATTTAATACAAAATCGTGTACGGCTATGTAAAATAAATGAGCTGCATTGTAAGGATTTCAAGTCGTACTATCATAAAGTGTCTTGCAACCACATTGATATTAATAATTTTATTTTGCACGATATAATTGCGCTTCACAACTGCTTGTGTTTTTAATTTTAGATTTACTTAATTTTTTCATCCTAAAATAAAAGCAAAGGGGGGGGGGGGGGGTCTTAATAAACTTTTCTGAGGTAACAGAGTGATTACTGACTTGCCAAAAATAAAAATGTATCGGGTTGATGAAGAAAAAAAAATTAGAATAAGTTCATTGACAATGAATTAGCGCAACTATATGTAAATTTTATGATAGTTCATATCTGTGTGGCCTACCATGAAGAATTAAACCGAGTATTTTATTGGTTTTCTTTAGTTTTTTTTCACAATTACTTTTAGAAATTTTTTTTATTTAGATATTTACTTTAACCTTATTTGCTTCTAAACTGGGCGTTGAAATTTGACTTAATTTTACTTTTCCAGTTGAGGGTTACATCGACCTTCACTGTGTTTTATTGACTATTGTGTTGTCTACTTGTTATTATACCTATGTACATTGTAGTTGCTCTACTTCAGCTTCACTACGCTCCTAGTTTACGCTTTTATGTAAACTTGATTGCTTTCTTCTACTAACACACAGCACACCACACGCACGACCACACGCACACGCACACGCACACGCACACGCACACAGCACACCACACCACACACACACGCACACGCACACGACACGCACACGCACACCACACACACACACACGCACACGCACACCACAGCACACGCACACGCACACGACACACCACACGCACACACACACGCACACGCACACGCACACACACGCACACGCACACACACACGCACACACACACCACACGCACACGACACGCACACCACACGCACACACACACACACACACACACACACACACACACCACACACACACACACACACACACACACACACACCACACACACACACACACACACACACACACACACACACACACACACACACACACACACGCACACACACACACACGCACACACACACACACAGCACACACACACACACACACACACACACACACACACACACACACACACACACACACACCACACACGCACACAGCACACACCACACGCACACGCGCACACGCGCAGACGCGCAGACCCGCAGATGCGCAGACGTGCAGACGCGCGGACGCGCGGACACGCAGACGCGCAGACGCGCAGACGCGCAGACGCGCAGACGCGCAGACGCGCAGACACGCAGACACGCAGACACACAGACACACAGACACAGACACATAGACACACAGACACACAGACACACAGACACACAGACACACAGACACACAGACACACACAGGTATATATATATATATATATATATATATATATATATATATATATATATATATACATAGGACCCTAAAATAAGAAAAAAAAGTTCATATGAACTTAGCTCCGCAACGCCTTCGTTTAAGAGATAGGGTGTTGAAGTTTAATTATTTTTGACCTTAGTTCTTTTATTACTGATAGAGGGCGGCACATACAGGTTTCCATCTTGTTTGAATCGGCCCTAACTTTTTTGCCTTGCACTGTATGTCATTTTTGAAAAATTTGTTTTCCACAAATTTTTTCCTGCTTCAGAAAGGTATACCTTATTGAAGTCGCTAGGACCAACGGTTTACGAGAAAAATGCATCCGATGCATGCAAATTATCCAAAAGCGCCAAAGTAACTTATTTGCAAAAACAATGACATAATACTTCAACAATTAAATTTTAATAGCAACAATGAAGGGCAGTGATTAAAAAAAGACTGAAATTTTTTAGAAGATTTGCAAGGGAATTTTTGGATAGGAGATTTGGAAATACGTGGACTGGTCGAAGGGGACCTGTACCCTGGCCAGCTCGTAGTCCCGACCTTAATCCCCTCGATTTTTCATTTTGGGGATTCATGAAAAATGATGTTTATTCTGTAGAAATACATAATGAAGCGCAACTATGGATAAGAATTATGGAATCCGCAGATAGATTCCGTAATAACCTAGGAATATTTCAAAGTGCCGTCAATCCTTCGGAAGAAGAATTGAAAAATGTATTCAAGTACGGACAACAATTTGAACATCTAAAAATTTAATGTTTTTTTTAATCACTGCCCTTCATTGTTGCTATTAAAATTTAATTGTTGAAGTGTTATGTCATTGTTTTTGCAAATAAGTTACATTGCCGCTTTTGAGAAGAAGGGAAAACAAATTTTTCCAGTCGAAAATGACATACAGTGTAAGGCAATAAAGTTAGGACCGATTCAAACAAGATAAAAACCTGTGTGTGGCGCCCTCTATCAGTAATAAAAGAACTAAGGTCATATTTGAATTCTGCGTGATAAAAAGCCCCTGTATACTAAATTTCGTCCGCTTATTACATCATTGTGAAAATATATTAAAAGAAAACAAAGAAATAATTAAACTTCAACACCATATATCTCTTAAACGAAGGCGTTGCGGAGCTAAGTTCATATGAACTTTTTTTCTTATTTTAGTGTCCTCTATCGCGTGGCAGTATGCATGGCACGTTTTTCTATATATATATATATATATATATATATTCCTCGCTCTTCCCCACGCATCCAAGTGCTCTCTAATTGCACGTTTTGCTAGTCGTAGTGCCCTCTCTCTTCTTTCTCTTTTTTGTCTGTATGTCTGCTCGTGTACTACGGGTGTTCTACCAAAATTGACACATCTGCATTTGCGCACGTTACAACGCACTCCACAGAATCATGAAATGTATAAAAAAATTCTGATGTCACCAGTTTATATTAGTAATTAATAAAAGATCGTATAATTTTGACTGTAATTAATTTAATAATAAAAATAGCTTTATTGTGGTACAGCTTCTCGAAAAATGTATGTAAAAATTAAAAAAACAACCTGTGCACAAGGAACTGTCTTTTGTATACCAATTTGGCTGAGTGTGCCAGAATTCATCAGTACTGTCCAGAGTTAGTGACGGCAATAGGATACGCTCTTTTTAAACGTGTTTTAAGAGAAATTACCAGAATGTGAATAGAGATGTTTCCAGACCAGCGGTCGAGTTCTTGTAGGTGTTTAAGATAATGCAATATTAGACAGATATTGGTATCACAAATTTTTCTTTATGGTTATATCTAGCAGTTGTGATAGCATTATTAATATCCATTAGCCTGTAGTAATTTGTTAAATTCATCTTTCAAAAAATCTTTCACAAAATTGGAACAACTGTTGGAACCACAGATTTATCGTGAACTACCAAAATATGTTACAAAAAAGTTTCTTTTAAAAGCTAAAGAACTTATTAAATTATCATCTGTTCCGGAAGAGATAAAAAATAAACTAACTAACTATGAAGCTCTTCCACCAAAACTATACGGTCTACCAAAAATGCGTAAACCTAACGTTCCTTTAAGGCCTATTGTTAGTGCAATTGGTTACATAAATCCTGCAAAACGCCTTACATTTTTATCACCCCAGTATACTAAAAATTCTGCCGACTTCATTGAAAAAATTTTACAATTAAAGAGGGTGATATAATAGTGAGTTTTGATGTTTCACATTTTACAGAAGTTCCTTCCATGGAAACTATTCAATATATTGATCACATTTTTCCAAAGGATATTTCATTTTTTAGCACTGTCTTACAACGACTTGTTTTTACTTGAATAATAATTTCTATATTGTAGCGATAGGGAGCCCTCCTATTCCGGTTGCAGCTTGTTTTTAGAAGGAAAATTATTATTATGTAACTAGCGTTACTGCATGTACCTACATGAATGTTTAATTTTTATAAATGGTATTCATATAAACACTCGACTTTACCATAGAGCAGGAAACTAGTGAAAGTGTGCACACTAGTATCTAAAACTAAGAATTCACTACCCTTTAATGTTTACCGAAAGCCCACAGATGTCTTTATACATTATCAAACCACAATCCGCGTCAAAAAATTGGTATAATCTTCAGTGGATTGAGCTAAACGAATTTGTGGTCCTGAATTTTTGAAAGATAAATATTAAATAAAATCACTACAAGTGGATATTCACTTATTTTAATTAATAGTGTTAGTACACCAGTTAGACATAACCAAAAAGAAAAACTAGTGCTTAGTGTTGGTGCTGAATTTCTTCCTTTTATAACTATTGTTACGGATAGAATTGAAAAAATCCAAATTAATCATGACATTAGTACTGATTTTAAACCTACGAGAAAAATTAAAAGACATTTAAGGTCACTTAAAGATATATAAGTTTTCTTGTCCTTGTGGAAAAGTATACAATGCAACCACAAAATGTAGCTTGGATTGAAAAAGGTAAAGATCATATGAGTTTTAGGTCAACCAGAGAAATCTGCGGTAGCTGAGCATGCTTTAGATAATTTAAATCGTGATATTTAATTTGATAATATGGAAATATTGTCAAGACAAACTCATTACTATGTTCGTTTACAAAAACATGAAGCTATTCAGATATATAAACATCCTAATAACTTCCATCGGCATGAGCAAATCTCTGTTTACTTGGAAACAGCTCCTTAACAGCTGAGTTTTGCATTTTCCTACTAAGTCGGAATAAAGGTCAGGATAGAAGTAATCGAAATGGTCGAAGGTAATAATATTATAAGTCTGTGAGGACTTCAGGAACAAAGTAATAAGGTAATTAATATTGCGTCACGCTTTCGCTGATATATCCCGCGAACGAACGTTATTGGGCACGTTGGTGGGGTCTTGAGTCGAAATCTATAACGATTTCTTAACTACGGAAGAAGGGGAAATAATTAATTTCTGAACAGGAATAATTTTAAGCGGATAATTAAATAATTAATTTACGAATTTTTGTAAGAATTCTGGGATCTTTACATACCATCCTTTCCTCATCTGGAGATGTGGGCTACTACAGGCCCAAGTCGACGGCGTGGTTACGCTTATGTATCCTACGCCGCGCGGATTTTTTCTTGCTCTAACCCATTGGGGCGCATATCTTGTGTGTTTTTCAGGTCTTTGACGTGAGTTTGCCCTACGGACTTCTTTGTTGTACTTAATTATGCCAGAAAATGGGACATCAAATAACGAGATCGTAAACTATAAATATGTGAACGAAATAATAAACAGTTGGTGGTTTCTTTTTCTCCTCCACTTTTACGAAGGTGATAATTTCGAATCTCTTTCAAAATGTATAATAAAGGTTTTCTATTTTATTTTCAATTTGTGATTTATTCTTATCGCTTTACAATAAAAATACCGGAACGAAATTACTTTTGAGAATTAAATCGGAATTTTTACTTAGAGGAATTGGTATAAATTAAGGTAATTTGGTTATCCCTTCAGGAAGCAGGTTTCAGTACTTTATCAAGCATTCTGGATACGGAAAGCAGGGTGCTTCGTATTTAATGACTTGTATACAGGGTTTTAACAGGATAATCTGACAGAAACGGGATTTACTGGAGATTATTATGCGATTATCTGTCTGCAGGTTTTACTGGTTTCCCAGCTCGGTCGTGTATGTTAGGTACTTGGCGGTAGGACAGGATTAATTAATTAAACGAGCGTACGCCCTTTGGTTAATTCTCAGTACTCTTCAGGTGACAACCTAAAAGCAAGAAGTAGGATTTTGTATATTAGGATATGTTTGATTACGCTGGGCATATGCCCGAGTACGTACCACCATACCTGTATGGTGGTGTTTTGCAGATGTGACCGATTGATAATCTGCCAGGGCAGAAAAGAAATATAACGGAAAACTGGTCTGGTAAATATGATCGAAAAATTATAACTTACCCCGGAGTGGGTCGGCTGGTAGAAATAACGGTTTCTGTGGGACTTTGTGCATACCGAGCGCCGGGTAGGGGGTCGAATTCACGTCCCAGATTAAGTAGGGCTGGTGAAAATCCAGTAAAGGCATGTATCACTGAATCTGTGGCGAACGTCACTTCGGGTATATGTGCGTCCCAATTTCTGTGGTCATTCTGTGTCAATTGGGCGATCGGCGTCCCTATCACTTTGTTCACCCTTTAGACTGGTTTCTCCTAGAGGGGAGTAGGGCTGCGTCAACCGGTGTTGCATTCCATGCCCTTGCAAAATGTAACGGAACATTTTGCTGGTATACTGGGAGACATTGCCTGAAATCACGCGTTTAGGGTAATCGAAGCAATATATTACCTGTTCACTAAATGTAAAATTTGTTTGCTGGTAGCTAGACGGAGCGGCTTCAACTCGACCCACTTGGTTAATCTATCTTCGAGGACTACCTGGAAGTTGTTGCTCTTTTTTGTGCGCGGTAATGAACCCATCAGGTCGGTACTGACATCCTGCCATAGGTGTCCCGTTTTGGAGAAATGCACTTCTTAGGGCGGTTACTGGGTGGTGTTTTTATATGGATGGCAGGTAACACAGGCCTTAATGTGTTTGATGACGTCTTCTTTTATTCCCGGCTAATAATAGTTTTAATCGGTATGTTCGGCAGGGGGCCTTGGTAATTCCGAACTGTCCGGTGGTCTAGGAGTAGTGGCGTTCTTTTAATATCGCTCGGCGCTGCCGTTCGGTATGCAGAGCTTCCAACTGGAGTGGCTACTCATTTCCACTTTCTTTTGATGCAGCGGGGAAGGATCGGTACAGGCGTTTCCCTTCAAGTTTACACCGAGGATGTTGTTCAGGTTGCTCTTTTAGTTGTTCCATGGTTCGCTAGTACTATGCATATTCTAGTCATTTTGTATCCTACCTTTCTAACGTGTATAGGGCGGGTTCTGGTGCAGGGGATTCTGGCCGGAGAAAGTTTTTGACTCTCTGTAACCATGCTTTCAAATCATCTTTTGGTTACTCAGAGCCTTGACTTTTCCTAGTGTTCTGGCCGGAGGTTTTAAATGTCCCTGGTTTCCTCTACCGGCGCTGGAAGCTTCCCGAGTTGGCGCATGGGCAATCTCGTGAAAAGTATCTCGGTTCGTCCGCATCTAGAACAAAATGGTTTAAACGGTCTGTTACACTTATTTCTAAAGTGCTCTTGTCCTCCATAATTTCTACAAGTATCCTCTCATCGGTAGGTATCTAAGACAATTTTTGGGCGGTGCTTTCTGGCATCACTAGGTTGGGTAGGAGTTGGTAGGGTTGCTGGTGCGGTGGAGAGGCTACTAAAATGGATTTTAGGACGGCTGGTATTTTATACCCATGGCTGGTTATTTGGCGGTATCATTTCGAATTGAGTAGCCATCCCTAATAGTTAATTATTGAAGTCGCGCTGCCTTATATAATATTTGTATTTAACGGAGTAAATAATTGTAATTCCGCTGCAGTTGGCTATTTGCAGACATCTCGTCATGCCGTCCCATGAGCGTCAGGATAGCAGTTCCATATTCGGCTGCCCTCTCCCTTGCCCGTTATAGACGCTTACGTATTCCTTCCTCTAATTTACATTGATATCTGGCTGGTAAGAAGTGTCAGCGGAAACTTCGTAATAAATCTTGCCAGATATTCCATAAATACTTATTATTCCGCTACCATAATAACGTATTCTCCTTCAGGAGTTCTGGTAATGCACACAGTAATACGTCGTTGGCGACATCGTAATACTTTTGTAATTCGTAGGCCCGTTCAAGGAAATATATCGGGTGGCTTACGCCGTCGCATTTTACGCCCCATTTCCGAATTTGGTAGCATATCTCTGTCTTCTTTATATTAGTAACAGGCGGATAGTTGACTGGAAGATCGGCGGGAGTCCTCATTATTTCACTGGGAACTTGTATTTGTCCTTCTGTTCGTAGGTATTTAGCTACTCCTGCTCTAACGGTGTCGGCGCTTCGTTCCGTATCTAAGCGGTACTTTCAATTCCTCCTTCTTAAGTTTGTAAATTCATCCGACTTGGATATCGCTTTCTTCCGCGGGAGTCGTCATTTCTCGTTGTGTTTATTTGCGGTTAACTGGAAATATTAAAATACTGAAAGAAGCCGGCTATTTTTCTCTGAAATATGCTGGTCTGGATGCAGAATCTACAACAGAATTGTTAACTTAGTTGTTTGTCAGAATCTTTTTCCCGCAGTCCTCAAATACTAGTGTTTAAAAGTTAATTTCACGTTAAGGCGTCAATTGTAAACAGCTCCTTAACAGCTGAATTGTTTTTTAGCTATTTTTGCTTTGCCCGGCGATTGTTTAAGCAGAGCAGAGTGTGGGTCGTATAAATAACGGCTTCTGATTCCAACTAGGCCGGAATAGAAGTCAGGAATGAAGGCAGGATGGAAGTAATCAAACTGCTCGGAGGTAATAAGATTATAAGTCGGTGACGATTTCAGGAACTATTTCAAGGACTATATAGCTTCCGCTATATAGTCCGCGATCGAACGTGATTGAGCGAGATATTGGAGGTGGTGCGTTGGTGGGGTCTTGCGTCGAGATCTATGACGGTTCCTTAACAACGGAAAAAGGAGAAATAATTAATTATTTTATGAAGAGGAGTAATTTTAATTGGATAATTCAATAATTCATTTACGGATTTTTGTAATGATTTTGGGATTTTTACATACTGTTAGCGTTCGACTGTTAAAGGGTATTCTGGTTTGTCATCTTCAAGGCATTCTAATAGTATTTAATTTATTAAGGAACGAGTTAGTCTTTACTAAAATTAGACTACATAGTTGGCTATATATATTTAACAAACTGTTATATTCATAGCAGCCTTATGTTTGCGGTTTCGTCATTTTTATATTTCATAAATTTGTTCTAACATCTCAAGCTATACTTATAGATATTACTATTTTACCATTCACTGAAGACGATAACTGTAGTTGTTATCAAAAGCTACAGATTTTTATAAAATTTAAATAGAAAAATACACCGTTTACAATCCCCAAAGCTAAGTAAGTTAATTGCTGACTTTTTTATTAAATCGACGTTGATAGGGTTTACTCGGATCCTTAGAAAAATGCTCTAAAATTCACGCTTTCCTTTAAATCAACTTAAAGTCAATAATTAATGTCGTGAGGCACTTGTATCGAAATTGATGGCAAAAGTCTTTGGAAAAGATGTTAAAAATTTTTTACGGTCGTAGACAACAAGATAATTGCCCATTCAGTAAAATACTAACTCCATTTCACATTCGAAACCTGTTTGGCGGGAGCGTTATTAAAATGGAGACTTTATTATTATTATTAGACTTAATGAACTGCGAATGCATCACGTTCGTTAAAAAACGCTTGATAAGGTAGTCATCAGTTCTTCTGTGCGTCGATACAAACAAAATAATCAAGTAGCATACAAGAAAATTTTTGCTTATTCCAAGACATCCAAATTTTCAATTAGTTAAACCCAACAATCGGTTACACAGTTCACAATTACACTGCAAGTACTTGATAACATTTCAATCTACTGTTCCATTAATCTAATGATTTGAAATTTTTAAAACAAAGCTAATTAGGTTTTCTCCTTCAAGCACAGGAGATCCACTAGATAAAAAACCAAAAAACTTTTAATGCATCTATTGAAAAAAATTGCAATCTTGTTACAAAATTTATATCTTGTTATCACTCAGACGTGATTCTTATCTAATTCTGTTTTATCTTAAAAATCTAGGTTACAACCTTAACACAAAACATATTCTTGCCTGAACATCAATTGGTTTCAAAATAAACTATTAGTGAGTCGGAAAAAATGATACCTTTTGATGTTCTAACACTTAAATCCTTTAGAATACAGCACAGTATACGATAGTACTTCACCGCACTAAATAATGCTGTTATTTTTTCTAAACACAACCTCAAACAAAACATAATATTTAAACAATTAAATACCCTCTATCTTTTGCGTTGAAAGTAAATAGATATTCATGTTTGTCTACCCGAAAAACTCCCCTGTACCAAGTTTAGACAAGATATCTCGAAAAATCGGATAGCTATCAAAAAAGTCAAATAAAAAATGCATCTTTGAAAGGTCATAAGTTTTTAAGGTAAGTTCGCCTAAATTGGGTTATTGTAAACCAAGGAAACTACTTCTGAAAAATGGCCGATTCTTTACGGGACACCCTGCATATTCAAAAACGTTTACTCGAGGTTCAATTACTATCGTTAACGATATACGTAAATTACAATCGGGTACAAACACTCATTTACGTGGTTCAAATGATACGTTGTATATACTTACATAAATAAATAAATATATATATATATATATATATATATATATATATATATATATATGATGTAGTATCTATTATTACGTAATGATTGCAAAGAAAATATGTATCGATTACTGTAAAATTTTCAGCAAATCGGTGTCTCTCCTAGACCACTAACCGAATGTCTATTTTAGTTATTTTTGCTAAACGGTTTAAAAGTACTTCTAGTGTTTTCCAAAATCATTAAAATGGGTTATTGAAGACCTAGAGCTAGATATTGGTAGACTTGGTTTTTACCTATCGTATAAGAAAATATCGTACAAATATACTATTGATGCTAATTGAAGTGAAATTATATTAATTTGTTCTTTTATGGTGAATGGTTTACATAAGTTTATTTTCTTATTAGTTAGTGTTCTGCTAATCAGATCTTGAATAATGCTATAATACTTTCTGTATTGCAAAACCTGTATATCGATGTCGGCAAAAATTTACGATTAAATGAAGTATATTAATATTTTGTACATGAGTTGAATTTTCAGAATCAAGGTATACGGACGTGTGCGCTATGGCATTAATCAACTCATAAAACGAGAATTCCCTGATGTATACGGTTTGACAAATTATTACGGGATAAAAATTGTGACAAGAGCAAATCAATTTGATATTTGTGAAATAGAATTAACAAGTAACATATTGCGGTAATTAGGTCGGATCAACTATAAGCTACAAATAATTAAATGTTAAAGGGTTACAAATGCTACATTAGTAAATATGTATTAAAGTTTGGTTTTTTACATTTTTTAAGTTGCTGTTAGTGTTTAGACAGCTTTAACAATTTGATGGTTGTTAAATTTAAAAGTGATCATATATGGAAGTAAGAAAAACGAAATGCCACTGCTCGAAGAAAATTTAATTCAATCAAACTCGTGTACGAAAATTTCACAAACGTTCCCCAAAAAGTAAAAATAACTAACTTGATATTATTACGCGCTAAATTTGCACCAGGTGTCTCGTAGACTTATTAAAATAAGCGGGTTGCGGACTGAATACACCTTAGACGCTTGTGATTCGTAGTAAGTCGTAAAGTATATAAAAAGTTGCTTCAAAATTCACACTTACCCTTAAACAAAATTCAGATTCAATAATAAATATCACAAGCCACCACAATTGAAATTTCTCGGCCAAAATTTATTGGACGAGATCTTAAAAATCTTAACTGATCGTAGAAAACAAAATAATAAATAAACAATTGTTAAATAAATTTTGTAAACATAAACATTTAAAAAAGTATCAGGGCTACCTGTTTGTATCAATAATTTCGTAAAATATAATCACTAAACTGTTCTTATCGTTCTTGTATACTCCACATAAATGCCTACTACTATCCAACGATTAGTAGTAATCAAATATCATAAAGTCAAAATTTTATGAATGTTTGGCTGTATTCACATATACTCATATACGTGCTCTTATAAGTTTTCATATGAAATAAGCTTTGGTTTAATTTGCTTAGTATGAGAACTCAATAATTTGGTGAACGTATGTCAGCATTCACAGATACTCATATATATGATGTTTAATTTTTTTGTATGAAATAAGCTTTGGTTTAATTTGCGTACGATATTTATTTATCGTAGTTGGTATCAAAGCAATACCTTGTAATTGGTTTAAAAGCTGTAATTAATTTATTAATACAACCACAATGGTACTCTCATTATATGCCATAGTTATTCGTTATTGAAAACGTAATTCCTCCAATGTGACTGAACATTTAGTGGACAGCTCGTATTAATTTATATTTTTTGAGCTATCCTAGATTCAAACATATATAACGAATTTGATAGCGTAACTTCTAATCAATGAGTACCTTTACAATGCTAAACAACAAAAGAGTAAGGACTATAGATTTTGAAAATTTCTATATAGCATGGGCCCTCTGAAAATAAGTTACTTAGATATAGGTATTTGCTTCAATAAAGAAAATAACTGTTATACATTTAATGCGTACATTAAACCAAATAATGTGTCGAGTGATTCTATAAACTCCCTAGCTAACTATACTAGACGCTACATAATGTATATAGCTAGTGGTCGATGAATCAGAATCCCCGTTATTAAATATATCACTACACTGTCTATCCAGGTCAAAGTGGATTGCTATATTTAGCCACTACTTGTAAAAGCAATGGTCAAAATTAAGATCTTACGCTACTCGTTCTATTACGATATGAAACACTATATCCTTTTTTGCGAGCACTTTATTATTAGACATTATCTGAAGCAGCAAACCCAGCCAGCAGATTGCTAGTTCACAAGCACGTAAGCGGTCAGGAGTAGCTCGTTAATCGCGTATCGTTCACTTCCATGGCTCCCGTTGTATGTGTCTAGATGGGATCTAGTGGTCTGTCGTCACTCAATATTTGTCATACCGCAGATTCTTACTTTGTCTAAGTATTCAGTCTTCCATTTTCAAAAGGGTTACTTTGCCAAATATTTTCAGCACTACTTGCTTAATACAATTTATCTTAATTAATAAAATTCCATATAGTTAAATACTACTTCTTAACACTATAATCTGTTAACAAGTTAAATAATTATCCCTTTATCCCTAATTTACGAAATGATGAACCTTTAGGCACGGTAATCATTTTTGGCGATATACTTTAATTCGTTTGCAGTTAGTTTCTTTTGAGCAAAACTTTTACAAATTGGAATGCTTTAATTAAATTTTTAAAACAATTAAAGATTTTGAATTTTGAACATAATGTTTACCTAGTTTATCTCATGTATGTAGTTTATGGTAGTTCACGGCGAGTCAAAATAACCCGTATGTTCGACAGCACTGACAGTTGTTCATAGGTTGATGTCACGATTGCTTAAAAATTATCAGAACACTACATGAAGGGTGACTATTCCCACCCTCTAATTTTCTTTTATACCCAAATTTCAATTCATCAAAAATTTTCCCTCTAAATTTGAATTTGACCAATAGCAAAATCTACAAGACAATGTCAGACTTAGCCCTTGACGTATCTGCGCACTGTCGGGATTAATTATAATATTATTATACATTGATTTGAACGTTTTCTTACAAACTGAAGTAAATAATCATTGAAATGAGTATATGATTTGTATTATCTAATATAAATTAATATCAATGGTAATTTGATAGATAATATTACATCACAATCCTGTTATTTAATGTAGAGAGGTCACTTGATTTCATTTCTTATATATTTTTATTTTGACATTTCACACATATACTGTAGCATATTTTAAGATCGATATTCTCTTGTAAATGTTGAGGAAGCGTAAAATCGGCTGTCGGGTAAAATTGGCATAAGGCTGACCTATAGGAGATAACTGTTGCAAAACTAAAGCATGATCTCTCTGTTATGAAAAATGTTACTTTTTGGTTGGTTAATGGTAAATGCAGATCCTTAATATGTTGTGATGTTTTATTTATATACCGTTAACTAACTGTATAACCTGTGATCACCATTTATGAAATATAGGCCTGTATTAAATTATTACTACATTGATTTAGTAAAGTTAGGGTAGGATGATAACAATTTAGTCTTGCAATAAGAGTAGAGTCTAAATACGTATTGATCTAGGTATTTACAATTAATACTGTTGATTAATGTTGTTATTCTTGTTGTAGTATGAGGCGGTGAGGTTTTATTTTGTATTTGTTCCCCAATTCGCAATAAAGATAGCAGAACTGCATTGCACTTGCTTATAAATTTATATACTGTTTTATTGTGTTACCTATATTTTATCCTTCTTAGATACCGCAATACATACATCCTGTAACAAGTCTTTTACATAACGTAAGTGGTCCTACTTGGTTTTCATGACGATCATTTGGCTTAAATAAGCTCGCGCATTAACTTTGTTCTCGCATTCGAGTTGTGCAGTCACTAGCTTGGTCTGGGTACATTACTATATATATATATATATATATATATATATATATATATATATATATATATATATACATACATACATATAATTATATTATATGACCATTTACAACCACTATATACGTTAATTACCAATTAGTGACAGTAAGTGGGTTATAGGTCGACCTGGGCTGATTTATTGATGAGACAACTCTCTTTTTTTAAATACCAATATTTCGCATATTTATTTTCTGCTTTATCAAGGTTCTAAAAGTTTTACAATAATAAATTAATCTCTTACTAAACTTACATTAAATTGAGATCTGAGTAATGAAAACACAGATAGCTAATAAAAACGCCATACTATTTACATTTAAATACTAAAAGTTACTGAGAAGGTGTTACATTTACATAAACAATCACATGTGTATCTCAAAAAGAATAACACCACACTAAATTTGTAACATATAGATGTTCAACGTTCTTGCGATAAAAATAACAAACAACATTAATGGCTATTGATAATACCTAATAACAATATCTACGTGCAATACAAAATTTGGCAATATACAGGGTAAGTTATAAAGAATCTGACTAAATTATACATAGCGAGATAATAAGAAGGTATAAATGCTACTCAAACTCTGGATTATGTAACACATCTCAAGGAAATATCGTCTTTTGTGGTTGTTATCTTTGGCAATGGCTCTGGTATCTTCGTATGTCATTACGTGGTCTAATTTAGTTACGTGAGTAGCTAGCGCGTTAGCTTGAGGTTTAACTCTACTACTACTAAAATGTTCTCCAATCAGCCCCCTGCCTGCTGATGTACTAAAATTCCTTGCCATAAGATCTAGATCAAACTCGTTAATGAGCAAAATCCAACCAGTGGCGGGGCATTTTTAGGCGCTCATAATTAAAAAAGTGGTGAGGGGGGTCCACACTGCCCTAATTCTACTTTGTATCTTTGTTCAAGGAAGCCTAGGGTCTGGAAACGAAATTTGTGTATAAAAATATGTTACAGATCGAGTGCGTTCCAACAACATAAAAATTACTCAATTAATTAAGGTTGGGGGGCAGTACCGTTCATAACTTCCCAACCTGGTACAGAAAGAAAAATATGTGGTAGAAGGGACTGCAACGGTGCTACAATCCAACAACGTAAAGAAACTTCATTGAATTGAAAGATTATCGCACATTTATGAATTAGTGCAATCCATACTTTTAGTGGTGCATAATGTTGCAATACAAGTCCAAAGAAAAGATAAAGACAAAACTCAATTTTGTTTAAGTGAGAGAGGCTAGGGTTCCGGAACACAATTTGTTCAAAGCTTAGCCCTTGAACGGCGCAAAAGGAAGAAAAATGTGGTGCATAGCAATGCAAAACGAGTGCATTCTAATGACACAAAAAATCTTCATTAAATTCAAAGCAGGTGGTAATGTTAGGAATCAATTATTTGAAGTGCAATCCAAGTTATTAGTGGTGCATAATGGTGTAATACAAGTGCAATCGATTGGAAAATGATACTTTCCAACCTCAAGGTGCAAAAGGAAATATATGTGGTGCCAGCGAGTATAAAGAGGATAGGATGCAATCCAACAACGTAAAGAAACTTCAATAAATATAATATCAGGGGGTGGGGAAAAATGCTTACATAAAATGAGGTGACTTAATTTGCGTGTTTTTATATCTCTCATCTTGCGCGTTATCAGATTTATTAGATTTTGGTACAAGTAGTAATATATCCCTGGGTTAATGCAGAAGTATGCTATGTCACATTTAGTACTTTTTACAGGAGAAGAAAAAACTGAATAACTTTTTATATTAAAATTTTTAAAAACCGTTACTCTATTGTGTTTTTAGTGGAGAATATTCTCTTAATATTAGTATACTTAATTTTTATAAAAATCAAAAAATATGAGACAGCATACTGTTGTATTGAAAATGGTATCATATGTTCATTTTAAGTGACTTAGGATACTTTGATTTTGTAACAAGTATACACTATGTCCATACTTAGAAATCAAGAACAAAACTAAAACTATGCGTAATCAAGCCTATGTTAAAACTGTAGCTGAAATTATGAAGGGGAGTGCAAAATTTATGTAACGTTGTTTATTAGGAACAGAACTATTTTTTCTGGAACATAAAATGTTCACTGAAAACAATGTAAGATGAACAAACAAAAAAAATACAAAAACTTTTTAAAAAAATCAAAATATTTATGGTAAAACTGGAATGGTGAAAAATAATAATAATTCATTATCTGAATCTCACTCATCACTTACATTTTTCACTGTAAGGTAGCCCTTGAAAAAAGTGGTGGTATTGAGAAGGTATAACCAGTTTGTTGCAAAGAAAAAGGTGTTCATACTTTTTTTCTTGATCGGAACTAAAGTTTGATACCAGGGTTTCATTAAGTAATTTGTTTTTTTTTCTGCATTACCTTTCTTCCTTTGTGTACCTTCATACTCATACTTGAACAATATTGTGTCCAGATACTGCGGGTTCGTCTCTATAATTTTAATTTTCTGCCATTTTACCTTTCGTTATTAATATCATCATCCCAGTTTAGAGAAGTCTGTAGATGCAAGTGTTTTAAATCTAATATAAACCCTTTTGTCATTTCCTGAACCTTATACTGAGGATTACTTCGTTTGGCAGTGCGAACCAAGGTATTTCATTGGTCCAGTAAACATATTGGAATATTTTTGGAGGCGAGTTCTATCAGGCTATGTACGAAATCGCCTTTGTTATGCGTATGACCTTTCTCTAAGTAACTATGACGAATTTTGATGGTATGCTTGTTTGTTAAATAATTATACAAAACTGTAGAGGTATTTATTCCGGTTTTGTCTAGAGCAATTGTCGGAACAAAAGGAACGTTCATTTATATCTTTTTTAACTTGATCATTTATAAATAATATAAGACAGCTTCCTATTTCTGATGCACCTCTCCTTGCGATTCCCTCATGCCACATGTAACAACTACATTATTTTGAAGCCAAATTAAAAATACTAAAGTTGTGTGTAGATATCTGCAATTTGTAAAATAGGCAAAATCCACTCTGATTTTGGTACAGGCAAGGTTCGTTCGAGGTCAAATACAGTTACACAGAACTCCTTGTCATTTTTTCCCTTTTCTTTGTCTTTATTTTTATATTCTCGGGCTAAATCCTTAATCTCAATATGGAAGTTATACTCATCTTGTAGTTCAGTTCTTTGATCAGCTGAAGAATGTTCATATCTGTTACAAACATCACACATGGTGTTTTTTTGGTATCAGAAACGATATACTGCATATGTGTATATTCCGGTATACTGCAGAACTTGCAATGTGTGAGATGTTGCTACTTTCACAAAACTCTTCGTAAAGATCAAACATTTTTGTTACATTTAAAGTAGGTGGTAGTAACAACCGTATACTGTCCTTACGGGAACAAAGGAACTTATATGCTGACGTACGGACTCTTCAACCTCTTCAGGCAATTGGCAATTTTGTTTAACTTTACCGCGTTTGTCGGCAGGGGTAGTGACATTTTCCATACATTTTTGAACAACCGTTTTGATTACTTGAGAACTTATATCTAATGTATTAAGAAAAAAGGTTCTGCATACCCGCACCTCTTCTGCGCCGTTGAAATGTGACAAGTTATAATTGTATGTGTAGTTTCTTTTACTATTTACGGAAATTTTTTGGGAAAAAATTGACATACTTCGAAATAAAATTCCTTTGTCTGTCTATGTTGCCTAACCCCCAATATTGATCAAATACTACATTTCCATTTTCTTCACTAAATTTAGTTGAACACTTTAAAATGCACCTACATGGACCTTTCATTTTTCGAGCAGACACAAGATTGTTTTTCTAATTTTTATGTTTTTTTCCACTATTTCTGAGCCTCGTGATTTTATTTCTTCTCCATTCACCTTCATTTCTTACCTGTTTACGTGTTCTTTTATTCTCTTTGGTTTCATTACGGTCGCGTTCTTCGTTATCTGATTCGGTTCTGTTTTCATTTTGGCGTTCTTCGGCATCCGTGTCTGTTTCTTCAGAATTTTCGTATTCTTCTTGCTGTGGCGCATAATCTGAACCACTGCCTGTTTCATAAAGGTCTAGTTGAAGAAGTGATTCCTGTAGGTCACTAGTTGCATTATGGGCAATAGAATTGTTTTGACTAGAAACCTTTCGAAAGTCGTCAACCTCAGACTGATCAATGGTTACGGTGTAATTTTGAATTGGAATGGTTGTGCTGTAGGTTTCTTTATCGGTACCGAAGTTGGGAAAAGCAATATATTCATAAAGTCCCTGGATTTGATTTAGGAAGTTACCTACAAAAAATAAAACCAATATTTAACTTCTGCTTCGTCAATATAAAAATCATTTTCGAATATTGCAATAGCTGCTTTATTAAATCACCTTGAGCTTCTTGTGGGATTCTTTCGCGCTGTTGAAAATCTGCAGAAGCAACTTTACCAGTTGTGCTGCTAAAAGGCAAGATGTTTTCATGGTGCATCATGACTGAGTTTCCAACATTATCTAATAAAAAAATAACAAATTAATATAAAATCGTGTATCAGCAAAAACACAGTGTTGAAGTTGGCCCATAAGTTTTAATGATTTATAACCAGATTTAACATTTAGCTGCAATATTTAAGCACCTTGAGAATTCTCTCAAGCTGTTTAGAGTCTGTAAGGTTATCCTGTATGAGCTATACTAAGAGGTTTGATGTTTTCATGATGTATCGTGCAGCAGCAAAAAAATATATATATTTAATATGGTAACATAGCTGTAATATAAGCACCTTGAGGTATTTGTGAAATTCCTTCAGGTTGTATAAACTCTGCAAGAGCGTCTTTATTAATTATTATGCTACTAAGAGACATGATGTCTTCATCCCTTGGGTTTTCAACAGCGTTTAACTTAAAAATACAAAAACTTAAAAAATCTTGCAACAGCAAGCAAAAAAAATATTGTAATTGTATAAATTTTAATCATTCAATATTGCAATAACTGCGATATTTTAGATGTGCCAGGGGCTATAAAAGGTTTTCAAGTAAGTATCAATTTTTTCAGGTACGCTTGAAGATATCATAATTTTGTTTTATTTTATTTCATTACAATACTCCACAAAGCCTATTGAATATCGAGAAATAGAACACAGAAAAAAAAATAAAACCTAAGCATCTAGCCTTATAAGGAAAAAATAATTAGCGCCATTTTTTGTGCAGTAGTATCATATGTCCGAATCAACTGGACATAGGATTGTTCTGGATTTTTAGATTCGATTCACAACAAATCATAGTATAATAAGTACATAAAAAAATCACAGGCATTTTATACCGTCCCTTGCATACTGAATAATTACGCAGTTCCCAAGAAAACCCTGGACACATTAAGCCATAACCTCACAAAACAGAATGATACGTAAAATATTCGATTCTAGCTAAAAATATGATAATTTTACTTACCGGCTACAGTATTAGGAGCACTAGAAGTTGCTGCTTGATTAACAGCCCTATTAAAAATTTTACAGGTTCTGCTTTTATAGATTCTTTAGCTAACAAGACAATAAACGTTTCTACAACGATCACTAACAGAGCAGCGCTAAAATGTTAAAGTTATGTATGTCCACATAAAATACTCCTGCATTGAAATATTTCAATTGGTTGGACATACACTAATTTGATTGCAGCTAATTTTAGACTCAAGGTTAAATATAGAGATATTTGAACGGGACATAGGCGTGAAATCCTCATTTTCGCTAAAAATGGACTTAGCATACTTTTGCATTAACCCAGCGATATATACTTTATAAAATACGTTCTTTTTCTAGGACTGTAATTAACCGAAACGGGATCATCTCGCCCAAACAAATATCTCTAGAAAATTACAAAATTAAAAGGTTTTAAAGCATAATGATAACTTAATTGTTTTAAACTTATTGAAACAGATGCAAAGCTAGAAATATTAACGGTTTTGGTTATAACTCGTTTAATATGATATGTATTAAAATAAACGATACCAGTGTTAACAATAATATTCAAATTTAAGGGTAAATAGTAATCAGAAGCACTAAGTAAGAAATATCATCTCCACTAAAAAATCTTCCCCCAAAAAAGTTTACAAATATCATTGTATTTTAATGAAAAGTAGAATTAAATTTTATACTCTGAAACGATCTGTATGCTCGTTTCGGCACGGGTTGGCGTCGAAGAACTAGGGATAACGAAATTGGCAACGAGCCAACACTCTCGCCACCCATATTATTATAAAGAGAGAACTTAGGTTAGTCCATTTACGTTTGCGTAAAATTTACTTAAATTGGTGATGAAGTACGCTTAAACTAATTTCAATTTAAATTTAGAAAATTGCCAATTACTAATACATAAGCACTTCAAATAATTCTTTTTTAGCACATTTCAAGTACTTATTAAACGTAACTCCGTTTAGACAATATGGTTTTGGAATTTTGTATGAGCTATTATAAAAAAAAACGTCAAGTTATATGAGGAGTAACGTAGAATGGGAATGACATTAATAAAATATGAACTGATTTACCTTGCATGAAATGTCGCACTTTATGAAGCGTTTCCCAGAAGGTTATTTTTTAGTGAAACTTACACCAACTTTATTTTATACTATTATATTACTGTACTTTATTTTATTCTAACAGCTAATTATGCGTTCGCTTCATTCAAAGTAGCTATTTGAAGGCTATTTTTAATACATGATCAAGAAAATGTAGTTCTATTACACTAAAAAACAAAACTAACTTTACAATGCTACATTTTAACATTCTTTTAGTACAGAAATTGAAATTTACTTCTTATCAAGTTTACAGCGGTTACACATTAATTGTTTTCTCATGCTATTCTTGGTTGTTTAAAAAGTAACAAGCAAATAAAGTATTTACAGTCGCCGCATATTATTTAATAGATCCCGGGTTAAACATTCTGAGAGAAGTACATTAGCGGCACCTACTCATCATTATATTATGCCCACGCAGGTTAACTTTAGGAGCTCAGGCCTCGAGGTCGCAACTAACCTCACGTCAGGGGATCGTGGAAAATAAGACGTTTATGTCTAATTATATAAATAAATCCATACTATCCAATAACCTAAGTAGTAATATAGGGCCGATCCCAGCTCACTTTGTCACTAGAAAAGTAACTAGATTTTGAAAAAGTCACTAGATTGTGAAAATAGTATAAAAGGTAGCTATAAAAATGAGTAACAATGGTTGATATCATTGCTAAGTGAGGTGTGGGTCGTGGCTAAAGGGGATCATAGGTAAAAATGGCCGGTTCATGTCCTCGGTGGTTGAGCTAGTCGGTTCGCGTTTTAGCTAAAAATGGTTGTCACTAAAGAATAGGGTGCTGCGTGTTAAAAATAGAGCGTAACTATAAAAAGTCTCAAGATTGTGAAAGGTGGCTAGAAAAATAAGTAGAAATGGTTGATATCGTGGCTAAGTGCGGTACGCGTCCTTGCTATAGGGCATAGCTAAAAATAGCCGGTTCATGTCCTCGGTGGTCGCGCTAGTCGGTAAGCGTCTTAGCTAAAAATGGCAGCATCATCGCTAAAAATAGCTGATGCGGGTAACCAGATAGAAGGTTCATATCTGCACTAATCTAACAGTGGGGAGTAACAGTATAAGAAAATAGTGTAGTAGTGAGTATTGTGTAAAACATGTGAATGGCATACGCTCAAGAACATTGGACCAAAGCAGCCGACCTGAGAACGGCTGTGGAACGCTTGAAACAAGAATGGCCGCCATTAGTATTTGATGCTGAGCATGAGGCGGTTTACGGGCGAGGGCATTATACTGCTGAGGAGTGCATAGGCCTAGCAAAAAGATGTGAAGCAGGAGCAACAATATGTGAAAGATTTTTAAATTTGAAGAATATATGTGGAAAATGTCTTGTAGAAGAACTAAAAACTGCACAGTTGAAAGAGTTTTGTAGTGGTATAAAGAAATGGACACACTTGATGGTAGCTCCTCATCATCATCTGATTAGCCTACTGCTGCCCTTCTATACCATGATGCACGTGTATATAGGAGGACCCCTTTTGATGTCGGTAGTCATTCAACAATATTCTCCAATCAGTTTAAGGTGGATCTATCTGCATTGAAAAGTGGCACATTCTGCAAATCCTTCATGAACGTCAAAGATTTGGAGGTGGGTGCAAAATGTAAAGTGATTGATAGCATTACTCTCGATACGAAGTATGGAAAACACATTGTGCTCGGAACGGTAGGAATGACTACTAATTTAACATTTCTGTAAAAGATGATGTATAACTGTTTGGAAATAAAAAAAATAACTATTTATTGCAAAAGGTCATTTATTTCGCCATGAAGAGAGTTACCATTGATGAGTCTAAAAATTTAGCGCATTATGTGGTAGTGTGGTCCTTTGCTCATTGTAAAGCAAAAAGAGGGCAGTGGGAAAGTTTGATGATGGATAGATTACGTTTCCGTCGTAAAATGAAACAATTGGAATGCATTTTATCGCCAGTGCTACAAAAGTAACATCGTGCTGATGTATATCATGATGGATTCCAAGAACTACCACCATTATAAGGGGTGGGGGGAAACGCTATGTAATAATGTTCACGGTTAGAAATTAGTTAGTTCTAAAGGGTTCGCTCCAAATGAATTTAAAAAGATTCTACATGGATACCAAGAATAGCTGTAATAACTACTTCACATGTTCGTGTTGTGCTGTCGTAATGATGTAGGTAGTTCCACCACAGCAGCTACCAAGTACTCTTCCCCAACTGAAAATGTGCATAACAGCGCTGCCGATGAGCGTTTAATTGATTGTAGCTTATATAATTTATTCGAGGTCAATTCTCCAAAAAAGAACGTTGAAGATGTATACAGTACGCACCCAGATTTTGCGCCTGTTATACGACTCATTTGTACAGACGAGGTCCTCGTTATGAAAAGAGAATCAGAATTAAACGCCTTGTTTTCCGTTTAATTGTGATGCTCAAATTCAAAGTTCAAAGAAAATCAAACACATAAATGTTTTATTTATTCACGTAATCAAAAGGTTCTTACTTGTTACTTTCGATGAAAGCTGATGACGTAACTCTGCGTTCCTTGGATCGGTGAAGAGGCCTCAAATAGGTTATTGGGCTGCTCCTCCGATGATGTAACTATGCCGCCAAACTGAAACCACTTCCTTTGTTCTCACACGATGAATTTTTGATACCTTTGTTGGGGGTTAAGATGACATCAATTTTCCTTCCAATAATTTAACGATTGCTTGATATATTTATTATAGTCAACTATTACTTTAATTATTTAATTTCAACGACAAACAGCTTGCTCTACAGACTTCAAGCAAACTACCAACGGCCGTGCCTTTAATTGTCAATATTTTGCAGTTACTTTGCTTTATTATTACACTGTATCGATTGTTCTGTTTTGAATTTAATCGTCAGTATTTAAACACAATGTTGGAACACTTTCAATGAGCACAAAACCCGATTTTAAATTATTGCGTAATCTTTTTTATTAGCAACAGCTGGTCCTTATTGACATTTAATTATGCACTTTAGCCTGTTATTATCTTAACAAGGAAGGTAATTGCGCTTCTTCCCTATTATACACCAAATGTTATCTTACTTTATTTCGAAATTTAGGGTAATTTTACTTTTATCTTGTAATTCGTGCCTCGGCGACGAATTACTCTGTTGGAGCTTTTCAACCAACTCTGATCGCTTACTTAAGGTGACTCTTTTGAAAAACTACACATCATTATGACAGCGTCATTCCCTTCTACAACGCATTTATGCACTTGCAAGTGCCGCGTATTTTAAATACTTTCGAATTAAATATATAGATAACTTATTGAAATAAACTCAAGCTTTTCATCTTCATACTAATTACATTCAAATACAAATAACCAGCAACCATTTCTTTATCTAGAAAAATAATACTACAACTATCAAATCTCGTATAATTTAGCGCGAAATTAGGAATTTTCTAAGGCTCCCGTTACACTCTCGGTTGGAATTACTGGAATGATACAGTCTTCCCTGTTTCTTTACTTTAGCTTCATCTATTTCTAATCGATTGCTTGAACTTAAAATGATTGTAATTAATGTTTTTAGAACATCAACGTATCTAAAACGTAAAGATGTAAGCGTATCATTCCGTGATGGCCAACGGGTTGGCGTTCTTTTTTTATGTTTTCTTCTTAGAGTGGCCCATAACTGACACAAGCAATGGCCATCGTTTAATGCTATGAGCGAAACATACATAAAGTTTTTCGACTATTTCATAAAAATTTTGAAGGGTAATTACATTTTTAACCGAATCGTTTAAAATTAAATTCAAACTATGGACGCGCAGTGAGAACAATGAGCATTAGGAGCCAACCGTAAGATTTATCAACTATTATTGAAAACAAAGGTGCTGATTTGATGCCCTTAACAAGTTCATCTTTTACGGGATTAGCTAACAAATGAATTATTTCATTTTGCGTTTCTGGACTTAAACATGTGACTCTCAATAGATTTTTCAAATCCAAATCATATTTTGCTAATAATTGAATTCCAGATTGGAAAACACCTGGATTTTTTGCATCCAGCTTCTCATTGGTACCTCTAAAAGGCATATTACAAAACGCTAGGGTAAGTGTTACGTCAATCATGTGAGATAAAATTTTCCGCCAAATTGATATTTGGCAGCGTAAAAGATTTTCTTATTCTTCGTCTATTGTCTTATTTAATCTCCATTTGCCATAGATAGCGCAGCATAAGTTATGGTCGTTCTTTTCTTCATGTCTGTTTATAGCTTGTTGTAAATGTACCCAGTCACTAAAACCATGCACGAACGAATCAGTTAATTTGGAAAAAAGCCAACACGGTTCAACTGATTTAGAATTTTTGAGTAGCAAATCCAGGTCCTTTCAGTTTTTATCCCACATTTAGTAGTTTTTGTATAAAAGTAAGACGAAAATCTTCGGTTACGTATATCCTTCGGATAAGATCCGGGTGGATGGCAGGGACCATTTTCAATAATGAACCGTTTTTGCTGCGAAGTTAAGATGATCGATGGAAAATTTCACCTGTCAGTGCTATAATTGGTTAGTTTTTTCATGACCACAGCACTAGATGATTCTAGTTACAATCAAACAAATTATTATAAAACAGTTTAAATATTCCATTCATTGCAACTTACCGTTCATAGCCTGACTCTGGTAAATGATTACTGGTGTTTCGGTAATATCAGGGCTCTCATCCTTATCATTTTTTATTGAAATTTCAGTTTCTGTAATAAAGTAAAATCATAGTAAAGGTAGGTAAGCGTACGTTTTCAGTTATTATAATTCGTTATTTCAACACATGTTTTTGCAGTAATCAGTGTAATCATAGCGAATTATGATAAAATTGTTGGCGTAGTACCTACTACTTCGGATTACTTAAAACTTAAAAATAGGATACTTACCACTAATTTCATGCTGCGCCTCCTTCTCTTCACTTTCATTTACAAGAAGTTTGTTCACAACTACCACTTGTGCTAGTACTACTACTAGGAACAAAGGCACTTAATTGAAGAAAAGGTTTTATTTTAGGGAGTTTTTATATTTTTTGTGCTAAATCCTCCTTCTTTTTTCTTTTAGAGGCTTCCGATTGATGTTTATAACAACTCATATTTTAGAACTTATTTCGTATTTCGCTTTACAAAAAAATTTGATCACACGTTCAATATTTTATTATCCTAAATAATGCCACAAAAAAATATTTCAAATTTCCAAGAGACGAAAAATACAACATTCGAGTTACAAAGTGCAACTGCGAAGTAAATATAGTTTGTTTTCATTTGTCCACAATTGCTTACTAGTAAAGACAGGTACCGTTGTAAATTTGCAGGTACTATGAATCATTTACAACTTAGCATAAAATTATCTTGTTCTCTCACTCTCACCCCGGATCAAGGCCCTCATTTAGTGACTCGGTCGAGAACGTGATATTTCGCATAAGCAAGGGATTTTATAGCAAATTTGTTTTGTAAAACATCGGTCACGTTTTTTAAGTTTTGCAGTAGCCGCACTTATTAAGCGTTTTCTACTTTACACCGCGGGTTCAAATTCAAAATACGTATATGAAATGATTCTTTTAGATTTTACGTGACACTTATGCGGGCCCTTGTGCAGATCTGGGCCGTGTTTCGCTGAACACGCGGAACACTGGTAGGTACGGCTCTGAGTAATAACTTCTATCCTCCGATCGAACTTAATTCCAAGAAAACCTACGGATTTTACGGTTGTAATAGCATAAGGAATATATACATACTGGAAACGATAAATTCTATTATATAAAAGCGACAGAACTCAACGCTATTATAATTCCACATGGCGCATACGAGCTGGAAGAACTGGTCATCTGTATAAAAGCGGGCATTCCCACAAGTCTCTTTAGTTTAAGGGCAAATAATAATACGCTCAAGTGTGAGCTTAGCTGTGAATTTGCCATAGATTTTACCCAAAAGGATTCCATTGTACGTATGTTAGGTTTTGAACTGCTGATATTGGAAGCTAACATTTTACATATCTCTGCAACAGATATACAAATAATTAAACATGCAAACATTCCCATTGAGTGTAATATTACCAAAGCCTCGTACAGGAACGGGAATCCCGCGAAGGTGCTGTATGAAATAGACGTGTCTGTCCCACCAGGCTATCGCTTACACAAAATTCCTAGCAATCCTCAGTATTTTGAAGTAAACATCAATACTATCGCTAACATTTCGATTAAATTAAAGAATCAGAAGAGTGAATTAATGGATTTCGGCGAAAGCGAACCATTTACGGTACGACTAGAATTAAAAGAATATGGACTTAAGACTTAACCAAGGTCCGCTTCCATCTTTCCTCAATGATACTATAAATAAAGGACGTGGGCATAAACTGATTTATTCGAACACGGGGCGTGCTGGCGAATTAACCTTTGTCGTAAAGCACTTCTTAAAATCTGTAGGGTTAAAACCACATAGAAATGGCATATTCACTCAACATCTTTCAAAGCGCACGTTTTGATGGTACCATTACCAAATCAGATATTCAAACATATCTTCCGTACGGTTCTTCTAATTACGGATTGTCCGATGAGATTCGTATATTAATACAAAGTCAAGATTTGGTTACCACCACATATGATAGTTTCCTGTACATTGAAGGTAAAATTGAATGGAGTTCAACGGAAGAAGAGGACGACGTAAAAATTCGCTACGAGTTAGGAGTACAGAAAGTAGATACATACATTCCGGATATAATATCCGCACTCAAAGGATACGTATAGTACACATCGAAGGTCTACTGCATTTGGGATGGTTGCCGAAGAATGAGGAACCGTTACAAGTAGAACACGCTAAAAGCAACAAAGAAAAACATTTTATCGTGTGTATACCTCTAAAACACATATTCGGAAGTATGGAAGATTATCGACATGTTATCGTGAATATGCGGCAGGAGTTGGTGTTAATACGTTCCAGAAGCGATGCTGATTGTTGTAAGGGTACCGCAGACGATGCTAAATTAAGCTTGAACAAAATTCAATGGAAGATTCCATCTGTCACGCTTAGCGACAGTGCAAACTGGGCCTGTCAACAAATCAATAAAAATACAACCATTACGACTCCGTTCCGTTAATGGGAACTATACGAATTGCCAGCTTTAAAACACGCACAGTCGGATATATGGTCAATTAAAACTTCCACTCAATTGGAGAAGCCTCGATGGGAAACTATGGCTTTTCAAAAGAGGAAAAAGTTTTCAACGACGGAAAGAGCGACAGATTTCGGTAACGTGAAGATTCTCAATCTAAAGTTTCACCTTAATTTGGAGAGTTACCAGTACGAAGCGATGCATCTGGATTTCAATGTCAACAAGTACATAACGGCCTATCAGAACTATTTAAATTTTCGAGGAAGCTATTACGCCACCGACAATCGAGAACATCAGGATGCATTATTTGACTATTCACATTTCAAGACATGCCCAATATTCGTAATGGATTGCTCAAAACAAAATGAATCAGTAAAATACTTGACGGTCGACGTAAACCTCGAAATGTAAGCGCTGGAGGCGTTTGATGCCAGTATCGTTGCCTATTGCCCCATACTACACGATGCCATTGTGCAATACAATCCTCTGACAGGAGAAATGAAAAAAATATAAAATGTTATAACAATTTGTTTTAGTATTAGGTGTATAAATAATCATACTGACAAGTTGTGCAGTTTTAATTGACACTCACCAACAACATGAGAGTAGAGGTCAAACTTAAAAACTACCTATTGGAAATCTCAATGATTTGACCCGAGCTGGAAATAGTGAGATAAAACGGCATGGGAAGCGTACGCGCTATAATTTGTGGTTCTTCCAATTATGGGAAAACAAGCACCATGGTCAATCTCCTAACTGAACCGAACGGTCTTCATTTCAAACACAAAAATTAAACGTTATAGTAAAAATACTCGGGTCTTAAACGATTGAATTGTAACCCCAAGGGCCAGTTGCCGCAGAGTTTGCCGTTATAACTCGCTTGTCGTCGAAGGGGTTGAGAACAATTTTATTTTCGTTGATCACATACACTGAATGTTATTTGATTTGATCAGGTGCTGATGTCTTTTTACAACTGCATCATTGAATAAAGATTCTTTTTAGTCATCTAGAGTTATTTCTCTAAGGCTGACTGCAGTGGAGCCTTTAGATTTCTTAATTGCTTTATGTTGTTTATCCACTCGGTAGGAATACATTTTGGCACGAAGCCCTATGAATTCTGACACAATTTTTCCCTCATTTTCATCCTTCATCAAACCGGATATCTTTTTTTCTACGGGAGGAATTCCATAAAGGTTGTCGCTTTCATAATCCGAGGTATCAAATCCATGAATATCCGCCTTAATAGATTCGTACACGTCGGAAACTGTGAAAGAGTAAATCAGACTATGGGTGTCAGCATATAATAATTTAGTATCACTTTTGAATTTCGGTAAAACATAATTATAATGAAAATCGTATAGGAAAGTTTTTGAGGTGTGTAAGACCGCAAATCCTGCACATATTGGTTTATTGAGAAAGACTTCTAATCGATTCATTTCAATAATGACGAATACGGTGCATCTATGAAAAGTTGGTTTCGTAATACACGCACGCCATACCGACCCTCCCATTCGTCACCAACCGCACATCTCTATGTATTATTACATTTTTCATCAGCTTCTCAAAGACACAGTTGATCATAAATTTGAAAAAGAAAAGGACGAATGCGTTTTTGGCCTTTTGGCGCATTTTCGTATTTAAGTCGATATACGCTCGAAGCCAAGGCGATTGTGTAAAGCGCAAGACACGGTTGATTGTTACAAGATTTAATCCGTGTTTTATATACAACTTTAAGTTCGTATAGTGTACGGTATAGTTACGTTTTGGATATAAAGTCAACAAAAGCTTCTTAATTTTCTATCCCGACAGGGTCATATGCTCGGGCGCTAATGTCAGGTCACTGTGGGAATTATGCAAATCTCACGGGTAGTCCAAGTCGCAATCCAAAATGTACCGAATGTCGGAATCATCAGAATGATTTAGTATGTCCAAGTCGTCAATGTTTACCATAAAAGTAAAGTCCCCGATCGGTAACGATTCGCACATGGTGCCTGTATAAAGAGCATATGCGTCATAGTACATTAAATAGGTGGTTGTAAGTTCGGGATCGAATCTTTCCGACATGTATTTGTTGTTGGCTTTCGCGTAACGAGTACAGTATTGAGTGGTGTCTCCCCTAATACCCTTCTTAATGAACATAACCTGATCGATGGCGGTTACAAGTCCCTATCTAACTTTTGTAATGTTTAACATTCAAATGCCAGACCGGGAGCCGTGTAGTAGTGTAATAAATCAAGCAGGTAGGTTTACCAGACAGGTCTCACGTAAATGTTCAAAGATGTCAGTCAACAGGAACACATCTGTTTTTAGATACAGGTCCGAATACTGACCCAACGTTCTAATGTCAAAAACATTGCATATTATTAAAGCATGCGCATATGGTTCACTACTAACAACTTTGTTTTGCAAAGAACTAAAAAAATTCTCTTTACACGGTACAGAGGTCTCATTTAACATTTCCCATGAATCTATGTACTTATATGAAGAAACACCTTCCCTATTTATGAAATCGAATTCCGCCTAGTTACGACAGTGCGATTTAGTTATGGATTTTTGTCATTATCCAAATGGGAACATAATGTCTCCAGACTGCTACAGATAAATCGAAACGAGTCGATAAATCTAGACTCAATACCTCGATAACGTCATGTTTTATAAAGGAGATATACTTTTTTTGTTTAACGGGAAGGAATACCGGTTGATAGTTCTTCGATGAAAAATTGGCATAGTAACCGCTTAGGTTATGGAATAATACAGGGATCACGTGAATATCTTGAAGGTTTAAGTTACAGTTATTATGGGCAGCCCTTCTATAGATCACTGTGAGATGCGAGTGGTCCTTTATTTTAATTTCGTTTTCTAGAAAAGGTTTTTCACATATGTGACAATTCGTGGCCTCCTCACAATTTTGTTGTTTAATCGAGGTTAGCGGATGCATGGGAATTGCATTAGTAATAATTGAATTGGCAAATTTTACAATGCTCTCTACAGCAGAAAAACTTTGACAAGGAGTTATCCTAAGAGCACTTAAGATAAAACGCAATAACGGAAGGTAAATGGTTTTGGAATAGTTTCGTGTTTGCGCCATCTAAATCTGGGGAATTGTTACATTTTTCCAGGATACTTTCAATATCTGCGTAAATAGCAAAAGGAACCTTTTCCCTATAGGAATAGTGAGTAAACTCTAAATACTTCTAACTCTCGTCAGGCAATCTTACTGAACATTTTTTAACTTTGAGACAGTGTGTGGAGTGTTTCAGTAATATGCTATTGGAGGGAAAATGATTTAAACATATGTTAACAAAAGAATTTTTTGTGACCTCGATTAGAAAGTTGAGAGAACAACAACGCTGATATGTTCTTAATCCATGCAAATTGATAATATCTGTTGTTGTTCTGAGTCCCGTTTTCGTTAGAGGAGAGCATCGTTGTGATTATCACTTATCATGAACGGCACTACATGCTTTCTTACTACGCAGTATAAATTTATAGATAGGCGGTTCAGCTTTTCGAATTTTTTTATATCTGTTAATTTAATGAGAAATTTAATCGTAACCCGATTCAATACCTCATCGAAATGGGGGTAGCTTCCTATTCTATGGGGGTTTCGGTTTGCATGATATAAGGCGGACACCACCAACCAAAGAAAATAAAATTTATCGTTATTTTTAATATTAACGACGGTGCAATAAAACGCGGAACTCTTATATAAGTTGAAATGCCACCCCTGATTATTATTTATGTTTATTTTTAAATGGAAAATTTCACTTAGAGCAAACCCCAATCCTCCCTCTTGAAATTCTTCCAGTTTAACTTGCAATTTGTGAACCTCCCTTTGATACTACACTTTGAGATTAGTGTCAAAACCAATAACCGAATTTCTGGTGGCAAAATGCTTTAATTCTAGATTCATATTTCTGTGGTTAATAAAGTGGTATACCAGCACAACGTTCACCTTTAACAAAGACCAGTTCAACATGATATTAACCTTTCTCATAAGCTATCGTATGCCTTTGATGAAAAAACTAGCGGATCTTTGTAACACCAATTGACTATAATAACCGTTAATAATCTCGAATCAAAACAAGACTTGAGAGGGTACATTCCTATTATCTATATGTACGTTATTGACAATAGCCATTTCTATCAAATAAAGTTCTAAGTATTCAAATATGCCTAACTATTCCGGGCTCGTGCTTTAATAACGTTAATGTATTTCGAGTCAACTCAATTAGGAAGCGGCTGAGGGCAGACAGTGACGATGACGACATATGTACCGTCAATGAACTTATTCAAACAAAGTAATGATTATTCAACTAGCCAGATGCTACGTTAAGTGGTTTCTCAAAATACTACTGCGGAGCACATACAACCCGAGTATTTCACGTGGAAACAAGACGCGTAATCACTTTCAGCGTCAATAAATAATGTCTTATATAGACTTATATAGACTTGCTTGACTTGCAATAAAGTAACGATCATTCAATTAGCCAGACGCTACGTTGCATTTTTTTCTGAAAATACTGCGCAGCGCACACAACTCGAGTATTTTCACGTTGGAACAAGACACGTAATCACTTTCAGCATCAATAAATAACGTCTTATATAGATCAAGTGCTCGACCTGCAATAAAGTAACGATCATTCAACTACCCAGACGCTACGTTGCATTTTTCTCATTTCTTGCAAAAGAGTCTGGCGCTCTCTTTCTCTCCCACTCCTAAATGATGAAAATATACCGAAAATGCTTCCGTTTGTTAAATCACTTAACGTCAGTGCAGTAACATCGCAACCCACCGAAAACTAATAAATTATCACCACATAAAGGGAAAGCGTTAAGAATAAACATTCTACAAGAGAAGATGGTGTGCAAGCCGAAGAAAAGTGGTGCGGAAAGTGGTGGTGGACAAATACAAAAGTTCTTTCGGCGGGAGGCTAACCAACGCTTAATGGGTTTCGATACAGCGTTATCATATAACAACCATCTCGGATGATGAGTTTAGACAGGAGGAAAAAATAAGGTGATTATAATACTTGTACATTTTTTTTGCACGAGTGTTACCTGCAATATTTTTTATAGTTTGCTACCCTAAATAATTTTTCTTTACAGAGCGACAGACACTAGATGCTTTGCTGCAGGACCTGAGGAGGGTGATAGACATTTATTTGAACCCCCCCTTTCAGTAATTACTACAAAATATGCAAGTCCATAGCTATTATAATGTTTTATTTATAGAAGCACAACGAATCCCATGTTGACAGCCGCACTACTAACACTACAACCTTCCACCACCTTCATCAATCTCCACAGTATGTTACAAAGCACTACGTAAAAGAATTTATCTAATTTGTACAATTGTGCAGTCATGAAAACCATCCCCCCTTTGCTACCTTTACCACAACCGTTGCCACAACAGCCGATAATAATTAATGGTATGAAATAAATATTTGACATGTAATTTATTCCTCATGCAGTACTGGCAAGAAAATGGATTGTCTGTTGTAGGTATACCCGGCGGATTTTGAGAAGAATTTCTTCCCTCGACCGATGCTGCAGCCAACAACACCATAAGAGCTGGTGGGAAAAACCTTCCACAAGCTGCAAGAGATGGAGCCGACCGTTAAAAGTAATTTAGCGGCGGCTCGAAAACAAAGCGCTGAGTTGGCCGCAGATTTAAAGAAGAGTCAACTAGCCGAAGCAAGGTGAAAACACCAATTAAATTGGATTAAACCTTTTTAATGGTTGTTTAATAAAATATATATATATATATATATATATATATATATATATATATATATATATATATATATATATATATATATATATAAAATAAATGCATTATATTGTGTTCCAAAGTTATTTCGCAATTGTGTGTGTGTGTGTGTGTGTGTGTGTGTGTGTGTGTGTGTGTGTGTGTGTGTGTGTGTGTTTGTGTGTGTGTGTGTTTGTGTGTGTGTGTGTTTGTGTGTGTGTGTGTGTGTGTGTGTGTGCGTGTGCGTGTGCGTGTTGTAACAACCTTTTTTTGTGGTTGTATTAAAAAATACGTTAATCTAAGATCATTAATTTATTTGGCGTAAAATTAGAGGAGTTTTTAATAATTTACATGTAAAATTGAGAAAGGCAACTTAAATTGCATTTCCTAGAACAAATATTTTGGGTGTAATATTACATAAATAGTTTTAGTTCCCTTTCTTAAAAAAAATGGGATTTATATTATTGTATCCGCGCAAGCGTGAAGATTTTTAGAGGGGAATACACTTGAGTTATTCTGAAAGCTTTTTTTTTACTTCACTTAATGCTGAATGTTAACAGCAATAAGCATGATTTCTACTTAATTTTTTATATTTTGGTGCCATCAGAATTTTGGTGGTAAGTTATTTTTTTTCTCATTATATTTAAAACTAAAGCCTTTGCTTTTTTTAGGCACTTTTTTTAAGTACTTTTTAAGTACTTACTTTTTAATTACCTTTTAATCACTTAAGTTGTACACTTAGATTGCACTTATTTGCACTCCTATTTGACTAATAATCGTTAATGGCACGTATAAGTCAATATTTTACTGTACTATTATTTTAAATGGCAAGTTTTACTTGAGTTACCTTTACAACGCCAGTTCTACATACTTTTACAAATAAATTTGGCGAATTAAACTTCAAGGAAATTCCATATTTTAAGGATAACTAAGCAAGACATTGACCTCACCATATGAACCATTCTGCTTCATAGTACCTGTACAGTGTACTACAGATCCGTTAAAAGGTAAAGTTTTTTATAATTTAGATAGTTTATGACTTTTGAATTTTTTCTCGTTTTCAAACATATATTAAATAAACTTATGTATAACTTGTTATTTTATTTTCATTTGTGTTAATTTGTTTATAGTATTCAATAACTAGGTTTTGTTGTTCCTAGATAGATATATAAAAAAGAAAGACAACATGGCGCTCGAGAATTTATCATTTTTCATAATTTTTAGATTACATTTGTTTTGAATTAAGGATAAGTGAAAATAATTAAGCTGATGAAAAGCATGCAGTATTTCAGGTGCGTTAATTGAACCCTCCATCTTAATCAACCGATGAGCCGACGGCAGCGAAAATCATTTGGTAATTATTTTTATTAATTAAAATTATTTGATCAATTTATTACATCATCGCTTTTGTTTTAACATTATAAGTTGGCCCAGTTTTAGTGTTTATATACTGTGTTAATGTTACAATTTGGCGCGGAGCAGGATTGATTCTTATTACATTGAAATTTATTACATTCAGATTTATTACTTCAAAATTTATTGCTTATTTGATATTTTATTTACATTTGTGTTAATAATATTACTGTGGGGCCAGAAAAAGGGATATGCTGTTGTTCAATGCTGGTTATTCTCACTTGTGTTTGTTTTGTTTATTTTGATTATGGAGTTGACATCATCGCTTTTGTTTTAACATTATAAGTTGGCCCAGTTTTAGTGTTTATATACTGTGGTAATGTTACAATTTCGAGCAGACCTTGATTCTTATTATTGAAATTTATTACATTCAGATTTATTACTTCAAAATTTATTGCTTATTTGATATTTTATTTACATTTGTGTTAATAATATTACTGTGGGGCCAGAAAAAGGGATATGCTGTTGTTCAATGCTGGTTATTCTCACTTGTGTTTGTTTTGTTTATTTTGATTATGGAGTTGACATCATCGCTTTTGTTTTAACATTATAAGTTGGCCCAGTTTTAGTGTTTATATACTGTGTTAATGTTACAATTTGGCGCGGGCGAGCAGGGACCTTGATTCTTATTACATTCAGATTTATTACTTCAAAATTTATTGCTTATTTGATATTTTATTTACATTTGTGTTAATAATATTACTGTGGGGCCAGAAAAAGGGATATGCTGTTGTTCAATGCTGGTTATTCTCACTTGTGTTTGTTTTGTTTATTTTGATTACGGAGTTGACCGAGATTTAAGGAGTGTTATCATTTAGTGTTACGCTTGGTCTTTTATGTGTTTATATAATGAAATTTATTGAGTGTGTTATATAATATTTTTACGATGTCAACTGTAAACTATTTAGTTGATGTTTTATATAGTGATGAGTTATTAATCGAATTAAATTTTCGCAATGTAAATGGAACAGAACGGTTAACTGTGGAAGAGAAGCGTAAACTTTTAAGACGACTATTAAATGCAGAAAAGATCAATCCAAATTTATTTGATTCATACCCGAAGTGCGAAATAAATCAAACAGTAGAATTGGAATTATTGTAGGAAAAGTTAAATCATATTCAGCCTTCAATTAAACTTTTTAAACATAAGCCATCGAAATCAGAATATCTTAGGCTACACACACGTTTAATTCATATTTTGAAACGCTTGAATTATATTACTTTTGATAGTGAATTTTTATATTTACATGATCAATTGTTGACTTTATGTAACGAATCGTTAGAATTAATTGAATCTATAAATGAAAATATTGAATTAAATAATGATGTTTCAAATTTAGATACTTCTAATATTTCGATGTCACCTAATGACCCTGTTAATACTTCAGTTAATATTCCTACAGAAGATTTTTCCAAATTAATAGATAACTTACAAATTTCTAAAGGTTCTGTTCCTGTATATAAATTAAATTTAAAGTTTAATGGTAGTGAGAAAGAAGTTTTTACTTTTATTCAAAGATGTGAGGAGCTAATGATTGCTCGAAATATTTCTAGGAAGGAGATGCTTTTATCAGGTGTTGATTTATTTGCAGGGAAAGGTTTAGTTTGGTATAGGGCGATTAAACCGTTTTTGCAAACTTGGGATGATCTTATTACTAAATTAAAGAGTGACTTTTTACCGGAAGGACATGACGAAGTTTTGTTAGATGATATTAAAAATCGTAAACAGGGTTTTGATGAAATTCCAACCCTTTTATTTCTGAAATGGTTAATTTATTTTCTCAATTAGAGATTCCTCCTTCAGAAGGTGAACAATATGATTATAATGAAAAATTTACAACCTTGGTTTGCTACTCAATTAGCCCTTGTTAGTGTAAATGATATTTTTCATTTAGTAGAGTTGTGTAAAAAATTACAAGTGAAAGCTCAGAATTCAAATTTAATTCTTATTCAGATTCACAAAGACAATCTGATTATAAGCCTTCTTCGGCAGTGAAACAAAATATTAAACCTAAGGTCCATTTTACAGGTATTAAACCAAAAAATATGAATTCTACTTTTACTGCTACAAAAATTAATACAGCTAAGTCTTCAACAACATGCTTTAAATGTAGACAGTTGGGTCTACCTTTCACACCTGTGATAAGGGTGATGATAGAATCTTTGTTTTAGATGTGGTTATTCCAATGTTACTTTTCTAATTGTCCGAGGTGTAAATTTTCAAAAACTGGTAAAAGGAAAGTGTTCCGTTAGTCGACACATTTCTTATGATTTTTCAGAGGCTGATAAGCATGTTTTTAACGAATGGTTGATTACTGTTAAGGAATTTTTGGAACTTCGAAAATTGTTCTAAATTTGTTGAGAATAATGATGATGTTAGACCTTTTATTAATGTAAGGATTTTTAATGAGAATTTTATTGCTTTATTAGATAGTGGAGCTACCGTAACAATTTTAGGTAAGCCTGCTTTGTATTTGATTGATAAATATGATTTAAAATTAAATAGGAATTCGCCTTTTTCATCATTGGTTATTGCTGATGGTTCTTCACAATCCATTTTGACTATTAATGGTATTACTAAAACTATTTCTGTTATTGTTTCTGAATTTATTACTACTGCAATTACTTTGGGGGTAGATTTTTGTCGTTTATTTGAAATTAAAGCTGATTTTGGTGAAAATTCTTATGTTGCAAACTCTGCGGAGACAACTTTTTCTATGATTAAGAGTATTGATGATCTTAATAATGATCAAGTTTTTGAATTAAATCAAGTTATTGACCTTTTTAAAACCTTATCAACTTCAAAGTTAGGTAAGACAAATAAAGTTTTTCGTGCAATTAATACTGGTGATGCAGTACCAATTAAACAACGTTATTTCCCATTATCTCCTGCTATGTTGGAGCATGCGAACAGAGAAATTGATCATATGTTAGAGCAAGGAATTATTAAACCCAGTTCTTCTCCTTGGAATTCTCCAATGGTTTTAGTTAAGAAGAAGTCAGGTGATTTTAGAGTTTGTTTTGATGCTAAGAAATTAAATTCTGTTACAAAAAAAGATGCTTACCCTTTACCATTTTTAAATGATATTTTGGATAAATTAAGAGATGCTCGTTATTTAACTTCAATTGATTTAAAGAAAGCTTTTTGGAAAATTCCTTTAGACGTTGAGAGTTGTGAAAAACTGCTTTTACTGTTCCACGTAGAGGATTATTTGAGTATACTGTTATGCCCATGGGACTTACAAACGCACCCAGTACATTACAACGATTTATGGATTCCATTTTAGGACATGATTTATCTCAATCAGTTTTTGTTTATTTAGACGATATTATTATTTTTTCCAGTACTTTCAAGGAACATGTTGATATTTTAACGGAAGTTTTAAAAGGCTTAAGGATGCCAATTTAAATATTAATTTAGATAAATGTGAATTTTGTAAACCTCGTTTATCATATTTAGGTTTTGTTATTGATAAGAATGGTCTTCACACCGATCCTTCAAAGGTGGAAGCTATTACTAATTTCCTCAACCACATACTTTTACAGAAGTTAAACGTTTTATTGGAATGTGTTCTTGGTATAGACGTTTCATTCATGATTTTTCCACAATTTTAGCTCGATTAATAATTTATTGAAAGGTAAAAGAAATCTCAGAAAGTTTTATGGAATACGAAGCGAATGATTCATTTTAAAAATTAAATCTTTATTAGTTGATGCTCCTATTTTAGCGAGCCCTGATTTTTCTAAACATTTTATTTACAATGTGATGCATCTAATTGTGGAGTTGGATGTTATTAACACAAGGAGTAGGAGAGGAGGAAGTTGTTATTGCTATGGTTCTCGTACTTTAAACAAAGCTGAGCAAAATTATTCAATTACAGAACGTGAGTTACTTGCAGTTATTTTTGGTATTCAAAAGTTTAGACCTTATATTGAAGGTACCCATTTTAAAGTTATTACTGATCATCATTCATTGATTTGGCTCAATAATTTAAAGATCCTTCTGGTAGATTAGCCAGATGGAGTGTTAAACTTCAACAATTTGATTTTGAAGTTATTCATCGTAAAGGTAAATTAAATGTAGTTCCTGATGCACTTTCTAGAGCACCTTTGGAAGTTAGTTCTTTAGAATTTTCTGTTGTCGATTTAGACGATTGGTATAAGAAAATGTTAGCCAACGTTTCTAAAAATCCTGAATTATTTCGATTGGAGAGTTGAGATGATAAACTCTACAAATTTATTTCTAATGATTTAAATATCGAATCGAATTTAGTGGAATGGAAATTAGTTGTTCCGAAATCTTTAAGGAAAGATATTTTACGAAAATTTCATGATGATTCTACATCATCACATTTTGGGGTTTTTAAAACTTTTCAAAAATTAAAGAATTTTATTACTGGCCAAAAATGAAGTCATCTATTTCGAAATATATTAGGAATTGCAATGTTTGTAACCGAAGCAAGTCTTCACAATTTAATCATTATGGTTTTATGGGTAAAGAGAAAAATGTTTCTTATCCTTTTCAATGTATTTCTAGTGATTTAGTGGGTCCTTTTCATAGATCGAAGAGTGGAAACACAGTTTTATTAGTTATTTGTGATTGGTTTACTAAATTTACTTTGATTCACCCTATGCGCAGTGCTACTGCTAAATGTATTTGTCAATATATTGAGAATTATGTATTTCTAGTTTACGGTGATCCTCAAATTTGTATGGTGGACAATAGTCCTCAATTTAAAAGTTCACAATTAAAAATTTAATGAGTTCTTACAAAGTTCAATCCGTTTGGTTTAATGCAAGTTATCATCCAAGTAAATTTTGTTGAGAGAGTTAATAAAGTAGTAGGTACTGCAATCAGGTCTTATATTCAAGATGATCACAAGGAATGGGATGTTGAAATTCACAAAATTGCATATGCTATTCGTAACGCTGTTCATGAGTCTACGAAATTTTCACCTTCCTTTTTGGCGTTTGGTCGGACAGTTCCTATTTCTGGAGATTTTTATGGTCGACTAAAGGATTTCAAAGAGGATGATTTATTTATTACTAACCGTGAACAATTAGTTCAAGATTTAAATGAACTTTCACCCATTTTTAAACATGTTAAACAAAATTTACATGCAGCTTACGAAAGAAATTCAAAATCTTACAATTTGCGACGTCGTCCGTTGAAATTAAACGTTGGCGATTTGGTTTGGAAAAAGAATTTTACTTTATCTGATGCGACTAAAAATTATAGTCAAAAGTTAGCTCCAAAATTTATTGAAGCGAAAGTTATTGAGGTGGTAGGTCCAACTACGTACCGATTGGCCACCCCTATTGATAATAAACCCTTAGGTGTTTTTCATGTTAAGGATTTAAAACCACATTAGTTCTTATTTTTTCGTATTCTTTTTAATTATTTTTCGATTTTAGTATTTTTACATTCTGGTTTTCTTATTTATATTTTTAATTATTTTGATAATTTTTCAAAATAATTTTATTTTGTGCTTATTTCGCACATTATTTTATTTTATATTGTTGTGGCTTTGCAAACCACTTATTTTTTTTTTTACATTTGTTAGCATGATTTTGGCTACATTTGTTTAGCACGATGGTTGATATTTAGATCCCATTGTGCGATTGAATTGCCGACTTGTGGGACATTAGTTCTCAGGCAGATTATCTTCCTTTATTGGATTTACAATTTGCTATTGTTACAATAGTAAAATTGAAGATAACTATTTTGAGTTTACCTCTGATCGTTAATTTGACCTGTAAAACTCATAATCATGGATAAGAAAACTAGTAATGCTTCTATACATTTTATTTTTTGATTGATTTAGTTATTTGTGTTTTTCCTGATTTGTGTAGTGTTACTATTCTTGGACGGTGCTTGAGGACTTCGGTTCGCCTCGTGTCAACCTCGATTAGTTCACTTCCTGATTATGACGTTTTGGTAGTTTTAGGAGGTTGTTGTGTTCGTAAGAGTGCTTCATCTTTCTTTGCTATCTCACCTAGATTTCGATTTATTTATAAAATGTGCGTGTTAGTTAGGGTATGTTGAGTCTTGGACGATGACTGTGGAACAACATGAAACCTGAATCTCGTGAAGGGTAGAGTGGCCTCTCTTGTTCTCCACGACGAAGCATCCTGAGCTAATTTGCCATGAAAATAGTCGTATCTTGATTTACCGATTTTGACTCACTTATCGAACGTGACAGTGGTAGTTGTGTTATGTACCTAGGAGGCTTGGTTTGAGACCACCGGGGTAGGGTAATTGAACCGCCTCTCTCGACCTCAAGTCTCGCGATTATTTATTGTTAGTCCGAAGGATTTTT